>CM076569.1:728648282-729041550 GCA_034641835.2 Pinus albicaulis
AAGAGCACTTCTGGAGGAGTTTTCAGCATTGGGTCGACAGCAGTTTCCTGGTACAGCAGGAAGCAGAGATCCGTGGCACTCAGTTCAGCAGAGGCCGAGTACATGGCAGCAAGCTTGGCTGCATGTGAGGCTATTTGGATGAGGAAGATCCTCGCAGGTTTGTTCAGGTTACATTTGGAGCCTACAGTGATCTACTGTGATAACCAGAGCTGCATCAAGCTCTCGGCTAATCCAGTATTTCATGATAGGTCCAAACATATCGACATCAGGTACCATCATATCAGAGATTGTGTTCGGCGGAGAATCATGATGCTTTCATATGTTCCCACGGAGGATCAGGATGCCGACATCCTGACGAAGGCGCTCACCAGGAGCAAGTTCGAATTCCACAGAGGCAGGATAGGGGTTGCAGATAATCCATATCTTGCTGAGAGGGAGTGTTGAGAATGCGGCAAGATGATGGAGCTTAGTGAAATGAAGTCGCCTTCACTAAGTGGGCCCGCAGGCAAATTCTGGCGCAAAATCTATTTTTAGACTATGTCTATTTTTAGACATATGGAGCATGGTTCGGGGATTCCAGTTTGAGATTCTTGAAGTATGTGTCATGTTGGTAAAAATAGATGAGACTCTATTTTGAGGTCAAAGAGGTCGAAGTCTATTTTTAGACTGCCTCTCCTTAAAACAGGGAAGTCAAATATTATTTACCCTTAATAATATTTAGACTATAAACAGCAGTTTACTCTCTTGGAGCACTTCGGTTCGAGCTACAGAAGTGGCTCATGCATCTGACAGAGGAATCACGTGGTTCCCAAGGGTTTGATGGCATCATGCATGGTTGACTTCAGTTGGACTTCAGTGGCAGAAGTTTGGAGGAGTTAATGAGACGAGATAGTGGAGTTGTGTTAAGTTTATTTTAGTTGGCTGATTGAATTAGTTTGCTAGCTAATCACTAGTTATGGTGGAGTGAATTAAATATTATTTAATTCATTAATTATTAACTCATTGGTAACTCAAAACATGATTCACTGGGATCATGATGGGTTCGATTGGAGAACCAGTGAAAGAGATGATGAAAGGGTGAGTTAGCTATCGATTTGTGACTATCTTGTGCTATTGCAGCTTACAGATGGGTGGAGTAATCCCATGAGGATTACGGTGATTCAGTGAGTGGTTTATCTATATAAAGAGGCCATCTATATAACATTGAAACATATGATGAGGCAGGCAGTGGCGGTGAGTTTTGAACCGATGGCTTACAATTTCAGCAGAGCTGGAGTGTGAGTAACGCATCAGAAGAAATCTTGAGTACTTGTGAGGATGTCTTGAGTTTTGCAGTTTCTCCATTATAATATACACAATAGCTGCGGGGTTTTCAGCTATAAGCTTTCCCCATACATACTGTGTTAATGTGTATGATGATTTGATGTGTTATCGCTTGATTTTATTTCCGCATGTCTGAGTTGAGTTGAGTGGAAGAGATTATGTGTTGCATATAAACTCGAATTGTATGTGATCAGGATAGTCTCGGTGGATAATTAATCATTATTTAGCAAATTTCTACATGATTTAATAGATGCCAAACCGAATGTGAGGAGGTTTTTTGTACAGATTGGGTGGTACCCATTTTTCTCAAGGTTAGGAAACTCTCATCTAGGAGTAGCCAAAGAATTTTCCCTCTCATTCGATGGACATGAAGAAAATGTTTATGGCCTCGAACTACAAGTATCAACATAATCCATTGCTGAAGCTTTCCACCTCCCACGGGAAGGAGAGAAATGGTTCAAAAATAAAGTTATTACTGGAGGAGACCTGAACAACTTCATAAAGGACGAATACAAAGATCCTAAATGGGCTAAAGGGATTCCTAGTAGTTATCTCAAGGATGAATGGGCTGAAACATTCAAGCTCATTAAGATCTACCTTACTTGTGAGAGGAGGTATACTATTGTATTTCTGTATCACATGAGGTTTTGTTTCACATTGCAGGTGTTAAGACTCTCAACCTACCTTTCATCCTGTTGAAAAGCTTGACTAAGATGTCAGCTAGAATACAAACCCATGCAACAACTTCAGATTATAACATTTACCATCAATCTCTTATTAGGGTGCTAATTGTTGAAGAACTTAGAAGAAGAAACTTGACTTGGGAGCATTTCCTATTTTATAGGGTAGGCCAACCTGCACCTATACAAAACATTCATGCTCAGCAATCCCCGGCCTCACAAAAAAATTCTCAACCTGCTAAGCAAAAGGGAAAAATTCAAAAACCAACTACTTCATCAATTGGTAAAAGGACTAAAAGAAAAGCACAGAAGGTGAATATCTACAAAAAGGCTAAGGAAAAAAAGGAAAAGGAAAAGACTCCCTCAACCAAAGTTGAAGAGAAATTGGAAAAAGGAGAAGGTTCATCTACCAACAAGCCCAAATCAATGAAGATTGTGCATCATGCTTCTCCTTTTCCCAAGGTATATGCCATAGCACGGAGAGGAAAGACTGCAGCTGTAGAAAAATCAAAAGAATAGGTGCTGCCAGAGGTTCCGGTAGCAAAAATTCAACATAATGTTCAGAAGGATTATCAGCCCACCAAATCAGATGAGGAGCTCATGAAGGATGCAAGATATGATATTAGCAGCAGGAAAATACAAAAGTATGCAAGACAAGTTGTTGATAGCAGAAAAAGACATATAAGATCCAACAATAAATTCAGGCTGAAATCCAAAGCCCTGCATAAGCCAAGCTTAATGATAGAAGTTATAGATTTTGAGAGGAAATATGAAGGGTTACAGACTATAACTCCTTCAATTGCAGAATCTAGTGGGTCCAAGAAAAAAGAAAAGGGTAAATCCCCTTTAGACCAGCAAACAGGAACCTCTAATAAAAGAAAAATCAAGAAGATCTCATAAGAGAAAAATGCCATTGCAAAAGAGACAACCACAAAGACTACAAGGTCACAATCAACAATTAGCAGTAAATCATATTTAGAAAAGCTTGCAAAAGTTACAGCTCATATGGAGGAGAGGTAAAAGGATGTCCCAATGAAGTATCTTTTTTCCTATTAGTTATATTTTGGAACAACTCAATTTTCAGAATGTTTTAATCTACAAAAAAATTTTCAAGTATCATGTTGTGCATTTTTGAAAAGGAAATAGAGTGTTACCGGAAGTTCTGGTAGCATTGCAGTTTTTGTGCAGTTACATGTTTTTACCAGAAGTTTTGGTAACATATGTTTTAAATGATTTTTGGCAGCTGTAAGTAGAATTTTTGAGCTAGTCCAAGGATGGTAATGACTCCTAATGATATGGACATGTCAAGTGATGGTTGATAAGTGGTTTTTAGGTTGTTAAATGACACATTTAATGAAGACACATGGTTTTTAAAGAACCAAGATCATGGAGAGACAAATCAGCAGCAAAGTAGGCAGGTTTCCAACACACTTAGTAGCACAATTTGAATCATCTTCTTTCTTCCAATCTACATCTGTCCTGTTAGTTATATTTCAATATGATATGTCTTTAATATGCTATAACTCCTATGTAATGAGAGAAAGAGTAGAATCCTTATTTTTAGGAGAGATGGAGTTGGTGCCTCTCTCTATAAATATCATTTGTAAATACCATTTCATGGTTGGATTTTGGTCAAATTGAAGACTTTTTTCATAATAAATAAAACTCCTTTTGTACTTCACGCATGAGGAATTTGTGTTTCAAGGACTATCTAATGTATGGTGTGTTTCTCTTGTTATTTCATTAATCTAATTTATGAGTTGCAATAGCTAGCAAGTATGAGTAAGAGCATTGTTAGAGGATCTAATAGTTAATTATCTACTGTTCAATCTTCTGCAAATCATCTATATGTTGTGTAGAGCATGCTAGTGAAGGATTCAAGAAGGATTTATGAGATTCTTTATGTGTGTATTCTGATTTCTAAATGATGTTTCTTTTGCATAAAACATAGTTTATGTAAAAGGCCAATCTTATAGCTGTGTGACTGATTTAGGATATGTATATTTCTTAGACTAAGTACCAACTATCTGTCACCTTTCATCTGTCACAATCTCCTCCCATATACTACAAATTTGTCCATACAATTTATTCTTGCCACAACTTGCCAAATGCATGAAGGTCTAAAAGAGTTGAAATCAATTCAAACTCTTTAAGAATCCATCCCACCATTCAAAATATTTTTCTTTGAAATGAACTATGATGTGTAAGGCTTACTCCTTTGTAGTCAAGGAGTGACTCCTTATGCTAACATATTTGGCGCCTTTTCTGGGGAGGTGAATTGAAGTTTATTCCTCGGTGAATGACAGAGTTATAAGTTTGGTTCTAAGGTGTACAGTTCTAGTTGTCTTTTTAGACTGCTTTACACCTGGTGACTCCATTGTTGATGTTATGGCTCCTACAAGGGCTAGAACTAGGGCTAACCCATATTCCCCTTTGAGAATCCCAGTCACTGATCCTAAGAAGCTAATCAAGAAAAAGAGTAAACAAAATTTTGTTTCCTCTGTTACTATTTTCTCAAAGGATGTCCCTAAAGAAGTGCTGCAAACTCTGTCCCTTGATTTTGCAGAAAATTATGTACCTCCCTTTTTTTCCAGCCAATAGATAGTCTCTACATCAAGCATTGGTGCTTCATCTCATAAACATTCCACAGTTCCATCTGCTGTTCAAAATCCACCAATTTTTGTTTCAAAAATCCCAGCAGCTCATACCATGGTAGGTCAAAACCCACCCCCTAACCAAATGAATGAAATTGTTTCTACTAGGTATACCCCTTTAGTTTTACCTCAGCCTATGAATGCGTTACATGCAGGAGATTATCTCAAACATATGCCTAAATTTAGTGGTGAGGGAGAGGTAAAAAATGAAGAACACCTTGCTGATTTTTATGCATATGCCGACAATATGAATATTGAGCATGAAGATGTTTGGATGAGAGTTTTTGTTCATAGACTTGAGGGTGATGTTAGGAAATGGTTCAGATCTTTGAAATCTGGTAGCATCACTGGAATTGAAACCCTAGATGAGACATTTTTAAGGAAATGGGGTGATAAGAAATATTTTTTGTATTATATCACTGAATTTGGTGGAATCAAAAGAAAAGAAGGAGAATTAGTTTTTGATTTTTCTAAGAGATTCAATAATATGTATAGCAAAATACCTACTGAAATCTAGCCTACTAACGCTTGAGCCAAAATCAATTATGTTGGTGCCTTTGACCCTGATTTTTGTTTATTATTGAGAGAAAGAAGATTTAAAACACTAACACAAATGCAAGACAATGCACTGAAGGTAGAATATAATGTATTAGCAGCTGATAGGCTCAGAGGAGGGACTGACAGAGAAAAAGGGAAGCAAAAAGCTAAAGTTTAATCTTCAGGAACTTCTAACATAAATCCTAAGCTAGATTAGCTGACCAAGATGGTCAAGTCATTGACCACTGAGATGTCCAAGCTCAAGATGGAAGTCATACCAACTACTACCATAAATGTTTCATTTGATCAGCCTAATAGGCAGTAGTTTAGAAGACCCAATGCTCCTCAAATCTTGCAACGAGAAAAAAGAGATGCTGGTGATAAAAAAGTGCAACCCCTTTTGCAGAATGCTATGTTTGAAGATGAAGAGGAAGCTGAAGGGTTGGAGAAAGGTGCTGATATCAATTTTCTAAGAGACAAAGAAGGGATGATTCATCTTACACAAGCAGAGTACGAAGACTTCATGTCATATACTCAGAATAATGAATTGAGTTCTGATCATTCCATGATTGTAGCTGATCATAAAAGTAGATACAATCTCAGATCAAAGAAGAATAAGGATACAATTAAAATTCCAGTAGAAAAGCAAGTGGTTGATCCAAGCAAGCCAGAAGTAGCTAACACCCCTCCACTTTAGGTAAAAATTGCTCACAAGCTGCCCCCTTATTTCAATTTTGAAAATGAGATACAAAAGATTAAGATTCATGTTCCTCTTGTATAACTAATGAAAAATGATGATTTCAAAAAGACTTTTTATGAAAGCTCTTTAACCTCCACCTACCGAAGTAGACTCTGATTTTTTTAACCTTCAAGATGACAATCCCACTGTTATTTTAGGTCCATTGGTAGAAGATAGAGATGACTCTACCCCTCCTTTTTATCTATCTTTGGATAGTCATGATAAGATACTGCATAATTATCTAATGGACTCTGGAGCCTCACATAATCTAATTCCCAAGGTAGTCATGGATGGACTAGGTCTAGAAGTAACTAGAGAATACCGAGATATCTACTCTTTTGATTCCTAGAAATTCAAATGCCTTGGTGTCATCAAAGACCTTGCAGTTAGCCTCTTTCAATTACCTATGAGAGGGATGGTAATGGATATTGTTGTAGCTGACATTCCTCCTAGATTTGGTATGTTACTTTCTAGGTCATGAATTAGAAGGTTTGGTGGAAAATTTCAAATGGATTTCACTTATGCTATTGTCCTTGTTTTTGGAGAATAAAAAAGGAGAATTTATACAGAATCCCAACTAGCATATATCATTAGTGACAAAAAAGACCCCACTAATCATCCAATTTATGCTAGAACAACTGATGTGGGTTCAAGCATTTTACATATGGATGATTCTTCCCTACCTACAAAAAATTTTCAGATTGTGAAGCCTGCTGAAAATCAAATCAGTCATGAGTGTTCTTAGGTGTGGCAAATGTCTTTTGATGGCTCATGTTATAGAGAAGGACCTGGTGCAAGAATAGTTCTCATTTCCCCTTTGAAAGAGCTCCACTTTTTCTTTCAAACTTGAATTTGAAGCAACTAACAATGTGGCTGAATATGAAGCTCTTTTAATTGGTTTAAAAACAACAAAATACATGAAGATTTCAGAAATTTTTGTTTTTTGAGATGTTGAACTTATTATTCAAATGATCATAAATGTTTATCAAACTAAGCATCCTAGACTCAGAGATTACCAGAATGCAGTATGGAGCATTATAGGAGACTCATTCCTGACCTTTAACATCTCTTTTGTTCCAAGAGAAAGTAATATTTTGGCTGATTCACTTTCAATTTCAGCAAGCTCATTCAAGATTCCAATACCTATAAAGCTGGTATATGAAGTGGAAGTTAGGTTTAAACCTAGCATTCCTGATAATATCAAACATTGGAAAGTTTTTGAGGATGACTGAGAGAATAGAATATTTATTGAAGCTGCTGAAGAATTTTCTGTCCTAAACATTGATTAGGATGAATATCTCATGAAGGATAATGCTGATTATCAAGATAACAAAAATATGAAAAAATAGATTGTTGATCAACCTATCATACAACTTCCGACCAATCATATTACCAAGGGCGTAATCCCACTTGAGAAGATTTTTTACCACAATGATGTTTCAATTAAACCACAATTAGTTGAAACAAATTCAGAATTGGAAGTTTACAATTTGGGTATAGAATTAGAGCCAAGGTATGTTAAGTTGTCAAAATATTTAACATAAGAAAGAAATATTGAATACCACAAGATGTTTTGTGAATTTTTTGATGTGTTTTCCTGGAAATATGAGGATCTTAAGACATATGATACAACTATCATTGAGCATAGAATACCATTGAAAGATGGTACTAAGCCATTTTGGCAAAAATTAAGACAAATCAATCCACTATTGTTACCAGTGATGGAGAAGGAAGTGAAGAAACTTTTGGTTGCTAAAATTATCATTCCATTGAGATACTAAGATTGGGTTGCTAATCTAGTTCCAGTAAGAAATAATAGTGGTGAAGTCAGATTATGTGTAGATTTTAGGAATCTTAACAAATGCTCCAAGAAAGATAATTATCCATTGCCAAGATGGAGCATTTTCTTCAAAAGGTAACCGGGTTAGACATAATTTCCATGTTATATGGGTTCTCCGGGTACAACCAAGTATCCATTTGGCTGGAATATTGAGAGAAGACAACATTCACTACTCCTTGGGGAACATTCATGTATGCAAAGATTCCATTTGGGCTTATGAATGTCAGGTCTACTCTCTAGCGTGCTATGGACTTTGCATTCATTGGAGAAAAAGACAAATTTTTGGTCATCTATTTGGATGATATTACTATTTTTTCAGCTTCAGATCAAGAGCACCTTCAACACTTGAGACAAGTATTTGTTAAATGCAGAAAATATGGTATATCATTGAATCCAAAGAAGTCTCATTTCGCTCTTAAAGAAGGTAAGATGTTGGGTCACACAGTTTCTAAAGATGGAGTGAGAATTGATCCCAAAGGAGTGATTGTGATTCAGACCTTAACACTTCCAAGATCCAAGAAAGAGATTCAATATCTCCTTGGTAAGATCAATTTTTTAAGAAGATTCATTCCCAATTTTTCTGAAGTAGTGAAGCATATTACTTGTATGCTAAAGAAGGACAGAGTAGTAAAGTGGACATTCGAAGCCAGAAGTTGATTTGAGCTAATAAAACAAGCTATCATTGAATCACTTCAGTTGGAAAGCCCTGAATACTGAAAGCCTATCTTGATCTTCTCATTTTCCTCTAAAGATACTATTGCTATTGTTTTATTACAAAAATATGCAGAAAATAAGGAAGCCCCCATAGAATTTTTCAGCAGAGCTCTTAGAGATGCAGAATTGAAGTATGGAATGTTGGAAAAGAATACCTATGCATTAGTTAAGGCTTTGAAGGCTTTTAAAGTTTATATTCTTCATGCTCAAATTATTGCATATGTACCTTCATCTGCTATTAGAGAAATATTAGTTCAACCTGATATTGATGGAAAAATAAGTAAGTGAGTGACTAAAGTTCTTTAATTTGATTTAGAGATAAATCCTACCAAACTAATCAAACGTTAAGGATTAGCCAAAATACTAGTTGAAGAAAATTGTAGAGTTTTGGGCTTGAATTTCATTGGTGACCATCTAGAAGGGAAAATTTCAGAACCTATTGACAACATGGCAGTAGATGTAAAGCTTGTTGAGTGCAGCTAGTATAAAGATATCATTTTTTTTCTGCAGCATTTTAAACCTCCAAATTTTGATAAAAGCAGAGTGAGATCTTTGAAGCTGAAAACCACTAAATTTTGCATCATGGATAACCATTTATATTGGAAATATCCTACAGGATTTTTTTTGAGGTGAATTTAACTAGCTGAGTCTAATAAGGTTATGTTTGATATGCATAGTAGTGTTTGTGGAGGTCATCGTTATTGGAGAAATATTGCATAAAAAATAATAATAGATGGCTATTTTTGGCCTAACTTATTTTCTGATGTATGTGCTGAGGTGAGAGCATGTGAAAAATATTAGAAGTTCACTGGTAAAAAACATTTGAAATCTTTGCCTCTCAAGCCCATAGTTGTTTCTGCACCTTTCCAACAATGGGGATTAGATTTCATTGGGGAAATTCATCCACCTTCAAGTGGACATAATCATTGGATTCTTGTTGAAACTGATTACTTCACCAAGTGGATTGAAGCAATACCTACCAGGAATGCTATTCATAAATTCATAATTAAATTTCTAGAGGGAATCATAACTAGATTTGGATGTCCATCACGGCTAGTAGTAGATAATGCAACTACTTTTAAAGCTACAACATTGGTAAATTTATGTGAAGATTATGGTATTCAGCTTACTCACTCTACAAATTACTATCCACAAGGGAATGCTTTAGATGAATCATCTAACAAAATTTTGGTAAGAATCATCACCAAATATTGGAGCAAAACAAGAAAGCATGGGACTCTAAACTGAAATTTTCTTTATGGGCTGACAAGGTGATAATAAAAAAATCTATTAATACATCACCCTTTCAAATGGTTTATGGAACTAAGGCTATTTTTCCAGTCCAATTAGCCATTCCTATCATGAAGCTGAGCCAAATGACTTGAACAGAATAATTTATCAGATCATAGAAGTGCAGCAAAAGTGAGAACAACAATATGATTTAGTAAGAAAATATCAGCAAGTTGTAAAGCAAGTATTTGATATAAGGAATAAAAAAGAAGATTTTCATATTGGAGATCTGGTGTTGAATTGGATGCACAACATCAAGACCCAAGTAAGCATTCCAAATTTGATGCTTTATGGCGTGGTCATTTCAGAATCTCCAATATTTTGCAGAACAATACTTTTGATTTGCAACATATTGATGGGAAAAAACTGTTTGGAGGCCCATTTAATGGACGCTTCCTCAAAAAATTCTTTTACTAAGGCTGTTGGTGGCCTAAATTCATTGTAAATACTGGTTTGTTTCATAATAAGACTCCATAGCCCAATAACAAGGCACTAAAACTGCAAAATATTCTTAGCCTCCTCACCGGGAGAGCTCTATCCTTTGTGGAGCCAATGTTAGCAAAGTTCTATACTTGGTCATGAGTGTGTTTTAATTGTTTTACTTTTAGGATAGAAATATTGTAAATTTCAAAAAAAAAAAAAAACGCTGCCAGAAGTTCTGGTAGCATCTGTTTTAGCCCTGTTGGACAGTCTGTTTTAACTATGTTTTTCATTTACTCGATGCTACCGAAATTTTTGGTAACCTCCCCTTTTTTTTTATATAAAAAAAATAAAAAAGCACTTCCGCTTTTGAGTTAGCCACATGTTCCTGTTATCAACTAAGGTTTAAATATTATAATCATGAGCCATGTCACATGATAGGAAAGGTTATATGTTTGAATGATGTCAAGTTAGTTATGGTCATAAGTGGAAGAGCTAGGTGTCGACGTGTAGTCCTAAAAGCCAATCGTTGTTTGTCTTGTCTGTCAGCCTAAGTTGTTATGTCCACATGTCAAGGTACATATTAATTAGTGTCAATATTAATCGTGGATCTATGATTTAATTTGGTGACTATTTGGTTAATCATGAATGAGCGTTGCAGAAATTTTAGGCCTACCATAAATATGCGATGGAGATGACTGCCAAATCAAACACCATACAACTCCAGCCACCTGTTGCAGAGAATCTGAAACAAAGCAGGAAACTGAAGTTAATCATGAATATCATGAGGTGTGGTATATGGTTTCTGATATTTCCCATTATGGAAATATTTTATCCATGGAAAAGTGAACTAGCATATCAATTAAAATTACCGAAGAAAAAAGGAAAGGAATCAATTTTCAATTTCGATTGTTGGTGAATAAGTAGTTCCAATGAGAATCTTGAGGAGGAGACTAAGTTTTCAGACAGTTTGCATTGAAAATTCAACAACACCTATTAAGTAAGTATTTCTAATTTTGACACCTTTCTGATCTAGAAGATAGCCTTCTTTATTGCTCATATGACTAAAAAAAGGAGGAAAACTTAAGCGTATTGAACCTCAAGGGGTTGAATTAATAGATTTTTTTGGCTCAAGGGGTCCTGACCCAAGTTTGGAGGTTCAAGGTTTGCCAACAAACCCATATACTACTGGCCCTTTCGGCAGTGACCTACTTGCACAGGCCAAAGTATCACCCGAAGTAGTATGGGTGGGTGCGGGAACCAGGTTTCCGCACCCTAGGAGAGTGTAGGTAAGTCAAGCCGAGCTGCGTTCAGTATTATAGCAACCCGATCTTATATTACAGAGCATAGATCTATAGATTCCTTCCGCATCCACGTGCTTAATCACAATGATACTCATAGTACTGAACTTATATAAAGATAACACAGTTATTCTAGATCTTCTTGCAGAAAATGTAACAGAACAATCCCAGATCACAGCATAAAAAAATAACAAGAGTATATTCACATCTTAAATCAATATCACATCAACATATATTAATCAACCAAGCATCAAAGAGTAATTCAAATAGATTTAGATATCCAAAAATACTTCTGCATTCATTAATCCTTTAGATCCACTTACAATACCCAAATACCAACCTGCACACACAGCAGCAGGGTCTACACACAGTAGGACAGGGAATCTCCGCGCACACAGCAGAAGGAGTCCTTCCCCAACAACCCTAACCAGATATATCAATTTTCACTTAGCAGCAATCTCTTCTCATTCTTAGCCTGTCCTACAACTCAAAAAGGTTCAACTACTTATACTATTTTAGCCTATGCATCCAATGGTCCGCAAACCATGGTTTTCGGACTCTTGGTCTACCCTTGACCCATTTACAATGCTTTAGGGGATTTTACCCACCCCAAAACCCCTGCGTTAGACTAAATATAATAAAAAATATACAAAAAGGACTAGTTTCACAGCTTTGTAGGAGACCCTGTTCCAACAGTCCCCCAACACAATCTTGTGACTCGTCCCGAGTCACTGTGGTGGTGGGGTCTCCACCTGTGCTCGTAGTGTGTTGACGGCGGCGATCATCGGGGGCAGTAATTCCTGACTCTGAGCAGCAACTCTCTGTGCAATATCCACGAGCTTCTGGGATGCCAGTCCTTCGGTCAAAGCGATGACACTTTCTAGTGTCTGATTCAGTCACTTGACTGCAGAATCGGTATCTTGTGATAGCTGGAGGGCTGCGTCGGCCCAAGGCTTCAATCGTTCCACGATGGCATGCTTCTTGCGTCGGAGTTCCTCAATCTCATCTTAGAGCGTGTTGCTAGTCTTTAAGCGTGCCAGACACTGAGCGGGGACTAAGGAGGGAAATGTAGCTTCGACCTGATCGAAAGCTTCTTCCTTCTGCCGCAAGTCTCGATTGATTCACTGGAGGACCGGATCATGCTGGATCTTGGTCCAAAGCTGCATGGCATCTTTGAGTAACTGGGCACCCTTAGAAATTTGACCTATAATGGTGTGAGTGGCCTCGGTCACTAGCGCAGCGCACTGGGCTTGTACCTCCGGAGGTGTTTCAGGCTGTAGCTTGGCCTGTGGATGATACTGTGTAATTTTTGCATGATGGATTCAGAAGTCCGCGGTAAAAGCTTGGATTGTTTCGTTAACAAAGTGCGTACCCCTGTCGCTCATGAGGATCTTTAGACACCCAAATCTTGTCAGGATATGTTCAAAGATAAAATGCGTAGCATTATCCGCAGTACAATCCTTTACTGCTTGTGCTTCGGCCCACCTAGTTACGTAATCAGTGGCAGTAATAATGTAGCGCGCACCCGTCTTCTTTCGTGGTGGGTTGATAGGCCATATGAAATCGATGGCCCACTTATCAAATGCTTGTAGAGCCATTTGTGGTTGAAGTGGCATTTCATACCTGCGGGATGGTCTCCCTTTTCGTTGGCATGTATCGCAGGCTTTATAATGATCGTGGGCATCACGATGTAGGGTAGGCCACCATAACCCAGCCTTTAAAACCTTTGCGCCGTTGATTTCCCTGTGTAGTGACCTCCTGCTACTCCGTCAGGAGCCTCTGCCAATATAGCGTGCCTTTCATGCTCCAAAACATATCTCCGTAATACTTCATCATCTCCCATCTTATATAACTGGCCTGCAATGATGGTAAAATCGGCTGCTCGAGTGACTAGCTCTTTATTTTGTTGCACTGAATACTTTGGGGGTGCCATCCTAGTAGTCAAGAACTGAATGATATCAATGAAGTGGGCATCTACTACTTTAATAGCAAACAACTGTGCATCAGGCAATCCGTCTTCTAGGTTGGTCGGCTCTTCGCCACTCTCTATTCGTGATAGGTGATCTGGCCCAACATTCAGCTTTCCCGGCTTAACGACGATTTAAAATTCTACTCCTGAAATAGAAGTAACCATCGAAAGACCCCCCCCCCCCCCCCAAAATAGGCTTATTTACTAGGTACTTCAAGGCTGAATAGCCTGTAAACATTTTGAAGTGTCCTCCTAATAAGTAATGCTGATATTTATGCAAAGCATACACCATGGCCAACCCCTCCCACTATGTAGTGGAGTAATTACGTTTGGCGCCAGAGAGTTTCTGACTTGCAAAGGAAACCGGATGATAAATGTCTCCTTCTCTTGGCTGCATAAGAATAGCCCTAAAAGAAATTCCCAAAGCATCGACGTGGACATGAAAGACCTTCTCCTAATCAGGAAAGATGAGAATAGGTGCCGAGACCATCTTTTCTTTAAGTAACTCAAATCTCTTTTGACACTCGTCATCCAAAAAGAACGAAACATCCTTTTTGAGCAATTTTTCCATAGGGGCCGTGATCAGTGCATAGCTTTGAATGAATTTTCGGTAGTAGCCTGTGTGCCCAAGGATCGAGCGCAGCTGTTTCTCCGTCGTTGGTACTGGCAAGTTGATGATTATTGCAATTTTGGCAGGATCCACCATCAACCCTTGTTGACAAACTATATGGATGAGCAAGATACCAAAGGGCACACAGAAGATACACTTCTTAATATTTAATGAAATATTCGGCAGGCATCCAACATCATGCGCAAGTTGGATACGTGTGCCTTCACCAGGCCGAAGACGGTCCAATCATCAAAATATACTTCTAGGAACTTATGGATGAATTCTTTGAACACCGCAACCACTACCCGTGAGAAAATAGCAGGGGCATTCTTGAGACCAAACAACATGACCATATACTGAAAAGAGCCCCACTCCGTGGCGAACATGGTTTTTCTGCGGTCCTTAGGAGCGATTCTAATTTGATGGTACCCTGAGAATCCGTCCATAAAGGAGTATGCTTCTTGTCCCCCCACGCTATCCAAAATTTCATCTGAGAATGGTGTAGGGAATGGGCCATGAACATACGTGTCGTTTAACTTGCGTAGGTCCACATAGATCTGAATCTCCCCTTTAGCCTTTTTCTCCTTAACCACCATTGGGATAACCTAGTCTAACTGTTCGACAGGTTTGATGATACATGCAACGATCATTTTATCAAGTTCTTCTTTGAATTTTTTCTTATATTTGGGGTTCAACCTATAGTGTCGTTGTTTTACGAGCTGAGCATCTAGTTTTAGAGTGATATGCATGAATCCTAAGTCCCCTGTGATCCCCTTTAGTTCTGAAAACTTTGTTGGAAATAAGTCCTGGTACTTGGTGAGTAACTCGGCCACTTTTCTTACTGTATTTTCATCCCAACAGTCCCAAATATTAGCTCACTTAAGACGTTCTTCTGTCCCAATATTGACTTCACGCAGCCTGAGAGGCTTAGTGACATCCACCTCTTGCAGCGGGGGTCCTGCAACAGGGCGCTCTCCCTGCGAATCCGAGATAGAAACATACCGTGGGTCTTCTTCACTTTCTTCCCTTGCCAAGCTGCGACAGTTGACAATATCCTGCATCTGTGATTCCCATGTCGGTGCCCGAATGCTTTAGTGGAGCTAGGTTCTTTGAAAAAAAATGTATCTATTCCCTGCAGAGCTTCGTCAAGCGCTTCTGACCCCCCTATGAGTCCAAATGTCCCTATGAATCCATTCCTCAGAGTTTCCAAGTGGCTGGTGCGTTGATGTAGCTCCACATCATGTTAGGCGGATAAATCATTCTTGCGGACAAGAAAGATCTCCCTAGTATCACAAGGATAACTAGAAACAAACAGGACAAATGTAAACTACTTTCTCTAGATTATATATGATTTAGAATTTTCTATGATGAAGAAAGGACCTACCTGTGATCCAATGCTAGTTGAATTCTTCTTTCCCGTCGCTTCAAGAAGTCACCTCTTAAGATCTGGAAACAAAGACATGGAAGAGAATCAAAAGCACCTGCAACATATACTAATTCAAAAATCACAAATCTGTCTTAATGATCAAGGAATTTAAGAAATAATTCGTTCAAGTAAACACATAAACAACTTATTAAGAAAACAAGATCCATTTGTATTATCTTTAAATAAAATAAGGAGTCTTACAACCGCATTCGCCTTGATGTCGTACAGGTCCTTCCGGGGTCCGGAACAAGCGTTTTCCTTTGGTCTGACAAGCCCTTCCACTCTTTGAACCAGCCTAAATACGAGTGTGTAATCATTCTCACATGGATAAAGGCTAGCAAAAAGGGTATGTTTCTTCAACAATTCCCTTCTCTATCGTAGCTAACAAGTACAAAGCAAGTACTAAGTGTATACAAAATGGATAGAGAAGTTTTACATATATCAGCATCTACCCTTGAGACTGAACCAAAGCTTCAATTTATACGAGGAGGAAAGTGGTTACAACTCCAAAATGGAAGGGATAGAGTCCTATTATCAAGGGATTAAGTTCCAAAGACCAAGGAATAGGCTCCTTTTATGAAGGGATTAAGTTCATGAATGGAGGCTTCGACTGGATAATTCCTTCTAGAAGCTTCCAGCTGGGAGAATATTCGACTAGCTGGGCTTCTAGAATGTACTTTCGCCTTAAATTTAACTTTTACAGGGGTCCACACCTTTAATGAAGAAAATGTGCGGTCGGCTCCACATTTTTTAGAGCAAAAGGGTGCGGTGCCACAAGTAAGGCTAAGGAAAAGTGTGATACAAGTGTTTTTATGATTTTTACAAGATTTTCTCCAAATTCAGGACTTGGTTTAGGAACTTTAGGGTTGTAGACTTCTAAGGGAGCATTATATAGGTATTGATGAACCCATATGGATAATAAAATGTCACGGTGACAAAATAATGTGTAACAGATTTCCCCCTAAAGCGCGAAGTTTGAGATAATTCGAAGAGTGAAGTGCTTTATCATTCCGAGGATTGGCTTGTGGACACATTGGTTTAGACCTGTAAAAACATTCAATGCACACACACACACACACACAAACACACACACACACACATATATATATATATGTCATCGCTGAGGTAGGCATTCCCATACTCAGATCAAAACTAACTAAAATGTTCTGATATAGAAATGATTCTAAAATTACATCAATAGTAGACATAGTATGGACGCAACCATCTGTCTTGAATAGTCTACTGCATAATGAGTAATAAAACTCCTCACAGCCTAGATGGTGGAAACTAGATCCAGGGTCTTGATTTCCGCTACCCGAACTAGTACGATTCTATCCATGCGATTGATTGTGTCGAAGTCGAACATGGTAGAAACCACTTGATTACCAGTAAATGATGTGAATTGTTAACAAGTGTGAGAGAAACCACCAATAATGAAAATGGCTCTCAAAGTACTCAGTACAATCCATGAAGTGTGAATAAATGATTTGAAGTTGAACACTTCACGAAATCATTCGATCGAAGGTCAATGATGCAACCTATCGTCGAAGGCAACAAACTTGCCATTAGGGCGTGCAAATTCCAAGGTACTGATAGGATTCTAGATCAACTTCCTAGATGATGAGTTTTCGTCGATAGAAAGTGACTTGTCGTAGGAAAGCCCACGACATGAAACCATTCGATCAAGTTTTGTAGAAATATTTCGTAAATTTAGTCTCTCAAGCCCGAAAAAGGATAAAATAATACATAAGAGAACTTGAGGAGGATAACATTTGCTTGTTATGTAAGCTCATCCTTTAGATGAGTCCAAATTAGTATAAAATCGAACCTTAAGAAGGAGTGGTTCGTTCCTGTTTGTAATCGACAGGTCCTTTACTATTTAGTTTTAACGAGTCCAGTATAGGAGAAACTCGGTTTTTTTCAATTTTAGGGAGTCAGAAGAAAAACTTAAGGAAAATCCGTGGGTGTACTTTTTCGTAAATTTAGTCTCTCATGCCCGAAAAAAGGATAAAATAATTTATGAGAGAACTATGTTGACCATGATTAGTCAATGTATACCTTTTTCGTAAATAGTCCATTTCAGTTCAGAAAAAGGGTAAACTTATACTGAAGGGACGACTGTTCATTTCCTTTAACGAGTTTGAATAGTCAAATACTTGGCAATCTTTTCATGTTTAAAGAGTCTGAAAAGGGCTTAAAAGAGAACTCCAGGGTTTCACTTTTTCGTAATTTTCAAGAGTTTGAAAAAGTGATAAAAATTTACTCATCTTGTTTCGCTTTTTCGTAAGTTTTAACGAGTTCGAAAAATGGATAAAAATGTACTCATGGTTTTTTCTTTTTCATAAGTTTTAACGATTTCGAAAAAGTGATAAAAAGTGTATTCATATGGTCGAATTTCAATTTAATTAACGAGCAGGAAAAGACGGAAAGAACTCAACATTTTCATGTATGTTTTACAAGCATGAAAATAATAGAAAAAGAAGCTCGGGATTTTCATGAGTTTAACGAGTCTTGAAAATAATAACCGAAATGGACTCAAAATAGGTTTCATTTTTATACAAGCTTGAAACGTAGGAAAACTATGCTTGAAAATGGTTTGTTTCATTTTTACAAAAGCTTGAAACAAAGGAAAAATCATGCTTGAAAGTGGTTTCATTTTTACACAAGCTTGAAACAAAGGAAAAATCATCCTTGACATAATTTTGAATGCCCCCCAAGCGTAACTTGCTAGAGCACATGCCCCCCAAGCTTCATTGCATTCAACTAAGCAGACTACTAGTTACTAATAGCTGGATGGAATGAAGGCGCATTTACGAGATCAGATGAAAGAGTCGACTTTGACTAGGAGAGGATTTGTTTCATTTTTTAATGAGCTTGACACAGGAAAAGAACTATGCTCATTAGACACCAGTATCATTTTTTAACGAGGTTGACACAGTAATAGGAACATTCCTCAAAAGGGCCTGTTTCATTTTTTAACGAGGTTGACACAGTAAAAGGAACTATCCTCATAGATATGTTTCATTTTTTAACGAGGTTGACATAGTAAAAGGAACTCTCCTCATTACCCACTGATTCATTTTTTAACGAGGTTGACACAGTAAAAGGAACTTTCCTCTTGGTATCTGTTTCATTTTTTAACGAGGTTGACACAGGAGAAGAACCATCCTCATGGAATCTATCAATATACACTCTATAATCTACCTGCATAACCTACTGATTCATTTTTTAATGAGGTTGAAACAGGAAAAGAACTGTCCTCATAGACATGTTTCATTTTTTAACGAGGTTGACACAGTAAAAGGAACTCTCCTCAAAGACATGTTTCATTTTTTAACGAGGTTGACACAGTAAAAGGAACTCTCCTCATTACCCACTGATTCATTTTTTAACGAGGTTGACACGGTAAAAGGAACTTTCGTCTTGGTATCTGTTTCATTTTGTAACGAGGTTGACACAGGAGACGAACCATCCTCATAGACATGTTTCATTTTTTAACAAGGTTGACACAGTAAAATGAACTCTCATCATTTCCCACTGATTCATTTTTTAACGAGGTTGACACAGTAAAAGGAACTTTACTCTTGGTATTTGTCAATCTACTCTCTACAATCTACCTGCATAACCTACTAATTCATTTTTTAATGAGGTTGACACAAGAAAAGAACTGTCCTCATGGGTCTGTTTCTTTTTTTAACGAGGTTGACATAGTAAAAGAACTGTCCTCATCTAAGACATGTTTCATTTTTTAACGAGGTTGACACAGTAAAAAGAAATTTCCTCTTTAATCACTGATTCATTTTTTAACGAGGTTGACACAGTAAAAGGAACTTTCCTCTTTAACCACTGATTCATTTTTTAACGAGGTTGACACAGTAAAAGGAACTTTCCTCTTTAATCACTGATTCATTTTTTAACGAGGTTGACACAGTAAAATGAACTTTCCTCTTTAACCACTGATTCATTTTTTAACGAGGTTGACATAGTAAAAGGAACTTTACTCTTTAACCACTGATTCATTTTTTAACGAGGTTGACACAATAAAAGGAACTTTCCTCAAAAGGGCCTTGTCATGGCTTCCAACTGGAAGAAAGACATGTCAAGGGACACTCCTCAATCATGGCTTCCGAAAGGTCTTCATCAGATGGAAGAACAATTTTCTGGAAGGAACACATGTCAAGGGAATCAAAAGGGATAGGAACATCGCGTTCAAATAACCCCATAGAGTTTTCCATGTCAATTACCAGATCTAAGTCAAAGGAAGTCGAGAAAATAGTGAAAGACTCGCTTGCATCGGTAATTGAAAACATGGGACTGGTTTCCACATAATTAACTTGTGGCGGGGTAGATGCCACTTCCGTATAAGGAACATTTATGGGTGTCGGATTATTGGTAGTTGAATCAAGACTAGCAAATGAAAGTTGGTCAACAGTCAGAATGTTTCCATTGTGAGGGAAAGGCATCCCGCAAAAGAGTGTCGATACAACAACTTTCATTGCATAGACATAGTCTCTCCCAAGGAGTAAATTGAAATCCAAGGGGCCTCGAACTACCATAAGATCAATACAGACATTTTTAACTTCCAAGGTAATAGGAAAGTTAGGAAGGATACCTAAAGGTTCACTAATGGTTATGTTAAAAGTTGACAGATTCTGCGTAACAGGTACAAGCTGAGGGGAACCCAAAGCTTGCCAAGCAGTTGAGGATAAATTACTAACAGAAGCACCTTCATCTACATTTGTGCGACGCACATTCTTACCACAAACCTTCACAATGATTTGGAAAGGGATGGATGAAGGAAGACGAGGTTCTGTCAGTCTATTCCAATCAAAGGAAAAGACCTCTGTACTTGGAGGGGTTTCTGTAGAAACAGGTGAAATTCCCCCTGGCATAGAAGAATCTGATGTAACAAGAAGAACTTGAGCGGTATGAAGTTCACTCTCTATAGGGAGAATGGGATCGACTGAATGTGAAATTGAGTCGACCACTTGATCAACTAATGGATCATCAACCTGAGTGATATCAGTTTCACTCTCCAATGGAAGAGTGGGATTGACTGTACTTGGAATTAGATCAATCACTCCGTCAGTTGACGGTAGGTTGGGAGAAAGTTGACGGTAACTAGTTGGAATTTTTTGCTGTGGAACATCCAACAACTTTGAGGCTTCATCCATGTGAGGGAAAATGTGAGTTTGATGACTGCCTTTGCATAACCTACAAGGAAACCTAGCTTTACCCTTTTTCCCAGGAACCTGACTATCAATAGTTGATGGATCAACAGTAAGTTGATGGGATTTTTTTTACCATACTTCCAAGACCTTAGGAATACCAGGACAATTGATAAGGAAGTGTTCACCCTTACAAAGCTTGCAAGGGAATTTGGGTTTACGATGCATGTTGGAGGTTTCCTCAACACTACTAACACTTAAAACCATGGTTGACTGGTTGACTTCTTTCTTATCTTGCTTCTTCTTCTTCTTCCCTTTCTTCTTCTTCTTAGTCACCTGGTTACTAGCGTCAAGGCTTTTACCAAGCGAAGAGGAAGAAAGGGAGGAAGATATATTGGGCGAAGAAGGTAAAGGGTCAACAGAAGGTTGGTGATGTTGAGATGGTGAACTTTGTTGAGGTGGAACAATTTGAGTATTCGGGGCCAACGAAGTTGAAAAATAACCATACCGGTAAACCTATTGTAAATCTAGGTAATGAAAATGTATCCATATAAGGAGGACCAACATTTCCAAAGCAAGGAAAAGTACTAGGATTCTCCTTAAGAGGGGTTCCTTGGTTGGTAAATTCCGGAGAAGTTGCCATTAGATTCAACTTCAGTGAATTTTATTAACAATTCACAATTCACACCTAAGGTCTCTAAAAATTAAAACAAACAAATGAACACGCGCTAACAAATCTAGGAGTCAAACCACACACAAACAATAGATTCCCGCACTAAAAACACTAGTTGGTGATGAAATCCAACATCATAGAATTCTAATGCAGAAATGGCGGTTGGAACATTTACCCCGACAACCTACTTAATGAAACAGACTGGTGCAATTTTCTTCACTTAACCCATCTCGAGTGAAGAGAACCCTCTGGAGAGTCCAAGTGAGTCTATTCGACGTCTGCTCCAGGTACAGTGGGATCTTCCCTCCACTGCTACCTTTGGAAATAATTCTAAATTTTATGGCCACTAAGGTCACCAACAAGAACAAATATACCCGGGGGAACAGTCTACGATCCGATACACACGCAAGGGCAGAGTAACAAAGCTCAATCCCCTTGAAGGCTCCTTGACATAATCCAAGGTTTACCGACAAGTGACCCCAGGCTCCTTGACAATGGTCAATCCGAGGTTTATCGTTGTTAATACGTGTATATCTTCTATCGTTCCCAATTAGGAATGATTGATTACCTCACTAGTTCGGATCTGATCTCGTGCTTGACTCCTTTAGGAGGAGCTTCCCAGAGCATACATGCTACTATTGGAATTTTCCTATTGCAAGATCGACTACTTGTTTGTTTTAACTGTCTTGGAGAGTTAATTACACCCTACTCCAAAACACTAGCCTAAGCTATGTTTGTGGAAAGAGCCCTAAAATGTAAAAAATACTAGATGAATTTTATTAAGCACTGTGTTATTTGGGCTGTTATTAATCAAAGGGTAAATGGATATGAAACCAATGGTGTTGTGACTCGACCCAAAACTGAATGCAATTGAATATGATAATGTAATCTTTTCAATTCGATGAATCCTAATTAAATTTAGGAGAGAGTTTCCATTCACTTCCAACAATGGAAAAATTGATCAATAAGAGAAAATATAACAAATTCTTTAATGCACTAATTTCATCAAGAAAAACCAATGCTAATCAATTCCAAATTTTTTATTTTTATGTTTTTTAAAACAAGCATAAAAACATGTAAATTCAAATCAAAGAAACTGATCTAAATCTACGATTGATTTTTCAGAATGTAAACTATGTAGTTGTAATCTATGCACAGTTCACTTGAAAAGTATGCAAATGTAATCTATGCACATTTTTCATTCATATTATGAAAATGAGAATTCTAATTATGCAAATGTAATCTATGCAAGAGAATTCTCAAACACAAGATGATTCTAATGTAATCTAAAGAACTAATCAATTGTAAGTAAAGAAAATTGGGTGAGAGTTCCAAAGGTTAAAAAATAAAAACACTCAAAGGCGATTAACACTCAGACACAATTTAGTCCCCCCTCGACGAATGAGGGGGAAATGTTTTTGCAAAAACAAAAGCAAAAAGATACAAAATTGTTAAGAGATTGAGACAAACCTCGAAGTAATGACCAAAGGAAATAAAATTAAGAATTTCTCCAAAAAAGAAACTCAAAACACCCAATTAACTTAACGGAGACTGATGAGATTGTAAAATTGCTGAAAATAAATTTACACAAGGCTTTTGACAGTCAAAACAAGTTTGGGAAAATACTGAGAATCATGTAAGCTGGTTCCAGAAAAGAGAATCTTTAATTTTCAAAAAATTTCTTGGGTCCACAGGTTTCAGTATAAAAAGGTGCGGTACCACACTATTTACACAGAGAAACTGTGGAGGTTACCGCACTGTTTTCAAAGAAAAAGTACAGAGACCAGAAAACATAAAGAAAAATAAAAAATTATAAAGTACTTTTCAAGGATTCTATAAGCTAACGTACCCAACCCAGTGCAGACTAATCAAAACTAGAAAAATTCTTTCAAAATTCAAACTCAAAAATAAAAAGAAAACTAAGTTCAAGATGTCCCCAGTGGAGTCGCTATTTTGTTAGGCGGATAAATCGTTCTTGCAGACAAGAAAGATCTCCCTAGTATCACAAGGATTAAGCTAGAAACAAACATGACAAATGTAAACTACTTTCTCTAGATTATATATGATTTATAATTTTCTATGATGAAGAAAGGACCTACTTGTGATCCAATGCTAGTTGAATTCTTCTTTCCCTTCGCTCCAAGAAGTCACCTCTTAAGATCTGCAAACAAAGACGTGGAAGAGATCAAAAGCACCTGCAACATATACTAATTCAAAAATCACAAATATATATTAATGATCAAGGAATTTAAGAAATAAGTCATTCAAGTAAACACATAAACAACTTATTTAGAAAACATGATCCATTTGTATTATCTTTAGATAAAAGGAGTCTTACAATCACGTTCACCTTGATGTCATACAGGTCCTTCCAGGGTCCGGAACAAGCGTTTTCATTTGGTATGACAAGCCCTTCCACTCTTTGAACCAACCTAAATACGAGTGTGTAATCGTTCTCGCATGGATAACGGCTAGAAAAAAGAGTACGTTTCTTCAACAATTCCCTTCTCTATCGTAGCTAACAAGTACAAAGAAAGTACTAAGTGTATACAAAATGGATAGAGAAGTTTTACATATATCAACATCTACCCTTGAGACTAAACCAAAGCTTCAATTTATAGGAGGAGGAAAGTGGTTACAGCTCCAAAATGGAAGGGATAGAGTCCTCTTATCAAGGGATTAAGTTCCAAAGACCAAGGAATAGGCTCCTTTTATGAAGGGATTAAGTTCATGAATGGAGGCTTCGACTAGATAACGCCTTCTAGAAGCTTATAGCTGGGAGAATATTCGACCAGCTGGGCTTCTAGAATTTACTTTCGCCCTCAATTTACCTTTTACAGGGGTCCACACCTTTAATGAAGAAAACATGCGGTCGACTCTGCAGTTTTTAGAGCAAAAGGGTGCGGTGCCGTAGGTAAGGCTAAGGAAAAGTGCGATAAAAGTGTTTTTATGATTTTTACAAGCTTTTCTCCAAATTCAGGACTTGGTTTATGAAATTTAGGGTTGTAGACTTCTAAGGGAGCATTGTATAGGTATTGATGAACCCATATAGTCAGTAAAATGTCATGGTGACAAAATAATGTGTAACACATCTAGGTACCACGTAGTCAGGATTGGACCTAACGCATCAATGAACAAGTGAACCCATTCTTCCATAGCCTGGTCACCCCATGCTTTGACCTAGGCCAACAAATGTTTACGCGGGTCCCCTGGGCCGAGGAATATCTCGACCCGCACGTTTATCGGTGACTCAAATCGGAGGAGCATCATGTCCTGACAATCCTCCCAGTCCTGGAATGCCCCTTTGTGCATCTCCCACCATCTTGCAAGCATTGCACGCATTGCTAGATTAAGGGCCCATATCCTTCGTTCCCTTGGAACCTCAGCTTTGAATGCTTGCAAAAATTCCCTAATGATCCCAGAACCATAAAAGTAGGGTAGGTCTCTTACCTCTGAGGAAATACATCGGAAGTCCCTTGTGACTTGAAGACATCGCAATGCTGAGACATCATGCAATCGGTTTTTCCAATTCTCCATCTCCCCGTTAGAGTCAGAGAAGCATTCATTGTCCTTTTCCCAGCAGAGTACTCCTTCCATCATGGGGTTGATCCAATCTTCATCCCACGCAGTCAACTTATAAATGTGATCCTTCTCCTCTTCATCGCACACCGGCTCTGTATATCGTTCACCTTCTGTAGGATCTAATGGTACTATCACCCTTGTATTGTTATTTTCAAACACCATGCTTCTCTTTTTGAGGTTGATGATACCGCCCATATCTATGGCCCAGTCCAATCCTAAGAGCGCAGGATAGGGGTCCACATATTCTACAATTTCTATTACTTCAAAGTCGGCTCGGGCCTTTACTCCCGCGATATCCACCGTAATTTTTGACAATCTTCCTAGTGGGATGATTTTCTGCTGATTGGCCATGCACAACTGAATAGTGGACCATTCCAACTTAGGCTCTCCCATTCGTTTCCAAGTCCGTTTAGGTAACACGTTCGCATATGACCCCAGGTCCAAAATAACCTGACTCATTTCGTAGTCACCGATCTGCGCAGACAACCACATTTCTCTTTCGGTGCATTTCTTATACCTGTATAGCTTGTGCACATCCTTAACCTCTAGAGGTAGACTGGGTCGCACTACATAACTATCTATTAATGCCTGAAGATTCTCCACAACCTTTGGGTTGCACAACAGCTTTATACATGCCTGCAAAAAGGGTTTGACCTCCTCATTTGCCTTGAGGTTCGGAAGTGGCCGAGCAGTAGTTGCCTTTGCATCAACAAAGTCCTTGCGAGCTATGATAAATGTTTCTTTCCCCTTTTTATTTCCAAACCTTATTGTTTACTAACAGCTTGTCAGATTAGAGGTTCCATCGCAGCCTCCTCCTCAGGTCCCTGGTGGCCATCCCACTGCGTGTCACCACATTCACACTCAGATCTTTGTCTCGCAGCTCAGCCTTAACTCTCTGCACATTTTGCGTAGGTGTCGACTGCTTTTCCTGCATTTTTGCTATCAAGATTGGACAATATTCAATTGCATGATCCAACTGTCTGCAATATTGGCAGGATTGCCTAGTGGGGTTCGGGAAATCCATCACAAAGTGTCTTTCTTCTCCATAGTTATAACAGATTAGCCGACCTCGTCCTTGTCCTGCACTTCCATTGTGTCGTCCTCCCCTTCCCCTTGATGGGGAGCTACCTATACCTGCGGGGGTTCTCGGTGACGCAGGGTCTGATTGTACTCTGTATAAGTTTCCTCGATCAATCATCAAATCATGCGTCCGACAATTCTGTTCATCATGTCCCACCAATATGCAGAACCTACACCATTTCTGCTTTACCTATGGAATGTACGCAGCAAGGCAGGGACAGTGGTTAGTATCGTGTAGCCATGCGACGCGATAATCATCGCACCATAGCACTGGCCCATTGGGTCTTGCAGCCTCCCTAGGGCGCAATGGGCTAGGTCCCCTGGCCTGCATATAGTCTGTTAACATAGGATAGTTATCCTTGGTATGGCCATTCACCCGACATTGTATGCACCATCTCTCAGGGCTAGCCTTTGCCCCTCATTCCTTTCGCAGGTTCTGGATCTCTACATGCATAGCTTCAAGCTGTCCCTGGATCTGTTGGACACCCAGTTGTGTCTCGTCTCGCGGTGCAGCTTCTAACTTCATGGCACCTTCCGAGGCCTTCTCCTGCGATTCAAAAGTTTGGTGCCCCATAGGTACGCGCATGTGAGGTAGCGACATAGAAATAAACCATTCTGTGTGTTGTCTGTCATCATATTGGAATCCTCCTTCTCTGATCACCTTGTTTAGTCGCTAATCGGCCTCCCACATAGGTTTTGAAGGCCCTTGCTTGAAATCCTTTAGATCAACCACGATTTGGGAGTAGGATTTAGGTTTCTTGAACTGCTGTTTCAGGGCATTCTTAATATCTTCAATGGTTGCATTTTCATTTTGGCCGATGTATCCCATGTACCAGTCCAAATCTCTTCCTTCAAAGGCAAGGGACAAATGTGCCGTTTTCATCGCATCACTAGCTATGTTCTGTGCAGTCCATACCGATCCTGTGACAAACCAGAACTGATCCATGTCTTCATCCCCCACACCCTTAAAGGTCAGAAACTTCATGTGCGCAACCATGTCATCTTCCGGTGGCAGAGGAGTAGGTGAATTCTTACCTCTCGGCTAGTTTGAAAGCGGTGTGGCTGGAGGACTCTGCGAAGTTGCTTCCCTTTCCGGAATATAGACCAATTTATCTCTTTCTAGGTTGGCCCTATAGTACTTGCCACTTCGCGTTGTTCTCCCGTCTAGATCAGAGGTCATTCACTCGGTATGGCTACACAAAATACTCTTTTCGCATAATAATACCTTGATCAACAATGGTAAGGTCTTCAAAAACTTACCTTGGAACCCTGTGAAGAATATTCACTCTGCTTTAGAGTAGGATACAAAATGATCAATGGAAAATTCTGTCACAAATCCTCCTAACACACTATCTACCTAGTGGTCCACTATGCGAGTGATGGTGTTATCAGTATTCTCTAACTGCTGGATTAGTTCCGGGGTCCACCCTATGATCCGCTCGTCCTTCCAACACTTATGAAACTCCACCAATCTTGCGAGCCATTCTTGGAGCTCGATCACAATCGTTACAAAGAAGATCTCCTAGATCTTTGTGAAAATATACTTATTCTTCCACTCTTCGATGGTAAACCTCTCACTGCAGTTTTCTTTTATGGAAAATTCTTGAACTTGCTGTTTAAACCATTCATCAATTTCCTTTCTCTCCGGCTTCCAGTATGACCTTGGTATTACCCGATCCCTTTCTCAAAATGCTCCAGGTCTCGACAACGGAACCATTTTTTGGCTCGAGGGGTCCTGACCCAGGTTCGAAGGTTCAAGGTTTGCCAAAAAACCCCTATACTACTGGTACTTTCGGCAGTGACCTGCTTGCGCAGGCCAAAGTCTCACCCGAAGTAGTATGGGTGGGTGCTGGAACTAGTTTTTCGCACCCTCGGAGAGGGTAGGTAAGTCAAGCCGAGTTGAGTTAAGTCTTATAGCAACCCGATCTTATATTACAGAGCCTAGATCTACAGATTCCTTCTGCATCCATGTGCTTAATCACAATGATACTCACAATACTGAACTTATATAAAGATAACATAGCTATTCCAGATCTTCTTGCAGAAAATGTAACAGAACAGTCCCAGATCACAGCATAAACAAGTAACACAAGTATATTCGCAGCTTAAATCAATACCACATCAACATATATTAATCAACCAAGCATCACAAAGTAATTCAAACAGATTCAGATATCCAACAATACTTCCGCATTCATTAACCCTTCAGATCCACTTACAATACCCAAATCCCAACCTGCGCACACAGTTGCAGGGTCCACACACAACAAGATAGGGAATCTCCACACACACATCAGCATGAGTCCTTCCCCAACAACCCTAACCAGATCTATCAATTCTCACTTAGCAGCAATCCCTTCTCATTCAAATATCTTGTACTACAACTCAAAAAGGTTCAACTACTTATATTATTTTAGCCTATGCATATAATGGTCCGCAAACAATGGTTTGCGGACTCTTGGTCTACCCTTGACCCATTTACAATGCTTTAGGGGCTTTGACCCACCCCAAAACCACTACGTTAGACTAAATATAATAAAAAATATACAAAATGGACTAGTTTCGCAGCTTTGTAGGAGACCCTGTTCCAACAGATTCCAAACCAAATGTAAGGAGGTTTTTTGTATAGGCTAGGTGGTACCCATTTTTCTAAAGGTTAGGCAGCTCTCATCTAGGAGTAGACAAATAATTTTCCCTCTCATTCTATGGACAAGAAGCAAATTTTTATGGCCTCAAACTACATGTACGAGCATAATCCATTGCTGAAGCTTTCCACCTCCCACAGGAAGGAGAGAAATGGTTCAAAAATCAAGGTATTACTGGAGGAGACCTGAATAGATTCATCAAGGATGAATACAGAGACCCTAAATGGGCTAAAGGGATTCTTATTAGTTATCTCAAGGATGAATGGGTTAAAAATGTCAAGCTCATTAAGATCTACCTTACTTGTGAGAGGATGTATACTATTGTATTTCTATATCACATGAGGTTTTTGTTTCACATTGAAGGTATGAAGAATCTTAACCTACCTTTCTTCGTGCTGAAAATATTGATTAATATGTTAGCTAGAATACAAACCCATGCAGCAGCTTCAGATTATAGCATTTACCATTAAGCTCTTATAAAAGTGATAATTTTTGAAGAACTCGGAAGAATAAACCGGACTTGGGAGAATTTCCTATTTTATAGGGCAGGCCAACCTGCACCTACATAAAAATTTCCTTCTTAGCAAACTCCAGCCTCACAACAAAATTCTCAACCTGCTAAGCAGAAGGGAAAAAGTCAGAAACCAACTACTTCATTAGTTGGTAAAAGGACTAAAAGAAAAGAAAAGAAGGTGAATATCTACAAAAAGGCTAAGCACAAAAAGGAAATGGAAAAGACTCCCTCAACAAAAGTTGAAGAGAAGTTGGAAAAAGGAGAAGGTTCATTTATCAAAAAGCCCAAATCAATGAAGATTGTGCCTCTTGTTTCTCTTTTTCCCAAGGTATATGCCAGAGTATGAAGAGGAAAGACTGCAGCTACAGAAAAATCAAGAGAACAGGTGTTGCCGAAAGTTTTGGTAACAAACATTCAGCATAAGGTTCAGAAGGATTATCAACCCACCAAATCATATGAGGAGCTCCTCAAGGATGTAGGATATGATATTAGCAACAGGAAAAGAAAAAAGGATGCAATAAAATTTTTTGGTAGTAGGAAAAGACATACAAGAGCCAACATAACCCAGAGCCCTGCATAACCCAAGCTTAATGACAAAAGTTATAGATGTTGAGAGGAAATATGAAGGGTTATAGCCTATAACTCCTTCAATTGTAAAATATAGTGGGTCCAAGAAGAAAGAAAAGGGTAAAGACCCTTTAGACCACAGTTGGCAGTAAAATAGATTTAGACAAGCTTGCAGAAGTTGCAGCTCATATGGAGGAGAGGTGAAATGATGTCCCTATTAGTGTCAGCCTTTGCAGCCTTCCTTCAGTGATCAAACATGCTCTTACAAAGTGATTTTAAGGTTTCAAGGTCAAATTTTGTCATTTCAATTAGTCTTCAAGCAAAATTTGGTCACTAGGCATTAGGTCTAGGGTTTGTTTTCACTCTTTTCAAAGTTGTCCAAATGTCGGTCCATGTCACCATTTAGCTGAGTGTGCCATCATTCAGAGGGTTGTCATCATCATGTCAGGTTCCAAAGAGTCATTTTACACCTTGTTCATGCTTTAGTTGTGCCTAGGTAAGGTCCATTTCCCTCTCCTAGGGTTTTGGAGGTAATTTCTCTTGGATGGTCAAATCATTAGAAAAACTTGTATCCTGATGTTCATACACCTTCCCCTATCATTAATGTACCTTATTAAACACTTCCCATCACCGAGATCCCCCAAATTCCTCATTTTTGCACAAACCCTAGTTTCTTGCCACAACTTGGCAATTTTCTAGGCTAGGCCTGTGTTTTTCCCTTTTGGACCCCTTCCCCTCACTCAATCTCTGAGATTCCACTTTCCCCTGCTTCCTAACATCCCTCCCTACTTCCCACAATTTCCCCAAGAATTCAGAAGCCCCTTATCCCCTTCATTTCGCTTCATTTCGACAAAATCCCTTGTTTCACACATCGGGATAGGTTTCACTCAAATGATTTTTCAGAGCAATAAAAGATAAATTTTGGAAAACTGAGAGAGGTTTTTGTACAAAACATGCCAAGGAAGAACAACCTCCTTCATTTTTTACACAGGTATAATGGTTTTGGAGAAATTTCAAGAATACCGTTGCCTCAGGAGAATTGATGCACCTGCAGGAAGTAGTGTTGGGAGATTTGATTTTTGATAGGGTAAATGAACTCCAAATTGCAAAATTCCACTTGGGTTGGAAATTAGACTCCAATAGCTTTCCAACGAGCTATCACACGCTCAATTTGAACACCGGGAAGGCCTCCAAAAGCCTCCTGCAAAATGCACTATGTAGCGCACTACGCATTGGGCCAGAACTCAAAAATTTTGCCATCTCTCTCCAACATCAAATTTGCTTGGTTTTTCCATGTTTGAACATCAGCAAAGGCCAAGACACATCAAGGAAGTGAAAAAAATGAGTTTTGAAGCCAAATCGTGTGTTGGACTGACGTGCTACGCGTAGAGCCCAGAGGAGGATACTGAAACGGCGAAAGAGGCCTGATTCACTTCAGATTTTGGCTGAGGCTTCATTGGCTGGGCATGATACATGATGGAGGGTCTTTGCTCCGAATTTGAGCAAATTTGGAGAATTTTTTGTCATTTTGAAAAAATTTGGTCTCAAAACAGATTTTTCAGCCCAACGAGTAGCGCGTCGACGCGCTCGCTTATGATTGGGACACTTGCTGGAGGAAAAAATCATGTTTTTGGATTTTTCATGGAAATTTATGGATGCTCCAGTAAGACCAAATCATTTCACCAAATTCTGGATGATCAAAGGGGCCAAAACACCATGAAAATCACCATTCTGCCACCTTTTTCAGCAGCAGGAAGTACTTGTGGGAGGATGAAGTTTTGGAGGGGGAAATGAGCTCCAAATTGGGAAATTCCACCTGGGCTGGATAGAAGACATCCAGGGCTTTCCAAAAAGCTATCATGAGCTTGATTTTGATGCCGGGAAGTGCCCCAAAAGCAGGCTGAAAGGCGCGCTACTCATATAGCTCAGGCGCGCTACTCATATGGATTTTTGGTCAATTTTTCACCTTCCAGCTCAGAATTTCGGCCAGTTGGACCAGTTTTGCTTGTGGATGTAATTTTTGAGTTATCTTGATGTAATATTATGGTTGGCATGTAACTTGGGCTCACTTTTACCTATTCTAGAAGATTCACTCCTAAAAAAGTAAAAATCAAGTGTAAGAATCAGTTTCCTTCCTTTTAGAGGCAAGTTGTTTGGCTGCCTAGATTCTAGCTCCTTATTTAGAATTAGTTGAAACTGCTCCTAGAAGGAGGAATTCGACCCCTAGAGGCATGGGAAGGGGTTAGGATGGTCTATATGATGTAATTTCTGAGACATTTTACAGGTTGGATAGGTTGGACTCTTGGGGAAGATTTTGGCACACTATTGTACATATTTTTCATATTTTGGCTAAGGAAAGATCAGAGGTTTTGCAGCACCTGTTGGGATTCTTGTGGCTTTCGGTTTTTGATGGTGTTTTCTCTCAGTTTATTGTAAGTTCTTTCATGTTTAATGTATTCCATTCCCTTCTTATGCTTCTGAAACTAAATGAATGAGTAAATGAGGTTGAATCCATTGATTTCAGTGCTCTGCCTTTTAATTTGTTTAGTTTTACATGTTTTACTTTACTGTTTGGAAGTTCTGTTCTCCTTACCCTCTTGACTCCTTGTTGTTAAGTCCATATTTACACTGATCAAAGCATCAATACCTCTCTTTGCCTACCTCGCCCCAGCACAAGATTACTTGCAAGATCCGGCGCTTATCCCGGACCCAAAATTGTTTTTCCCATTTTTCAACAAAAACCCAAAAAATCAAAATCAAACTTTCCTATCTCTTTACTTCCTAAAATCGGTATTCGTTATAAGTCATCTCGCACCCTATTGCTCAATTTATCGAGATAGACCCGGAGAGAGCCCTCTCTTGTCCTCGTACGGCTAGCTACGAGGCTGAGCGTGGTTTGATGTTGCCTTGAGTTTTACCTTATTTCAGCCTAAGGTAGATTCGAGCGCTAACATAGTGGCGACCATACTGGGGAGAAATTTGCTTATTACTGTCATTTTCTATAGACGGAGTTTGAAGTCACGCCAGGTAGCCTTCGAACTGCTCTTGCTCTGCGAGTGCATTGTAGATAAAAGCTGCTTCAGTCGATCTCCGGTTTAGCTTGTGAATGTGCCCCTTGATTTACGAATTCCCCCAGTATATGTATCAAGATCAGATCTGATGGTTGATGGTGGACAACGATCAGACATAAGAAGGCTGAAATCATTCTCCTGGTGACTTCATTCAGCGAAGATCAGGACAATCAATGCTTCAGTGACTTCAACTGCGGGGAGATCGATGTTTGTGAGATTTTCAAGATGGGTGAAGTCATGAAGATAAAGCTCCATAGGCGGGATCACATTCCGAGGTTTTCCGAATGAATGCCCAAGGTAGATTGGTCAAGGAATCGCCTCGTTTAACAATGATGGTAAGAAGGATGCATGCAGTTGAATTTCACATGCATATTCGCAAGTTGAGAGTGGATTTTCTGAAAATTAACATTAGAATGATTGTATCAGGAGGGTGGTTTTAATCAGCAGTAAAGTTGCCTTAAACATGACAGGAGGTGCATGTTGAGATAGCATCAATCTGGTATCCATTAAATTTAGTTCATGACTGTTGCAAACATGCTTCTACTTTTATTGAAAGCCTTGAGAAATATTATGAAGATGATAATTTCATGGATGATGAGATCATGGAAGCCCTAAATGAAAATCCATTTCAGCAACATGAAGAGAACCTAGAGGATACCCATAAAGAAGATCATGAGAATTTGCAGCAAGATCAAGATCTTAGTACGGTGGAAGATGAAGGAATGTTGCATCTGTACAGTCAACAGGAATTACATGTAATGGATCAGCAGTATGAGGAAAATCTGTACACTCCTTCACTTGAAATCAATGAAGACAATCACTATTTGAGCAAAAGAAAACAAAGGGTATTATCTCCTCTATCTGAAGACGAGATAGATCAACTCTTGAACGGGCATGTTAACGCAGATCTGCAGTGTGCACATGATCAAGATGGTGATGGTGGAACTTCTTCCTTTTCTGAAAGGGATGATAGTCCTGTAAGCAGCCTTATAGATCAGCAGGTTGAAGATGTCTATATGGCGGAAAGTGATGAAAGAGAAAGTCTCATTTCAGATCTGCCCACAAAAAAAGACAGCATGCCGGGAACTCAAGTTTCAATAGCAGATTTTGATAATGTCCAATCAGCTATTTCAGATCCAGATTCAAATTGTGATGACCAAGCATACCTTGTGCTGAATTCTGAAAAGGAGAATTTTGCTATTGGGATCATAGACAGAGTCTTTGATCCAAATGTTTTCAGTTCATCAGAACAGAGTCTTCATAAAGAGGTAATTCAGTCAGTTCATGAACAGCAAGATGAGACCTTCATTCAAGTAAGTGAAACAGTTCCTTTGGATGAATTTATGGTAGATGATAAAAATGTCATGTTTGAGCTTCAAGAATCATTGGAAGTTTCTTTTCTCATGATTGATGACTGTAATGAAAATCCGGCTGTCCTATCATATGAAGATGACCCACCAAATATTCAGACTACAGAAGATCATACCATTCAAGATTTCCATTCAGATTCTTCTTCATATGTTTCATGTGTTGAAATGTTTTTACAAGAGGAGATCTGCTCATCTACCTATTCAGAGTTTTTTGAAGCCCAGGAGCATATTTTTACTGAAGTACATGATGAAGGAAGATCGAAGCAGGAGAAAAAGACACCTTGTTTCTTCAGCAGGAGGTAAATCTTCGTGTTTTTCAGGATCCAATGGCAGATTTGTTGCAGTCAGCAGTGAAGGTGATTATTGTTGCATTCAGTGATGAAGCAGATCATGGTCAGCTATGTTTTTGGATGCCCAGTTATCAGTTTGTATTGTTGACCATGAGATTTAATCAGGGAAATCAATCAAGAAGGCATCTGCTTGATTGGTTACATTGGCATTATGATATAGTTTGATGGTATATTGTTTTGTAAGAAACACAGGCGGTTATGCACTGCCATCAAGTTTTAAGTTTTAAGATTGATTCAATCATGATTTCGAGTCATTCCATTAGAGTCGTTATAGTCATGCATTAGGTTTGAGTTTTTGATTCCATTGCCCAATGGATGAAACCAACTGTCACTTTCCAAAGATCTGTAGTTCTTGGCACCTCCAAGGAACTACCATTCCCAATGGAGCCAATGTTAGTGTCGTAACCTGCAATAATAACCATTGATCGAACATGCTCTTACAAAGTGATTTTTAAGGTGTCAAGTTAATTTTCATTTCAATATGAGTCTTCAACAATTTGAGTTATAGGCATTACAGTTCTGGGTTTGTTTCATCTTTTCAAAGTTGTAAATGTCGTTGCATGTCACCATTCAGCTGAGTATTACTTATCATTAGGAAGGTTTCATCATGGTATAGGGTTCCGAAAGTCGTTTTTTGATTCATCTTGATTGTGCCTTTAATGGAGGTCCATTTCCCTCTCCTAGGGTTTTGGAGGTAATTTCTCTTGGATGGTCAAATCATTGAAAAAACTTGTATCCTGATGTTCACACACCTTCCCCTATCCTTAATATACTTTATTAAACACTTCCCATCACTGAGATCCCCCAAATTCCTCATTTTTGCACAAACCCTAGTTTCTTGCCACAACTTGGCAATTTTCTAGGCTAGGCCTGTGTTTTGCCCTTTTGGACCCCTTCCCCTCACTCAATCTCTGATATTCTACTTTACCCTGCTTCCTAACATCCCCCCCTACTTCCAAAAATTTCCCCAAGAATTTAGAATCCCCTTATCCCCTTCATTTCGCTTCATTTCGACAAAATCCCTTGTTTCACACATCGGGATAAGTTTCACTCAAAAGATGTTTCAGAGAAATCAAAGATGAATTTTGGAAAACTGAGAGAGGTTTTTGTCCAAAACATGCCAAGGAAGAAAAACCTCCTTCAATTTTTGCACAGGTATAATGGTTTTGGCGAAATGTCAAGAATACCGTTGCCTCAGGAGAATTGATGCACCTGCAGGAAGTAGTGTTGGGAGATTTGATTTTTGACAGGGTAAATGAACTCAAAATTGAACAATTCCACTTTTTTTGGAAATTATACTCCAAAATATTTCCAACGAGCTATCACACGCTCAATTTGGACACCGGGAAGGCCTCCAAAATCCTCCTGCAAAATGCACTATGTAGCGCGCTACGCATAGAAAAGTGCGCGCTACGCATTGGGCCAGAACACAAAAACATTTTGCCATTTCTGTCCAACATCAAATTTTCTTGGTTTTTCCATGTTTGAACATCAGCAAAGGCCAAGACACATCAAGGAAGTGAAAAAAATGAGTTTTGAAGCCAAATCGTGTGTTGGACTGACGCGCTACGCGTAGAGCCCAGAGGAGGATACTGAAACGGCGAAAGAGGCTTGATCCACTTCGGATTTTGGCCGAGGCTTTGTTGGCTGGGAATGATACATGATGGAGGGTCTTCACTCCGAATTTGAGAGAATTTGGAGAAGTTTTTGTCATTTTGGAAAATTTTGGTCTTAAAACAGGTGTTTTAGCCCAACGAGTAGTGCGTCGACGCGCTCGCTTATGATTGGGACACTTGCTGGAGGAAAAATTTATATTTTTGGATTTTTCATGGAAATTTATGCATGCTCCAGTAGGACCAAATCATTTCACCAAATTTTGGACGATCAAAGGGGCCAAAAAACCATGAAAATCACCGTTCTGCCACCTTTTTCAGCAACAGGAAGTACTTGTGGGAGGATGAAGTTTTGGAGGGGAAAATGAGCTCCAAATTGGGAAATTCCACTTGGGCTGGATAGCAGACATCCAGGGCTTTCCAACGAGATATCATGAGCTCAATTTGGACTCTGGGAAGTGCCCCAAAAGCAGGCTGAAAGGCGCGCTACGCATATAACTCAGGCGCGCTACGCATATAGATTTTTGGTCAATTTTTCACCTTCCAGCTCAGGATTTCGGCCAGTTGGACCAGTTTTGATTGTGGGTGTAATTTTTGAGTTATCTTGATGTAATTTTGTGGTTGGCATGTAACTTGGGCTCACTTTTACCTATTCTATAAGATTCACTCCTAAAAAAGTAAAAATCAAGTGTAAGAATGAGTTTCCTTCCTTTTAGAGGCAAGTTGTTTGGCTGCCTAGATTCTAGCTCCTTGTTTAGAATTAGTTGAAACTGTTCCTAGAAGGAGGAATTCGACCCCTAGAGGCATGGGAAGGGGTTAGGATGGTCTATATGATGTAATTTCTCAATCATTTTCAGAGGTTGGATAGGTTGGACTCTTGGGAAGACTTTGGCACACTATTGTACATATTTTTCATATTTTGGCTAAGGAAAGATCAGAGGTTTTGCAGCACCTGTTGGGATTCTTGTGGCTTTCAGTTCTTGATGGTGTTTTCTCTCAGTTTGTTGTAAGTTCTTTCATTTTTGATGTATTTCATTCCCTTATTATGCTTCTGAAACTAAATGAATGAGTAAATGAGGTAGAATCCATTGATTTCAGTGCTCTGCCTTTAAATTTGTTTAGTTTTACATGTTTTTGCCTGTTTGGAGAGGATTCCTGTTCTCCCTTGCCCTCTTCAGCTCCTTGTCATTCTGATCCATCCATACACATAATCAAAAGCATCAAGACTACTGCCTACCTTGCCCCAATTCGAATTCTGCAAAGATCTGGCCTCATCCCCGAGCCCAAAATTGTTTTTCCCATTTTTCCAACAAAAACCCAAAAAATTTAAATCAAACTTTCCTATCTATTTACTAGCCTAAAATCAGTATCCATTATAAGTCATCTCAGCCCCTTTGAAAACCTTTTGCCGAGATAGACCCGGAGAGAGCCCTCTCCTGTCCTCGTAGGGCTAGCTACGAGGCTGAGCGTGGTTTGATGTAGCCTTGAGTTTTACCTTATTTCAGCCTAAGGTAGATTTGAGTGCTAACAGTCCCAATGAAGTATCTTTTTTCATATTAGTTATATTTGGAACAACTCAATTTTTAGAATGTTTTAATCTGCACAAAAATTTTCAAGTATATTGTTGTGCATTTTTGAAAAGGAAATAGAGCGTTATCAGGAGTTTTGGTAGCATTGCAATTTTTGTGCAGTTACAGGTTTTTACCGGAAGTTTCGGTAGCATATGTTTTAAATGATTTTTGACGACTGTTAGTAGAATTTTCAAGCTAGTCCAAGGATGATAAGGACTCCTAATGATATGTACATATAAAGTGATGGTTGATAAGTGGTTTTGAGATTGCTAAATGACAGATTTAATGAAGACACGTGGGTTTTAAAGAACCAAGAACATTTAGAGACAAATCAACAAAAAAGTAGGCAGGTTGTGAACACACTCAATAGCACAGTTCGAATTGTCTTCTTTCTTCCTATATACATATGTCCTGTTAGTTATATTTTGATAGGATATGTATTTAATATGCTATAACTCCTATGTAATGAGAGGAAGAGTGGAATCCTTATTTTTAGGAGAGATGGAGTTGGTGCGTCTCTCTATAAATATCATTTGTAAATACCATTTCATGGTTGGATTTTGGTCGACCTGAAGACTTTTCCATAATAACGAAAACTCATTTTGTACTTCATGCTGGAGGAATTTGTGTTTCAAGGACTATCTAATGTATGGTGTGTTTCTCTTGTTATTTCATTCATCTAATTTATGAGTTGCAACAACTAGCAAGTATTAGTAAGAGCACTGTTAGAGGATCTACTAGTTAATTATCTACTGTCCAATGTTCTGAAAATCATCTATATGTTGTGTAGAGCATGCTAGAGAAGTTTTCATGATATTCTTTATGCATGTATTCTGATTTCTAAATGATGTTTATTTTACATAAAATAGAGTGTATGTAAAATACCACTCTTATAGCTATGTGACTGATTTAGGATATGTAAATTTCTTAGACTGAGTACCAACTATCTGTCACCTTTCATCTGTCACAATATTCTCCACTATACTACAAAATTCTCCATACAATTTATACTTGCCAGAACTTGCCAAATGCATGAAGGTCTAAAAGAGTTGAAATCATTTCAAACTCTTTAAGAATACATCCCACCATTCAAAATATTTTTCTTTTAAATCAACTATGATGTGTAAGGCTTACTTATTTGTAGTAAAGGAGTGAATCCTTGTGCTAACAGAAAGAACTTGTTAAAAGTTTTTTTGAAACCCAATGTTAAGGTCTTCTACATGAGACCATCATCGGGGGATAAAAATTTCCATTGATGTTTACAATATAAGAATTATAGAGCCATTAATAGTTTCATTAAGTGTGAGTTTTCCAAACCTAGGTTCACTACTTGGGGCATGTAATTTCAAAGGAAGGAGTAGATGTTGATATGGAAAAGATAAAGGAAATAAGGGAATGGCTTACTCCCCATAATGTAATGGAGGTTATATACTCTGTGGGATTGGATAGTTATTATTGAGGGTTTTGTAGAAATTATATATAAAAGCTCATATCAATGGATTCAATCTAATATTGTGATGTACAAAAAAAGATACTGAATCCTTCTAATATATTTGTGGAATATAAAACACAATCGCTCAATCAGATGCAAGTAAGAGAAAGGAGCAAATCAATCACACAACACAAGATGTTCTTGGGGAAAAACCTGCTCAAAATCCCTATATCATATATTGTACAATGCCAAAGAATCATGAAACAATACAATGATTTCTCACATCGATAAAATCCTGCACTCTACCGATCGTCTCACTATGATCCTGCTCAAAACTGACTACCAATTCTCAGGAAAAATTGACCAACACTTAGCGAATTCATAACCCCTGCTTAGCCCAACCTTGCTCACACAATCCCTAGGCAATTAATCCCTATTAAATAGGATAATAAACCTTCCTTGATTGCGCAATCCATCATGAGCCTTCCTATGACTATAATTGCGCCCGTGCAATTTGCTAATAATACAAGTGATAATTATCTTCCCTTTAACCTTTGTCTCTACTAGGTATTCATTAGAATTGGCAAGCATGCAACTATTAATAGTGAATCATCATTTATCTGATTGATCACCACTTGTGAATTAAATCTAATTTAATTCACTGACCTCTCACTAGCTTATCACTTAGTTAGAACTAGTTAAATTGATTTTAACTCAATTAATTTGAGTTAATTGATTAGACATGCACCCCACTAGTGCATTAACTGCAACTAGACCCCCAAAATAATAGAATCACTCTACATGCTTCACCTTTGACCCTTAACTTGAAATTCTTGAGCTAACTAAGTACTTCTTGAGTTAGTTAACTGATACAAGTTGTTATGAGATGAAATTACAATTTATTTTCCAATTTATTTAAGGGAAAAATAAATTAGATGCCCACATTTAGCGCTAATGTGTAGCTGAATTCCTCACCAATGTGTGACTGGAATCCCACACTAGTATGTGGTCAATTTTTGTCCTTTCTGGTTACCAATTTCACTGTGTCTTGTTTCAAATTGCAACAGGTTCATTCATGGCTTCTCGAAGATTGGAAATCTCGTTACTTCTTTACAAAGAAAAGAAGTAATTTTTTAATGAGCACCTGAATGTGCAACTAGTTTTAAACAATTAAAGAAATTACTCACTTGTGCACCTATCCTGAAAATAGCCGACCAAGAAAAATATTTTGTGGTTTGCATCAATGATTGTAAGGAGGGACTAGGTGGATTCTTGATGCAAGAAGGACATGTCTTTTGTTATAAATACAAGAAGTTGAATGATCATGAAAATAATTATGTCACCCATGACTTGACGCTGAAAGCTATAGTTCATGATTTAAAGATGTGGATACACCATTTATTGGGAAGAATATTTGTGCTGATGACAGACCATGGGGGACCAAAATATTTTTTTTACCAACCTAGGCTGAATTGCTATATAAGATAGGTGGTTGGATTTAATCGGTGAGTTTGACTTTGAGATTAAGCACATCAAAGAAAAATAGAATAAGGTGGCAGATGCACTCAACAAGAGTTTGCAAGAGATTCACTGTGAAGATTTGAGAACATGCTCATTTGACATCAAGGACATAATTAAATAGGGGCTGATTAATTATGAACATTACCAATATGTGAAGAAGTGTTGGCATATGAAACCAAATGGATTTATGAGAAAAAGATACCAGCTCAATGATGATGGCATAAAATTGTTCAAAAATAGAAAATATGTACCTAATGTAGCTAATTTAATGAATATTTTTATTGAATGAGTTCCATAAGAGACCACATGCAAGTCATGCTGGTTACCAAAAGATGATAACAACGATGAAGAAATAATATTATTGGATAGGAATGAATAAGGATATAGATAAATAAATTTTTAAGTGTTGGAATGCTAACCAGGGAAGGTGGAATGCATGCATCCATCTTGATTGTTGCAATCAATCCCAATCCTATAATGGAAATGAGAAGTCATATCCATGGAATTCATCATGGTATTACCCAAGACAACTAGGAAACATGATGCTATCATGGTGGTAGTGGATAAGTTGAGTAAGGTGACTCACTTTATAGCTATTAAATCTAATCATAAATAAATTGACATAGCTCATCTTCATGAAAGAAATATTTATGTCGCATGGAGTGCCTAAAGAGATAATATTAGACAGAGATTTCGAGTTCACTTCAAACTTCTAGAAGTTGGTTTTTGAATCTAGATAGATTTTATCACTTCCTACCATCATCAGACAAATGTTCAAACAAAAAGAGTGAGAAAAATCTTGGAAGACATGTTGAGGATGTATGTCATGCATCAACCGAAGAAGTGGGAAGAATACCTTCCACTGGTGGAATTTGAATATAAAAATGGTGATCAAGAGTCATTTGGAATGAGCCCATTTGAGTAATTGTACGATAGGAAATGCAATGCTCCTATAAGATCGGATGACCTAGTAAAATAAGTAGTTCTTGGACCTGATATGTTGAAGGAAATGTAGTATGATATGGTCAAGATCAAACATAAGTGAAATACAACCCATGATAGATAGAAGAATTATGCAGACCATCAAAGAGTGCATAAAGAGTTACAAGTGGGAGATCATGTCTATCTCCACGCTAAGCTAAAGAAGAGCTCATTGAAAGTGGGCTTGTCTACCAAGTTGGCACCTAGATATTGTGGACCATTTCAAATCTTGGAAAGAGTGGGACTAGTGGATTATAGATTGGGCCTACCACCCATAGTGAAATCACATGATTATTTTCATGTTTCATTGCTTAAGAAGCATGTTAATGATGTTAATCATTTTGTTGATTGGTCTGTGATACAGGTGGAAATCAAGGGATAATTCTAACCAAACCACTTGGCATCCTAGATTGGAGAAAAATTATGCTTCAGAACCGAGTAATAGAGTAGGTCAAGGTGGAATGGAAGAAATTTGGACCCGATGAAGACACATGGGAGATAGATAAGAAAATAAGGGTGATGTACACATCCTTTTTTTGCTAAATAAATGAATGTAAGAGTTGTTTATAAAGAGATTAGTTTTGGTTTACCATTTTGTTGATAAGAACACCAAGGACGATGTTCCTCTTAAGGAGGCGGGGTTTGTGACACCCTTGGTATACTCCCACTAATTTTTGTAATGTAATTTTACTTTGAAATAGATCTATGGTCTAAGAGGGAAGAGGAAGATGGATTTGATCTAGAAGAAATATCTAGAGAAAGAAAACGTTCACTGAGGAACACAAAGAGACATACAAGAAAATTAATAAAAAGGAATTTGAACAACATAATGGGGCTTGGCCCAAGGTTGGTCTCTTGTTGGTACTTTGTTGGAAGGAATGTGAATTTGGCATTGAGAAATAAATTTTTGAGCATTTTTTGAGCCCTCGTGTGGCCTACTAAGGCCGAGGGAATGGAATTCCATGGTGGTGAAGTTGTGGACTATGTGTGTTGTGTGTGTCCAAACTTGGATAAGCTAAATAAAATCTCTTAGGAGATGGGTGATGGGTGCTTGATAAAGGGATGATATGTTAGGTCCATATATTACTAGTTTAGTCCCTTATAATTATTAGTGTAGCCCTTTTATTGTTATTGTTGTACCCCTGTAACCCCAATATTGTTATTATTGTGCCCTTACATTGTTTTTGTTAGGTCGGCTAGGATTATATTATGGGCCCATGGACTCCTATATATAGAAGGAGGTTTTGGTCATTTATATCATCCAAGAATTATTCATTTATGTAATTTACTGGAGGTTTCCCCCTTGAAGTGGCTGATTTTTAAGGCGTTGATATCTCTTTTCTTCTATTTTTGGAGTTGGTTTCATAACATTTGGTTTTAGAGCTTTGGATTCTAGGGTTTCGCTGCTCCAAACAGGTCATCGTGGAATTTTCGCAATAATTTTTTTTATACAAAGATTCAGAATTTGAAATTTGTATAGCTCGAAGAGGAAATCCTGAGGAATCTTCTGTAAAATTTTCAGATCTTGGTTCGCAATATTTTCGGAGATATGATCTGGGGAAGTTAGGGTTTTGTTAGGCTCCCGAATTTCAACTGAAATAGGTCATCATGGAATTTTCGCTATAAAATTTTGCATACAAGGTTTCATAAGATGAAATTTTTACAGTGCAAAGCTAAAATCATTAGGAACCTCTTGTAAAAATTTCAGATCTTGGCTCACAATATTTTTGGAGATATGATTTGCGGAAGTTAGGATTGTTTCAGGCTCCCGAATTTCATCTCAAAGAGGTGACCGTGGGAAAAACATCATAACTCTCTGTCTGAGCGTCAGATTGGGATTCTGTAAAAAGCAGCTGCAAGTACACGGACTATATTTTCCGGTATATCAATTTCATAGCTGAAGGATGCAACAATGACACGTGGCAAGTCGTACAATTTCTCTCTACTGAACCAATCCATAATTAGGTCAACGTGGGAGATTGGGCATAACTTTGCCTTGAAGAATCCAAATTAGGTCAGAACTATGAAATTTGAAAGAATATTCAAAGGGCTACTTCAGGGCTGGATTTTAGATATTGAAGATCCAAAATCACAGAGATAATTCAGTTTCAATATCGAGCTCCTCAAAATAAAGAAAAAGGTGTGTATTTTTTTCGGATTACGTAAGTCCCGTTTGAAAAAAAAAATAGTTTGAATTTATTCCAAGGGAATATTGAAGAATAGATATCAGCATTGGGTTCTAAAATGCCCCCTAAAAAGAATTCAACACCCATTAAGCCTTCAGAAAGCTCTACTATGAATCATGAAGACAAACAAACACAACATGAGATATCAAAATTACAAGCGCAAGTGCACCAAATTTCGCTATCGCAAAGAGCAACAAAAAATGAAATGGAAGTTTTGAAGAAAGGTGTGGAAACTAAGATGGATAGTTTGAAGAAAGGCATGGAAGCTAAGATGAATGGTTTGGAAGCTAAGATGGATGGCATGGAAGTGGGCATGGAAGCTAAGATGGATGGCATGGAAGCTAAGATGCATGACATGGAAGCTAAGATTGATGAAAAAATGAAAGACAACATGGTAAACATGAAGAATGATTTGGCAAAGTTGATACAAGAAATGTTTCCTAATGGCGAAAAGATAGTAGAGGAAACTCATGATGAGAACAAAATAAATGTTAATCATGATTTCATAAACTCTAATGTTGGATGGAAGAACCACCATAATCCAAAGATGGATATGAGGAAGTTTGATGGCAAGGATCCCGTAACATGGATACTACAGATGGAGCAATATTTTGATCTCAATAATGTGCAAAACACACAAAAGGTATGCATTGAAACTTTACATTTAGAACAAAATACATTTGTATGGTATCGATGGCTTTTCTCCCGTAAAAAAATTGTCACTTGGTCAATTTTTATGGAGGAAATGATAACACATTATGAGGATACGAAAAGCAACACCTTCTTTAGCCAATTGATAAATCTCAAACAAAAGGGTTTAGTGGTGGAGCACATTGAGGACTTCCAAAAAATAAATATAAGGGTAACTGATATTCCAGAGGAACATAGGATTGATGTCTTCATAGGTACTTTAAAGGATAACATCCAACATGAAGTTCGCATTTGGGAACTTGATTCATTGGAAAATGCATTCAGGTTGGAAAGAAAAATTGAATGTAAAATTATGGCAACAAGGAAGCCTACCACTCACATATATAAAGATGGAAGTGTTGCTACTCCTAGACTTCCACAACCTATAAGGTTGACACCACAACAATTGGAAGAAAAAAGAGCAAAAGGGATTTGCTATAGTTGTGATAGCAAATATACTAAAGGTCATAAGTGTGTCGAGAAGAAATTATTTTACATAGATTGTGAAGAGGAAGAAGAAAATGAACAAGAATCTTTAAAAGAAGAGGATATACACCAAGAACCAACCCTAGAAGAGGAAGAAATGAGTCCGAGCATATTGTGTAATGCATTGGCAGGAATTACCACTCCTCAAACTCTCAAGATAGAAGGACATATCAAGAAGAAAAAGGTAATAGTGTTGATTGATTCGGGTAGTAACCATAATTTTATTCATTGTAAGGTAGCGAAGGAATTGAATTGTTTCCTATACCCGGCACCAAAATGTCAAGTGATGGTTGCAAATGGAGGAACTATAAATTTATTTGGAAAATGCCATAATATCAAGATAACCATGGGGGAATATGTATTGAATAGTCCAATGCTTTCCATTCCTGTGGGAGGTGCTGATGTTTTACGAGGTGTACAATGGTTATAATCTTTGGGGGCGGTAGCTTTTGATTTTCAATAACTTTTCTTGAATTTTTTTTCAGAAGGAAAGAAAGTTGAATTACGGGGTATCACAGGGAAGATGGGAAAGATAATAAGCTCTAATTTCATGACAAAGGTTCTGAAGAAAGAACAACGAGGCGTAACTGCACAATTATGCTCACTAGAAGTTCCAACATCAAAATCATCTATTTCTGCAGATCTCCAAAAAGCCTTGGACAATCATTCCGAGGTGTTTGGAACTCCCAAAGGACTCCCACCTATTCGTGATCATGATCATGCTATTCGTTTGATTCCAAGAAGTGTTCCTCCAAACATCAGGCCTTATAGATATCCTTATGTCCAAAAGAGTTAAATTGAACGTATGATTGCAGAAATATTAGAGGCTGGTATAATTCAACCTAGTCAAAGTTCTTTCTCTGCTCCAGTAGTATTGGTGCACAAGAAGGATGGATCATGGCGCATGTGTCCGGATTATAGGGAGCTCAATAAGCTCACCATTAAATATAAATTTCCCATTCGTGTGATTGATGAATATTGGATGAATTACATGGAGCAATTTATTTTACCAAGTTGGATCTTCGTTCAGGATATCATCAAATTAGAATGAAGACTGAAGATATTCCGAAAACAACATTTCGAACTCATGAGGGTCATTATGAATTTTTGGTCATGCCTTTTGGCCTTACCAATGCACCTTCTACATTTCAAAGGTTGATGAATTCCATTTTCAAACCCTTCCTTAGAAAATTTGTGCTAGTATTTTTTGATGATATACTAATCTATAGCAGGTCTTGGAAGGATCATGTTCAACATGTTGACAGGGTGCTCAAACTATTGCAGGAGAAACAATTATATGAAAAAACATCCAAATGTTTCTTTGGAGTACAAGAGGTGGAATATCTGGGTCATATTGTATCTCACGAGGGTGTTAAGGTAGACCCTAACAAAATTAAAGCCATTAAGGAATGGAAAGTCCCCACAACCATAAAGCAGTTGCGAGGATTTCTTGGGTTAACGGGGTATTATCGCAAGTTTGTTAAGAATTATGGGAGAATAGCAGCACCTCTAACAACATTATTGAAGAAATATGCATTTTCATGGACTCCTGAAGCAACTAATGCCTTTGAACATCTTAAAGAGGCAATGTGCCTAGCACCGGTCTTAGCTACGCCAGACTTCACAAAAACCTTTATTGTGGAATGTGATGCCTCAGGAAATGGAATTGGTGTTGTTTTAATGGAAGAAGGAAGACCCATTGATTTTGAAAGTTGTCTTATCAAAGGAAAATATTTACAGAAAGCTATTTATGAGAAGGAAATGTTAGAAATACTACATGAACTAAATAAATGGCGACCTTACCTAATGGGAAGACACTTCAAGGTAAAAACTGATCATGATAGTCTTAAACACTTTTTGGAACAAAGACTATCTTCAGAAGAGTAGCAAAAATGGGTCACAAAGATGTTGGGTTATGAATTTGAAATAATCTACAAAAAAGGGAAGCTAAATGTTGTTGCAGATGCACTCTCAAGAAAGAATGAAGAGGTGGAAGCATTACTTTTTTCCATTTCTATTATCCAACCATATTGGATAACCGAAGTAAGGGATGAATGGAAGAAGGATGAAGAAGTGTGGACACTCATTCAAAATTTGTAGCAAGATCCTCGTACATCTAATACATTTAGTTGGAAAAATGATTCCCTATGGTACAAAGATCGCTTATATCTTTGTAAGAATTCCCAACTAAAACAAAAGATCTTTTGGAATTGCACACTTCTCCTTTAGGAAGACACTCAGGATTTAAAAAAACTTACTATAGGGTGAAGAAAGAATTTTTTGGGACGACCTTAAATCTGACATTCAAAATTTTGTGGCAGAATGTTTGGTTTGCCAGCAAAATAAAGTTGAGACAATTATGACCTCGGGTCTTCTACAACCTTTATCCATTCCAAGTCAACGTTGGGAGGAGATTTCAATGGATTTTATCACAGGTTTACCTAAGTCCGAAGGAAAGAGTGTCAACATGGTGGTAGTTGATATAATTACCAGGTATGCACACTTTTGTGCATTATATCATCCATTTAAAGCAAGTACAATTGCTACTACATTTATGGACACAATTCAAAAGCTACATGGAAACCCAAAGGTTATTGTGAGTGATAGAGATCCCATTTTTACTGGAAATTTTTGGACGGAGTTATTTTATTGTTTGGGTACTCAATTAGCTCATAGCTCATCTTATCATCCTCAATCTGATGGTCAAACTGAGATAGTGCATAAATTTTTTGAAGGATATCTTCGTTGTTTTATATCTGATAAAAAAACACAATGGGTCAAGTGGTTACCTCTCGCTGAATGGTGGTATAACACTTCCTTCCATACTGTAGCAAAAATGACCCCATTTATGGCACTTTACGGATATCATCCACTGTCCATCACATAATCTTTAAGAGAAAATTATAAGGTTCAAGCAGTGGAAGATCAAATCGAGCATCAACAAGAAGTTCTCCAACTCTTAAATAATAACCTAAATTTGGCACAAAATCAAATGAAACAACAGGCAGATCAACATCGCAACGAGAGAAGTTTTGATGTAGGAGACTGCGTATTTTTACGGCTATAACCATACAAAAAAATTTCCCTCAAGAAAGCTAAGAAGGATAATAAATTATCGCCAAAGTACTATGGTACTTACAAGGTGTTTCAAAAGATTGGTACTATGACATACAAATTGGAGCTTCCTGCTTCTTCGCGAGTGCATCCAGTTTTCAATGTTTCAAGATTAAATAAGGTTATAGGTTAAAATATTCCAGTTCAAACAATATTTCCAAAACTTGATAAGGAAGGAAAAATCATATTAAAACCTAAAGCGGTCATGGAAACAAGAACTCGACAACTACGAAATCAACTAATTTCAGAGTATCTCATCAAGTGGAAGAACATACCCACTGAAGATTCTACATGGGAGGATGAGAATTTTATACAGAAGCATCCAAAGCTACTCAGGCATTGAGGACAACACTTTTTTGAAGGAAAGGAGCATGTTAGGTCCCTATATTACTAGTTTAGTCCCTTATTGTTATTAGTGTAGCCCCCTTATTGTTATTGTTGTACCCTTGTAACCCCAATATTGTTATTATTGTGCCCTTACATTGTTATTGTTAGATCGGCTAAGATTATATTGTGGGCCCATGGACTCCTATATATAGAAGGAGGTTTTGGTCGTTTTTATCATCCAAGAATTGTTCATTTATGTAATGTATTGGAGGTTTCCCCCTCGAAGTGGCTGCTTTATAAGGCGTTGATATCTCTTTTCTTCTATTTTTGGAGCTGGTTTCATAACATCATATACCACGAGGAATGAGGTTTCTTGCTAAGAGGGATGATAAACCACCCAACGTAATTTCTATTGAGCTAATAAACCACTCTCATAGTGCTTTCCACAACTTATAAACCACCCAGATATATGAAATTCTTCTAGTTATTTCCTAGCTGATAAACCAATCAAGGCGTTTGTTGAAGGACTGATAAACCACAAGGTAGGAGGGTGGTTACTTAGAGGGCTGATAAACCACCTAGGGTATTTGTTGTTGGGCTAATAAACCACTCTCAAAGTGCTTTCCATAGCTAATAAACCACCAAGATGTGTGAAAATTCCTGCAGTCCTTGTCTAGATGATAAATCACCCGTGTACGTAAAATTCCCATACTCTTAGAGCTGAGCATGGATTTCTACTAAAGTTACTAAAGGAAATCCCCTTGGATCGTGGATCTAGCTCGGGGTGATAACTGAAGTTAATATTGGATACAATTAGTCTATGGCTAGGTGGAATTTCAAAGTCCCACCTTCACTTTTATTCAGCATTATATGTAATTTCAGATAAGTATTAGTAAATTCTGAGTTGTGAATTTTTTGAATGGTTATTTACGAAATTAATGCATAGCTCGATATTAATATTGCATGGATGTAGGATATTGATGCATGAATGCTACATTCCTGAAACTACCTTAAATGTGTTATGAATTTAAATTGGTATTCTACCTTGTTATTATAAGAAAGGTGTCTTTATCTTTTATGCACAAAGATAATTTGTTGCATGTGACCATGAAGGGCTCGGTAAATCTAAATTGTTTTCATGCTAAATATGAATATTGTTGGAATTTTTTAATACTATCAAAGTCTGCTAAGGACTTGGTCTAATGCATGTTGAGACCTGTTATATAATTACGCCCTTAAAAGTATTTAAATTCCCTATATGCTTGTTGTTCTTTGTGCATTTTGTTTAATATTGATTTGTTGAGAAGGGTTGAGATTCAAGCAAACTCAAGTGTGTTTAAATTGGGGATAAATCCCCTACTCCTAAACAAAATGGAAATTGGACTAGACCTTTGTATTTTTCCTATGATGGGCCGAATTAGGAAAAATCCATGAAGTTATTTTTTATTTATATGAGTTAAATGTTCATATTAGGCAGGCCAGGCAGGGGCAAGGCTTGAGAACTTAATTATTTAATGATTTCTAATGAAATATTTTATTAATGTTGGGCCCTTCGATGCATACATTGTTTATATATTAAATTACATGAGTTAAATTTATAATGAATAATGGGTGCACTCATAGAGGGGTCTAGGTTGGACCAGGGGTCTGTAAGTTTGGGGTCGGTTGTTGCAGTTAATGTCTCGAATGGATTGAAGACCCAAATGTGGGTCCAAGGCCAAACGTTTGGGAGTTCAAGGGTTTGTCCTATGGCAGCGCAAAGTATGTTTGATAGATTGAATGGCCTAAAGACATGAAGGAGGGCCCACACCCGGATCAATTAGTAAGTTTGGGGTTGGTTGTTGCAGTTAATGTCTCGAACGGATTAGAGACCCAAATGTGGGTCCAAGGACAAACACGTTTGGGAGTTCAAGGGTTCATCCTATGGGAGTGCAAAGTATGTTTGATGGATCGAATGGCCTGAAGACACAAAGGAGGGCCCACACCCGTATCAATTATATAAATAACTCTAAATTTGTAGCTTATAATGAATTTAGACTGAAAACAATAAACACAAATTTCTTCTATTCAATCTGTGGAAGGGGAACATACAATAGAAACACATGTAATCATTTAGTCACAATGAAAACAATTTTTACTAGCGAACCCAACTGGGAAAAAACCTTCCTTTGTTTGTATTATATCAGATGAGAGAAATGATCTATTACAATGACTTCTTCAATGCTTGAAGCTCAGTCTGCACTAAAATACTAATCTCCTCCTCAGTCTATTCTGGCCAATACTTAGTCAAAATAGACTTCCTAAAGAATAGGGAATCTCCTATTTCCTTTCTCAAATACAAGATAAATGGCTCACCTGCTACATGCAAACATTATACACTCACTAGTATACAATAATGATTACAATTATGCCTTTTCCCTCCAATTCACTAGGAAATCCAAATTGCATGCATGATGAGGGATATTTTTAGGAAATTGAATAGTTAAACGAGACATCAATGAGTTAAAAACATTTACAACTACTCAAATGACCTCATACTAACTCTATTCTAGACTAGAGCTCAGATAACTGAATTTCACTAAAGATAACACCTCTAGATAGTTATATCTTAGCCATCAACTTGCACCCAAATCTACTTCTAGCCCAAAAAATCAAACTGACTAATTGACAAAGTGATTTGACCATGTCACTCCTGATAATTTCTTGGAAACTCATCCTGCTGAAGTGGAAATTCAATTTTATTCATTTGGCTAAGGCACAAGTTAAATTAAGCATTTTCTTGCTACAATTTAACACTTGCTCTTAGTAAGAAAATGATTGTGAATAACTCCAATATTTCTCCCATGGAACTCAAAATTGATTCTTGAAAAAGCCTTTGAAAAATATCTGCATCCTGATCCTTTGTAGGAATGTACTGTAACATAAAAATTATCCTCTGCATACAATCTCTCAGGTGATGGTACTTGATGTATATATGCTTGGACCTATCATGAAACACTGGATTTTTAGAGGGTTTTTTACAACTCTAATTGTCACAATGGATCAATGTAGGCTCCATACATTAACTAAACAGACCAACCATGATATTCTTCATCCAAATATCCTCGCATGCTACATGAATAACAACCATATACTTGGCCTTTGCTGAGCTGAGTGCTATATATATCTATTTCTTGTTGTACCAAGAAACTACTTCTAACCTGACATTGAATACTGCTCTCGATGTGCTCTTCATATCTAAGGGATTCCCTACCCAATCTACATTTGTGAAGCCTTGGAGATTCACTCCATCAGTCTTTCTGTACCATAAACCAAAGTCTTTTGTGCACATGAGGCATCTTAGAACATTTTTTTCTGCTTTCTAGTGAAGCTTCGTAGGCTCCACCATAAACTAACTAAGTTGGTTCACTACAAAACAAATGTCAGGCCTTGTGTTGACCATGTACATCAAGGACCCCACCAATTGTCTGTAGATATTTCCATGTACTAACTCACCCGTAAAAGTATCCTCTTTCCTCCAGTTAGTACCAAGAGAAGTATCCATGGGTTTTCAATCCTACATGTGGAATCTCTGAAGGATTTCATAAGTTTACTTCCCTTGTCTAAAAAATATCTCTCCATATCCATGCCACAGCTCCAAGCCAAGGAAGTAGTGAATCAAACCCATATCCTTCATCTCAAACTCTCTTATAAGGTCCTCCTTGCAATAATGGATCAACTTGTCATCTTCTATCAGTATCAAATCATCCACATAGAGAACTAAGATGAGCAGACTGCCATCTATCATAATGTAGTAGAGATTAGAATCTACTTCACTCTTGGTGAATCCAAATCCACTGAGATAAGAATCAAAGGTGCCGTAAGGCCTAAAGACCATAAGGGAGAGGGAGAGGATGCTACAGCAGGCTCGAAAATTAGGGACATAGTCGCTCGACTATAAGAGAGAGGGAGAGGGAGAGAATGTGCAAGCATGCTCTCAATAGTGGTAGAGGAAATATCTGCCTGATCTATGGTATGGTTGAGCTCTTGCCTTTGATAGAGGTCTCTTAAGGTGATTCACGCTTGTTTCTTCGGTGAGAAACTAAACTCTTATTTTTCATTAGTAAGGAGGTTTATTTAAAATACATAGGACTTATGGTTCACTCTGAACGAATGTGGCCCAACCCATTGTGTAAACTAACTTTTTCACACCCACTATATATGTATAGTAAGGATAAGTAGGAGAAAAGGAAACATAATAAGAATCCTCATCAGCTCCTGAATCACCATAGGTCTGTGGTGGCCAGTCTTATTGGGGTGGGGGAGGAAGTCATTAAAATACCTAATCCAGTCTGATCTGGGACCTAATATGGTAAGAAAAATATCCCTATTTCTATCCCTATCCGGTCATAATTCCAATCCCCAATCTCTAATATCCTGTAGATAATATAAGGCGGTTAGAAACAAATGTTTGGTCTGGTAAAAAACCCCCTCTATATAGATGGGGTTTGAAGCTTATAAATAAAGAATACAAATGATAGTAGTAGCTAGGTGACTAGGATCTATATCTATATATACTCTCTATCTATATACACATCCTACCCTATGCTATGTGGTTTCTAGCCTAGGATATTACAGAGGAGAGTATTTTTTCCATTCCCTAGGTAGTTTGACTATTCCCCATAGAGTTTAATTCTGGGGGAGATATAAAGCCAACTCCCTAGATCGGCTCCATAGAATAGGAGGTTCGTAAAGCTAACTTTGGGTCTGGGGTTAATAAAGATCAGCTGGGGTCAGCTTTGGGTCTGATAAAACCCTAGGCTCCTTCCTTTCCTTCGTCCAAGCTCCTTTCTCTCCTTTGGGTCTTACCTCGATCAATAGACCCACTATAGACTACCTATAGACCAAATACTATCAGTTAGCACAATGTCCCTCCAGTTTGGTTCGGTCCTTGGGTCAATTCGGATGTGCTATACCTAAATTTACTCAGCACTAACCTATACCTATCAATAAACCGAGCCTACACTAGAAGAGTATTTACGGGATAGATCAAGTTGAGGGACTTTGGAGGGCCCCCTATAACCCTATATAGAGACATGACAGAAAATATTTCTACTCGAGGCCAAGGGGCAGGAGGGTCTCAACTTTTCATCTTTCTTTAGGCCAGGTCGAGGGTCAAGGAGATCATTTATCCGATCACTATTTGGATTTATCTTCACGAATAGGAATAACATAATGGATATGGATGCCCAACTAATATAATTAGCATAGCAATAGGATGGAGAATCGTATGCCAATGACAATAATGTTTAGAGAATAGGGCCAACCCTCTCTTCGAATTAATCGCACGCAACTTCGAACACCTCTCCTTCAAAGCTGAATAGAGTTATAATTTTGAATAACACTCCACTCCAATAAGATGAGCCTACCAAGAATGGATAGAGTCCCAACTAGAGTTGTGAAATAACCACCTCCTGTATGTATTTGTGTAGCTACAATCACGCTCCCCCATTTGTAACCCATTTGTCGCTAATTTCATTTGGTCCCAACTGCTTCTCTATATATGGTGCACTACCTAATATCTCTCTCTAAAATGAAGGTGTGGGAAACTCATCCAACTCTAAAGAAAAGAAAGGGTCCTACTATAACTAGAAAGGTTGTGTCTAGCTGGATGGTCCTGAAATAGGGGTTCCATCAATTCCCACATTCTTCGATCTCTCACAAAACAAAAGGTCCAATAAGTAAGGTAGGAAAGACTCTCATGAAGGATAGGACCAGTTAGAACCAATTTTGTACGGATAGAACCTTCTCCTTCTATTTTGCAACCACATGCTCATATAATAATGTCAATTTCATTTCTAGCTAGGAAAAGAGCTCATGAAGTGTCCTCCGGAGGCCAGGTTCATCTCTCTCTTTGGCATTCTCTGCCATCGAATCTAAAGGTAAGGAAAATATAAAGGTTTAGTAGGATATCTGATTTCAAGTATCCATACCTATCTATACATATATGTGATCTCAAGTACCTTCACCTATACCAATAAGTGTAGCTAGGTATAATTGATGGAATTTAATTAGTTGGATAGGAGGGTGGAAGCTGTAAAGAAAATAGTCCCGGCAAAGTCAAAGTTGTCTAACCCAAACCTTACCTATTTTCTGATTCACTGTAACTGACCATCCTAGGAGATATAGAGTGATGATTTCCCTGAGAACTATGGGAGGTATGATCACCCTGGGAACTCCTGAAAGCTATAGGGGGGTGAAAAAGTTATAGGGGTAGGACCACTTTGAGAGCTATTGAGATATGACCGTTTAATAGCTAGTGATACAAGGCTCAGATAGCCAGCGATAAAGGGTTTGTTACCTTACCAAGTAATGCTAGGCTTACCTCATTGTATCGTCTTCCTATGTTTCTACTGGGGAGGGATCTCTCGAGCCTACACACACGTTTCTCCCTTCTAAAGGTCTTGAACCCTTTAGGTTGCTTAATGTATATCTCTTCCTCAACCACTGGACCATTAAGGAAGATAGTATTAACATCAATTTGGTGGATCCTCCACCCAGCTATGTTGCCAATGAAAGTATGGTTATGATATATGATTGTCTTATCATAGGGAAAAATGTATCCTCATAATCAATACCCTACACTGTGAGAAGCCTTTGGCCACAAATCTAACCTTGTACTTCTCAAAACTCCCATCATATGCATGTTTCACCTTATAAAACCACTTGGAACCAACAACTGACTTTTTCTTAGGTCTAGGAACCACCTCCCAAACATTTTTCTTCATTATGGATTTATACTCCACCATGGAATCTACCCACACCTGCTGGGATACAACCTATTAAAAATAATATGGCTCAAAATATGTTAAGTTTGTCATGAGTGCCATATATCATGTATATTTGTATGGTGATCTCCTATGTATGCATAAGGAGCTATGAGCTCCAACCTACTCATGATATTCCTACACCAATATGTAAACCATATTGGCCCTCTTCCTCCCTTCTTTGGAAGGCTCTATGTGAATGGGTGACTTTACTCGGTCCGCTCTGTTCTCCTCCACATGTGGTTGCTCCACACCATCCTCCTAGAATTTACTCTTTCCATTGAGAAAGATATGACTCAATGGATCTAAGTGAGGCTCCTCCTTTGGAGTTAGAAGCTCCTCCTTTGGTGGTATGCTCATATATCACTCTAGAGATCTCCTCATGGATTTATCCTCATCAAATCTAACATCCCTCCTCATAAAAATCATTCCGAGTGAGGGAAAGTACACCCGGTAAATACGGGGTGTCTCAGTATAGCCCACAAATACCCCCCTCTCTAAAGTGGGGTCCAAATTTTTCCTTCTATATTTGGAGACATGACAATAGACGATGGATCCAAAAATGAAAAAATGGGAGACATATGGCTTCCTTCCAGGGAAAGCCTCTTCAGGTGTAATCATCCAATTTTTTTTTAGGGCTCCTGGTTTGCAAGTAAACAACTGTATTGTAAGCTTCTTCCCACAGGGATAGTGGCAATCCCTGGTCATGAAAAATTGCTCTAGAAGCTCCTACAATACCTCTATTTTTCCTCTCTACAACCCCATTTTGTTGTGGGTTGTGGGGTGTTATCAACTCCATTCTAATACCCTCCTTAGAACATAATTCTTTGAATGCATTAGACACATAATCTTCTCCATTATCACATCTTAGGGATTTGATTTTATTTCCGATCTCATTTTCAACTAAGGCTTTAAATTCAAAAAACATTGAATAAAAATCATATTTATTCTTCATAAAATAGATCCAAAATTTGTGGGAAAAATCATCTATGAAGATCACATAATACCTATGTTTTGCAGTTGAGACTGTGGAAATTGGTCCACACACATATGAGTGAACTCTCTCCAATATGGCTCCAACTCTGCTATCTTGTTCCTATAAGGAGGATTTAACATATTTTCCAAGAGTGCATCCATTGAAAATATCATGTTTATCAAGGGTGAATTTTGGAAGTCTAGTGGTGATTTGCTACATTATTTTCAAAGCTCCATGGTGTAGGTGTCCCATGCGCCTATTCCAGAGCTCTCCAACATCTTGACCCTAAACATGTTCTGCCTTGATACACACTGAAACACATGCATCCACCTCTAGCTTGTAGATATTTTTAACCCAAACACCATTTTTTTACTTGTATGGTAGCTTCAGATATGCCTTCCCTCTACAAAACACCACATCATATACTCTTTCTGAAAGTGTAGCTACAAAAACTAGATTTTTCTTCAAACTAGGCACATAAATTACATTCTCTAGGTGAATATGGGAGCATGAATCCCTCTTAAAGGTGAAAATGTCAATCCATTTGGTACTATACCAACTTACATCATCTCCAAGCTTTATGTGTAATTGTAGGTACTTATCCTCTAAGATGCTAAAGAAATTCTTAATTCTTGTAATATGAAATGAAGCACCATAGTCTAAGTACCATACACTACCTCGTACAGTACTTACCGTGCAAGAAATGAGGGTAAAATCCAACTTGAATTTTTATGTGAGAGCATCTATTCCTACTCCAACTATAGGATTATTACTATATTTCTTGTGTGGACACTTGGTTGCATAGTGTCCATACTCATGGCAGTGAAAGCATTTAATTTTGCTGAGGTATTTCTTCTTGCCATAGTTCTGGATGGATTCTTATTTTCCTTGGGAATTCTTTCCTTTTCCTGCTAAAGAAAATTTTCTTCGTCATCAATTCTGGATGTGATTCCATCTCTAGTGTTTTTTCTAATCTCCTCCTACACCAAGTTAGACCAAAGTATCTCCCAATCTAGGAGCTTATCTCTTCGATTAACTAAATCCTAATAGTTGTGCCAGGATTTTGGAATACCAAGGAGTTATAAGCTCACAAGTTCAAATGGTGGCATAGTCTCTCTAACTCCTCCAAGTTTATCTCTCTCCTAAGTGAATCTAGATAGGTATTGAACAATAGTTTCATTTTTATTCATTCAAATGTTCCTAATCTTATATTTCAATTCCAGCTTCCTGGAATCAATGCTAATTTCTAATAAGATTTTTAAATCTTCCCACATTTCAAAATAAATCTCCTTTCTATGTAAATTCAAAACCACATGGTATTTGACTCCCTCTAGGATAATCTTCCTAGATTTTGCAGTATCTTTCTTCCACTGAGCCAACTGTTGTGCATCTGATGCTGTTGGTTTGGGAATACTTGTTTGTGTATACTCCCAAACTCCATTTTTATCCAACACAACTTCCATTCGGTATTTCCAAGAAAAAATTTTCAAAGTTCCCTCCAATACGTACTCAAGCCTCAATCCAATGAAATGCATTGTCACTTGCACTAAAGAAATACCTGCACCACAAACTCTGCTATTCGAAATTTCTTTGAGAGATGATTAGGAAGTTGGTTTCTATCGATTTTTCAATTTCTCTAATACCATGTAGAAATAACTCGAAATTTATAGTTGCTAATGAATTCAAAATAAAAACAATAGACACAAACTTATCCTACTCAATCCGTGGAAGGGAAGACATATAATAGAAACACATGCAATCATTCAATCACAATGAACACAATTTTTACTGGGGAACCCAACTTGAGAAAACCCCTCCTCTATTTATATTATATCAGATGAGAACAATGATATATTACAATGAATACTTCAATGCTTGAAGCTCAATCTACATTGCAATACTATATACTCCTTAGTCTATTCTGGCTAATATTAGCCAAAATAGGCCTCTTGCTTCATCCTATTTCCTTGCAAAAATCTAAGAGAAATGGCTCACCTGCAACATGCAAACACTGTACAATCACCAATATACAATAATAATTACAATTATGCCTTTTTCCTCCATTTTACTAGGAAATTCGAATCACATGCATGACTATGGATATTTTTAATAAATTGACTAGTTAAATGAGATATCAATTAGTTAACGATATTTACAACTACTCAACTAAACTCATACTAACTCTATTCTAGACTAGAGCTTAGATAATTGATTTTTACGAAAGAAAACACCTCTAAATAGATATATCTTGGCTATCAACTTGCACACAACTCTAATTATAACCAACAAAATCTAATTGATTGAATTAATAGAGTGATTTGGCAATGCCACTCCTACTGACTGCCTCACAACTCCCTACTAAAGTGGAAATTAGAATTTCTTCATTTCACTAAGAAATAATTCAAATGAATCCTTTTCTTGCTACAATTTAACATTAGTTTTGTGTTAAGGGGTTTGAAAAATATGGTATTGTGTTCGCACCAGGGGGCCTCAAGCCCTACAAAATAATTGTAATGGGAATTTGTGCATATAATGTGTTAAGAGGATAGTCCTGTAGGCTCGCGTGCTTAAGTGATGTGGTTGGAGCCACATTAGTTTAACTAAGGATGTGTTAGCACCAAGAGGTGGTGTGATGCTATGTGGGTGCAAAGTGGATGCCATGTGGGCACCATGTAGGTGCCACGTGGCAAGCCCTTGCCTATGTGTTAAGGTTTTAATGGTGAATGTTAAAATTATCATAACTTTTGATTAGGGTATTGAATTGAGGTAAAATTTATATCACCATAAATATCTCGATGAGTCGGGCGTGATGTAGGTATTTGTTTTGGATTTTGAGAAAGTTGGAAATTAAGGATTTTTGAGACCCCATTTCCTTAATGAGATCATGCAAGTCAGTGTAGTTTGATGTGACACCTTCCACTACTCAAGAATAACTCAAGGTCATGGGAGGATGTTACTTTGAGTTAAAAATATAATAGTGTAGATCCATTGTATTTATCATGTATTACCTTCATGAAAAACCATTGTGTAGGGATTTATATGCCATATTCCATATATATTAGAATCAAATATATATCTATTTATAAATAACAAGTGTCATATTAGAACAACTATTTTGGAGTTCTCCCATGTGGTTTAATAATCCCCTCAAATGACTATCAAAATTAGGTGATTGGTATTAGGATTTTACCTCTCTCTTTGTTAAATGATTCAACATAAGTAATCATGAGTGATGCTTCTTCAACCATTGTACTTCTCCATCACAACATTGTTTTCTTTTGTTTAAGATATCTTAATTTCCACCTTCCAAAATCTAGTTTATACTCCTAGATTCATAATGGGGCTTCACTCCATTGGATTCCTTTTGTTCCCATGTCACCAATGCACAGTTTCTGATATGAAAGGAGTGTATTAGTTCTGTTGTGCTAAGTGTCCTTTCAGTTAAATAAACATGTACAAATTGTCTCCATAATTTTTCTTAAGGTATGAGAGTTTTAACCATGAAAATTAGATGAATTAGTGAAATTTAAGTATCTAAATAAGCCTTAAAAACATTGAACAACAATTCATAACAGAGAAAAACATTCACACATAAGTTTTACATAGAAGGCATGATGAAGTAGTTCACCCCTCTTGGCCTACATCTGCTGGTCCAGCTCCCAATGGCATGTCCCTCTTTGTCATTATGCTCAAAATTTTAAATTACATATGTTTGCATGCCTCTAATGGATTTTTTCTCTACACCAATGGCTCCAGAATTCTCAAATTAGCCTAGGTAGACTCTTGTTTCTCTAAAATTGGTCGAAAATTGACCTCCCCATGCATTTTTCCCAATGATAGCTAGAAAAGCTCCACTAAATGTGGAGGCTGGCAGTTTAACTGTAGATAATTTAATAGTTAACCCCAAATTTGGGGGCACACTCCAAAACTGGTGGGTGGATAAGGTTTAACATTAATTATGAGTCATGGGGTGGTCACATGCCACCCCCTCCGAATCCTCCGTTAACGGTTTCAACTCTGTCGTTTGAGGTTGGAACCCTGAGTAACACGGTTCCATAACTTGCCACATTAACCGTCGCACTAACTTACCTCTGCATGTGATCAACCAGCTTGCAACAAACCTGCCAAAGGTCAGAAAATATAATGGTAACATTCCAAACTTTTTAAACTAACACATTTAATATCGACCCCGCCATGTGAACGTCCACAGCAATCCACGGTTCCGGTACTAAGGTCACATGCGAGGGGGGCTGGCCCTTCGGGGCTAGCCTCCCAAGCCCTCATCGCATGTTTTAATAAACTTCAAATACATATGGAGGCATACAGGGGTAAGAAACACCCCACAGGTGGAATGGTAAGCAGTCTTGCGTGTGAAGAGGAGGTCGCGAGTTTGACCCCCGTCGACTCCACAAAATTTTGCACTAACCTTGTGAGGACATGTGGTGGCTTGTGGGCTTGCCACGTGCCACTCAATCATTCGCCCACCTATAAACACATCCAACGGCCAAGTTCAAATTCCGTACCCTCAATATCCAATGGCCCACAAAGTGCCATGTGTCGCCACCACATTGGCTCAGAAGAAAATGGAATATTCTCAGAATATTCCACTGAGTGTACCTGCAAGCTGACTAGGCATCTAGTCACCAAAATTTTGTTGTTTGGGAAAATGAACAAAATGCGATATCTTCCTCATACGGCATTGGTTTTTCAAACCATTCACGATGCCAGAATCGCAACGATGAGAGATTTCCAGTCACTCAGGTTCAGACCTGTTTCGAGCACTTTCATTTTTGAGCACATGACTTGATCTCTTGATCACACCTCCCCACTGGGAAGATTTTGGGCCCCAAAATATCTCTAGACTATTGAACATGAATATGAGGAGACTATGTCCCCACTCTTCCAATTTTAATCCACTGAAATTTCCCTAATTTCATTAATTAGAGCTTTTCATGAAACACCAATATTTTCCTTGATTACATTGACCAACCATTGATGTTTTTGACATAATCATGCTGCACATTTATTGAAATTGTAGAACAACAATATATATTTGTAGTAAACATCACGTTTATACATTGGTCTTTAATCAAAGAAAACTTGTAATTACTCTCACCTTGCATCCTGTCCTTATGGCGATTTTATGTTGAATTAGCCTTGAACTTGTGTCGATTCCTAACCAAGATTCTTCGCCATTGTACCATGCCTTTCTAAAACTAGCAATGACCATTTCTCAATCCCGTGCCTTCTTTTCTAAGTTGTTTTTCCCTCTCTTGAACCTTTGCAACTTCTTGCATTGACACATTGTTTTCAACACCGTTCGACACCAATATCAACTGCTACAACTTCCTTTCATCTTGTTTAAAAGAAAACCTACTTTCAAACTGAAACAAATCATTACATACATCAGTATTTGAATGAAAAGGATTATGTAACACTTCTCTTTTCTTAATCATCATCAATGTCAAGTTTTGACTTGCATTGACGAGCCTCTTCATCCGCCCTGCATTAACTAAAGAAGAGTCTAGGTTTTTTTTATGAGCTCTTGCAATGTACTCCTTGCCATCTTTGAATAAATGGTATTTGTTCTCATGGCGATGAAAGATTGCTTTCCTGTCATACAAATAAGGACTACCCAACACCATACTTGTTATATCAAGCGAAACAACATCTAATTCAACCATGTCAATGAAATATGCAGTTATTGCAAAGCGCAACATGCACTTCTTTGAAACCTGTAAATTTGCATCCTTACAAATCCAACCAAGTGGATATGGTTTTGAATGCGGAATGGTCTCAAGATTAAGTTTCTTTACCAAGTATTCAGAGATTAAATTATCTTGTGACCCACTGTAAAATAATGTGTCAACCTTGGTATGTTTGGAAATGACCCTCACATGAAACAGTTCAATTCTCTTTTCTTCACTTGGAGCTTCTATGTGATAGTTAGATATACTAGAACTGGGTTTATTTTTGATCTCTTTCCCCTTTAAATTATTTAGTCCCATAGCTATGATTTTTTTTTCATCTCCTGAGTCTTACCCTAGGTCCCTTTCAGATACTGCAACAATTTTTCCTTTCTCCTTGGCTTTCTCTTTGGCCTTAAAAATTTCTAGTTTCGGCTCTGGATGAAGTTTCCAGCAATGGTCCTCATCATGACTAGTTTTAGAACAATGTTTGAAAAATAATTTTCCTTTCCTTTTTCTAGTATTTTCATTTCTCCTTTTCTTCCATTTTCCTTTAAACTCATTTTCCTCATTCCCATCTAAGTTTTGGTTTCCCCTTGCCTCTAAATGTGTGGCTTGAACACAAACTTCATCTAGGCTTGTAGGGTTAAACATGAGGATTATATGTCTTAGGTACGTATGTAAAACTCCTATATACTTGAGCAAAGTGTCTTGGCTATGCAAATCTACTCCTAGTAAAGGGCTCTTCTTCTAAATTCTTGAGTATACACTTGTACATTTTGTCCTTTCAATTGTTTAAAATTTTTCCAGTCCATTATGGCTTTCTGTATGTGAGCTAATGGATAAAACTATTGTTTTATTGCAGAAATGAAATCAGTCCATGATAAAATAATCTTACCATATTTCTTGATCTCCTCCTTTGTCTTGGCTTCCCACCAAACAAGTGCTACACCTTCCATTATCAATGAAGCTAGTTGGATTTTGGTGTCATCGTCATGAAATTTTTGAATTCTCAAATAGACCTCTAATTTCATAATCCAATTATCTAGATTTTCTGCATTAGACTTCACCATCGAACATTGGCAATTCAAACTTAACATCAAGTCTTAGAAAATGAATTTTACCCATGTTCTTTGACTTTTATGGCTGATGTACTAAATATTAAGTAGAGGATGATGAAGATGAAGATGAGGGTGATGATGGTGACTTTCCACTGTCTCCATTTCCTCCATTACCCTTCTTGGATTTATCATCATCATTGTTACCTCCCGATGATCCCTAACCTTCCTTGTGAAGTTTGGATCCTTCTCCTTCTAGTATTTCATTCCTTTCTTGATAAAGGACTCTCACCATTTCAGTTATGTAAATGAATGCTTTCCTAAACACTCTTTCTTCCTCTTTGGGATCCATCTCTTCATGGATTTATCCTTCTCCTGGAGGCATGCTTGATATTTCTTCTGCTTCTTTTGGAGGTGAACTAGGTGGTGGAGAATGTGGCAATCTTGCCCTCCTTTGGTGTGGCTCACTTTGAGAACCTCTTTCTTCCACCAATTTGCCTTCTCCTCTCTTAAGCTTGAGCCTAGTAAGCATGAAAACCCTTGCAAAAAGTTAACAAATCCTTGCACATAAAAACACCAGAGATAAAACTCTATCTCTGATACCAAATTGATCCGAAAGGAGTGTATTAGTTCTGTTGTGCTAAGTGTCCTTTAAGTTAAATAAACATGTACAAATTGTCTCCATAAGTTTGCTTAAGGTATGAGAGTTTTAACCATGAAAATTAGATGAATTAGTGAACTTTAAGCATGTAAATAAGCCTTAAAAACACTGAACAACAGTGCATAATAGAGAAAAATATTCACACATAAGTTTTACACAGTACGCATGATGAAGTAGTTCACCCCTCCTGGGCTACATCTGTCGGTCCAGCTCCCAATGGCATGTCCCTCTTTTCCATTATGCTCAAAATTGTAAATTACATATGTTTTCATGCCTCTAATGGCTTTTTTCTCTGCACCAATGGCTCCAGAATGCTCAAATTAGTCTAGGTATACTCTTGTTTCCCTAAAATTGGTCGAAAATTGACCTCCCCATGCATTTTCCCCAATGACAGCTAGAAAATGTGGAGACTGGCAGTTTAACTGCAGATAATTTAATAGTTAACCCCAAATTTCGTGGTGCACTCCAAAACTGGTGGGCGGATAAGGTTTAACATTAATTGTGAGTGGCGGGGTGGTCACATGCCACCCCTGTCGAATCCTCTGTTAACGGTTTCAACTCTGCCATTTGAGGTTGGAACCCTGAGTAACACGGTTCCATAACCCACCACATTAACCGTCACACTAACTTACCTCCACATGTGATCAACCTGCTTGCAAAAAACCTGTTGGAGGTCGGAACCTGGAATGGCAACGTTCTAAACTTTTGAAACCATAGCATTTAATATCGACCCCGCCATGTGAACGTCCACAGCAATCCCACCGACGGTTTAATTAAATGTCATGGTTACCGTGTGGGCCGCGGTTCCAGTACTAAGGTCATATGCGAGGGGGGCTTGCCCTTTGGGGTTGGCCTCCCAAGCCCTCTGTTGAGTCTCAAATCTGCATCTTTCTTATACATCTTCCTAGACCTTTTTCATTCACCTGAACCTTCCAAGTTGTCAATATCATTGTATATTAATTGAAAAAGAGCATCTAAAATGGTTTTTAACTATATTTTGTGTCTGCTGTTTGATTTAGATTTTTGATCATTTAGCTGCGGAATCTTGCCACTTTCCGCAGCTGCTGCAACTTTCCGCAGCCATTTTGTGAAAGTCTATGTTACAAGTGTCTTCAGGAAAAATGAGCCACATGGGCAAGTCAGAAATGATGTGGACATGGATCGTGTCCTATTGGCTCGAGAAAAATCACCTAAGGAAGCTGTGACCAAAGGTGGCCAAGTGGAAGTCAACCGTAGAGTCCCATGGTGACAGGACTCTGTTTCTCATCACGTGAGGATTTGCATGACCGTTTCTAACTTACGGGAGACACATCAACACCTGTACATGGCTCCATAAGCCGAATCCAACATCCACTCCTCATAGATTTACTCCTCACTGCGGCCATGATGCTGGATCCCTGGACGTGATGATTTACGTGTCTCCATCAGCACAAACTTTAGGGAATTAGTTATATTACCTTTGTTATAAATAACGCGTTTGCATACGCATATTAGATTAGCCTCCGGATAGCTCTGTAATGTAATTACGTTGCCACTGTGCCGTAATATCACCTCTCTGTTATGACTGCATTTTAATATATAAGAAGACTCTGTTTCCAAGCGTAATTCGTATTTGAAGGCTGTTGCCAAGGCTGGTGCAGAGGGCCCTTGCACACGCTGAGGTTTTGTGCATTATTGTATAGTTCTTGTTTTATTTCTTTAAGCTCATTGTGCCATAAGTCATTCATGTGTTTATACATTACATCTTTCATGGTATTTATGCTTCATCTCTGTTTATAATCTTTCATGCTTTATATCTTACTTCTATCCATAATCTTTCATGTTTTATGTTGTTGTTAACTGATCAGTGTTCCTGTTTCAGATTACAAATAGGCAGCCCGGGCATTTGCATAACTTTCTGACTAATGACATGGAATTAATATTGTTCTGCTGCTAATTTTCTTTTCTTAGTTTCTGTTTAATTTCAGTACTGCTTTGTTTATTTCAGTCTTGCTCATTTGCTTCAGTAGTTAAGATTTAGATATATTAAATTGCTCATGACATCTTCAGTTACCTCCAAAAGCCATAGTTGGACTAATGGCGAGGGATTGAATTATGAATGTGTAGTTTGATATTAGTTTACTTTCTACAAGTTAGAAATATTAAATTGCTCATGACATCTTCAGTTACCTCCGAAAGCCACAGCTGGACTGATGGTGAGGGATTGAATTATGAATGTGTAGTTTGATATTAGTTTACTTTCTGCAAGTTAGATATCGGGTTACTCAAGTTGTTTATGGTTACCTCCGAAAATCATAGCTGGACTAATGATGAGGGATCAGAAGATAAGTTGATGTAATTTGATTTAGATTTACTTTGTTGCAACTTTTGGATTTCTTTAAGCATAGTTTCTTTTGTGTTTGAACAACAGCAAGGATAATGAGTTTCATGATCAGTATTTCATTGTTTGTTTGACTAGAGTAGTGATGCAATTTCATTTTCTTTGAAGAATTAATTTTGTCATTGTGTATTTTAAAATTCTTTTGAAGTTTGGAAAATCATTAGAAAGACATTGTTGTCTTGAATATTTGTCTCCATACTTGTTTTTCAGAATTTCATAAAAAATCCAAAAACGACCAAAAAGTAAGAGATAGCTTATCTTGCACATATAGTGCACCACACTTCATCAGCTTACGAATCCCGGATTGATAAATTAATGTAGCAATTTAGGACACACTAAATTGACCAAACATTTTGGCGCCGTTGCCGGGGAAGTGTAACTAGGTAGCCAATTTCTTAAAAAAAAAAAAACAAAAACAAAATAATAAAAAAACTTGATAATTTCTTGAAGTATGCTCTCCTCTTGCACCAAGTGTGATCTGGAGGATCAGAAAAGAGAATTATTGGTTTAGTAATTTCTTAAGTATGCTCTCTTCTTGCACCTAGTGTGACCTGGAAGATCAGAAAGAGAATTATTATCCCTACTTTAAAAATAAAAATAAAAAATGACATGCATAGAGCAAGAGATTCTAGGGGAAGGTTTATAGCTAAAGCCAAGAGTTCGATTTTCACAACTCCATCTTCTTCAAGGCATAGACAAGAATCACCACCATCTACCCCTAGCCTTAAGATGTTTGGAATTCAAGGAGCAGCTGAATTAGAGGATTCTCCTATACCACCTACTAAATCTCATTTAGAAAAGGAAGAGACTCCCTCTCATCCTCCCTTGATATAAGAACTAGAGGACTTTAAGGACTCTAAAGAAACTATCATGGCAGAGGAAATAATAGATGGATTTGGAGGTAGAGGTAGAGGTAGAGGAGGAGGAAACAATGGAGACAACAATGGTGAAGGAAATAATGGAAGAAATAGGGAAGGAGACAACTTGTTTGGATTCCCTATAGTTGATGAGGAAACTCATACAACAATGAAAAATATCTCACCATCTGTCCTCCCCAACTTTTATGGATTGCGAAGTGAGGATCCTGAAACATTTCTGTTTGAGTTTGAAGTCGTGTGCCGAACCTATGACTATATGGAAGACTCTCAAAAACTCAAACTGCTTCCTTCAACATTGAAGGGAGCCGCTTTGAAATGGTTCATGGGATTAGCCACCCAATCTATTAGGACTTGGAATGATATGAAACAAACATTTTTGGATAGATACTTGGACTATTGTATGCCCACCAATCACAAGGATAAGGTATTCAAAATGATGCAAAAAGAAGATGAAAATTTGGAAGACTTACTTGAAAGATTTCAATACAACTTGAAAAGAGCAAAGATGAGCAACTTAGATGATGAAACCTTGAAATCCCTCATATTAAAAGCCATTAGAGATGAATGGATAGACATTTTAAACATGATGGGGAAAGGAGACATTTCTCAACTTCCATTTCGTGATATAACAGAACTATGTATCCATCTCTAAAGAGGAAAATCTAAAACTGGAAAAGGGCCTAGGGATTCTTCTCTTATTAGGGCTAAAAAATCTGCAACTGGATCGGTAAGTAGGGCATAGATTGGTAATATGCTTGATGAGTTCAAAACTGATATCTTAGGGAGCCTTAGTGAACAACTAGACACCCTTAAAATCCAAAACAAGCAGAAAGCAGAAACAGATGCTTTAGCCATCTTTTGTCCGAAATGTAGGAAGAAACATGCTTTAAGGGAATGTCCCTTGGATGCAAAATTTGTAGAAAAATGTATGATTTTCTCAGAGAATCATGAGATCAAGGATTGTCCTTCAATTCCTGGACTCAAAGCTGTCTTTCAAGAAGACCCAAATTCAATAGAATCTCTCTGTTTTGTTGCAAGAAGACCTTGGCAGGGACAACAAACTCAAGGGTTTAAAAACTCTATGAATCTTCAAACCCCACCAAATTGGAATCCTTGGCAACAACCTTGGCCCCAACATCAAAATCCATATCAGCCATGGGTACAAGGGATGAAAAATCCTTATGGGAGATTTGCTCAATTTTATCAATATCCTCCATCTTTTCAAAATCAACAAGCTCCACAACTTCCAAACCCAAGTCCACAACTTTCATTGCCATTTCCACAACAACAACCTTCTCAACAAAATCCAAATCCTCAACTCATGCTCCCATACCAACAAAAGACAAATCAACTTCCAGCTCAGCCATTGCCAAATCCTAACAATAAAAATCCTCATAATACTTACATGATAGAAGGACAACAATTTCCTACCTATATGATTGTTCCTCTCGATGATGTACAACTCAGATCTGGTAGAGTTTTAGAAAAACCTTCTATAGATGACCTAGAACAGGATACCTCTGAGGAGGACTCTCTTGAAGCCAATAAGGGTTCTGAAGAAGTATCTCTTCAAAACTCAAATATTCAAAAAGAGAAAGAAAAGTTAACACCCACAACTTCTATAGTTGAGCAACCTGCATCTTCATCTACACCTCCTTTTCCTGAAAGACTACAAATTGACAAGGGGGTGGAAAAACAAATCTTGTTGCCTAACTATGATTTTCTAGATGAATTGAAGAATGTTTGTATCAAGATTCCCTTGATACAAGCCATTCGAGAGATTCCTATTCTAGCAAAAACAATAAAGGAGTTGAGTTTCAAAAGACCAGGAAGGAAACTAAAAGACACAAGAAGAATCCACCTGGTAGGAAAAATTGCAGATATTATGATGGGAAAAATTACCATGTAGAAGTATGTAGATCCAAGAAGTCCAATTGTCAAGACACATATAAATGGGATAGAAATTCCAAACACATTGATTGACTTAGGGGCTGCTATCAACATTATGAGTAGACAGACTATGGACCAGCTAAAACTTCCTAACCTTCTTTTTACACCTACTTTAATGCAACTTGCAGATCGATCAATTATTAAACCAGATGGTGTATTAGAAGATATTTCAGTCTCCTTAGATTCTTGGGAATATCCAGTAGATTTTATGATTTTGACTCCCAAGAGTAATCTAGGAGGGAACCCACTTATTTTAGGAAGACCTTGGCTAGCCACAGCTGATGCTTTTATTAGTTGTAGATCTGGGGACATGTACATTTCTAATGGTAATTCGACAAAGAAATTCAACTTGTATCCTCCAGCAAGAGCAATCACAGAAGTAGGAGACAATGAATGGGTCGATGATGAGGACATTATACAACCTGTCTTTACCATTTCTGAAATCAGTGAGGATAGTCAAATTCTGAACACATTAGAAAATTTTGAGACATCTTCAGAATATGACCCCACACAATTTCAGTTGGAATCTGACATAGAATATTTATCATCAAGACAAATGTCTTTTTACTCTATGGAAGAGTTTGGTAATTCTGCTATTGAGATTTTTCCAGAAAAGACATTGAATATCAACAAACATCTGGAGAAGTCACAACAAGAAGAACTAACCAGAATCTTGCAAAAACATTCTACTGCATTTGCATGGGAGTAGACTGACATGAAGGGTATTGATCCTAAGACTTGCATCCATCATATCTATATTGAGGAAAACAGTAGACCAATCAGACAACCTCAAAGAAGGATGAATCCAAATCTTAGGGAGATAGTGAAAGCAGAGCTCCAAAAACTTCTCAATGTAAACTTCATTTATCCAATTTCAGATAGCCGATGGGTTTCTCCTTTGGTTATAGTACCTAAAAAGAATGGTAAATGGAGAGTATGCATTGATTACAGGGAGTTGAACAAAGCAAATTTGAAGGATCACTTTCCTTTGCCTTTTATTGATCAGGTATTAGATACATTAGCAGGTAAAAAGTACTTTTCATTTTTGGATGGTTTTAGCGGCTATAATCAAATTCAGGTAGCACCTGAAGATCAAGATAAGACCACATTTACTTGTCCATGGGGAACTTTTGCCTACCGAGTGCTTCCTTTTGGGTTATGTAATGCACCTGCAACATTCCAAAGAGCAGTACTAGGAATTTTTTCCGATCTAATCCATGATTGTGTAGAGGTTTATATGGATGATTTTACAGTTTATGGTAATTCATTTGAAGAGGCATTAGAAAATTTGGAAAAAGTCTTTATAAGATGTAAAGAAACAAACCTTTCATTAAGCCATGAAAAATGCTTTATGATGTTTACTGAAGGGATTGTTTTAGGACATCATATTTCAGGGGATGGGATTAAGGTTGATAGATCAAAAGTTGAAGTCATCTCCAAGTTGCCTATTCAAAATTGTCAAAGAGATGTTAGAAGTTTTCTAGGATTTACTGGTTACTATAGAAGATTTATAGAAAACTTCACTAAAATAGCATCTCCACTCTTCAAATTTCTTACAAAAGACTGTGAATTTAAATGGGATCCTGATTGTCAATTAGCCTTTGAAACTTTGAAAATAAGAATATCTGAAGAACCTATCTTGAGAGGACCAAATTGGAAACTCCCTTTCCATATTTCTACGGATGCTTCAGATACAGCTCTAGGAGCTGTGTTGGGTCAAAAAGATTTAGTTCCTTATGCCATTTATTATACCAATAAAAATTTGACTCCCACAGAGTTAAACTATACTGTGACTGAAAAAGAGTTTTTAGCTGTTGTTCATGCAATCAATAAGTTTAGACATTATATAACAGGCTATGAAACTTTTATTCATACTAACCATTCTGCAATTAGATATTTAATGAACAAACCTGTTACTAATGGCAGAGTGACAAGATGGCTCTTACTTTTGCAAGAATTCAATATTACTGTGTTGGATAGACCAGGAAAAAAAAATACAGTAACTGATTTCTTGTCCAGGATTTAGAATACTAAAGAATATTCTCCTGTAGAGGATAAGTTTCCTGATGAATACTTGTTTGCAGTAACTATTAAGACTCCTTGGTATGCAGATATTGCTAACTATTTGGTTACAGGGAAACTGCCTTCACATTTATTTCCAAGTGAAAAACTAAAAATTATTCAGGAGAGTTCAAAATATTCATGGATTTCTAACGAATTGTTTAAAACAGGGCCAGATCTTGTGATCAGAAGATGTGTCAGGGAAGATGAAATGCCTGATATTCTTAAGGTATGTCATGATGAACCATGCGGCGGACACTTTGCAGACAAAAGGATGGCCTATAAAATCCTCTCTTTAGGATATTATTGGCCTTCCCTCTTCAAAGATGCAAAACAATATGTCAAAAGGTGTGACAGCTGCCAAAGAGTAGGGAAACCTACCCTTTCAAATGAAATGCCATTGCAACCACTGGTACTCATCGAACCCTTTGAAAAATGGGCTTTAGATTTCATTGGACCTATTAATCCACCATCTAAGCAAAAGAAGTATATATTGGTTTGTACCGATTATGTTACTAAATGGGTGGAAGCCAAAGCATTAGTGTCTGCTACTGAAAATTCAGTTGTTAATTTTCTTTATGAGGATATTTTTACTCGCTTTGGTGTTCCAAGAGAAATTGTGACAGATCAGGGAAGCCAATTCACATCCAACTTGGTGGAGAAGTTGATGGAAGAATACAAAATCAAGCACAGAATATCTACTCCTTACCATCCGCAAGCAAATGGTCAAGTAGAGTCTACAAACAAAGTTCTTGAAAGTATCATCACCAAAACTGTTCATCTACATAGAAGAGATTGGGAAGAAAGGCTTCCTAAAGCCTTGTGGGCCCACAGAACTACATGGAGAAATACAACAGGACATTCTCCCTATGAACTTGTTTATGGGAAAGAAGTCCTGCTCCCCATTGAGTTCCAAGTCAAGACCTTCAAGATAGCAGTTCAATTGGGGATGAATTTATCAGAAGCCCAAAATCATAGAATGGAGCAATTAAATGAGCTAGATGAGATCAGACAAGAGGCAATTCTAAGAACTGATCTAGTTCAATATCAAAGAGCTAAATGGCATGACAAGTACATCAAAGAGAAGAAGTTTCAAGAAGGAGATCGGGCATTGTTATTTGATTCCAAGTTTAAAGATTTTCAAGGAAAATTTCAGACTCATTGGCTTGGGCCATATGAGATTGACAAGATCTTTAGCAATGGAGCAGTAAGAATCAAGACCATTGATGAGTTTCAAACTCCTCTTATTGTGAATAGCCACAGATTGAAAGTTTATCATAAGCCACTCTCAAAAGAGGAATTTGTCAAAATGTTTCAAGAAAATTCTGCAATCAGGCTGGTACAGAAGAATTCTTCTTCTCCACCAGCCTAGCTTTTGTTCTTTCAATTAAAATAAAATAAAATAAAAATAAAAATAAAAAAATAAAATAAAATTGTATAAGCCTGAAAACCAATCACTGATTGGCAGTCTTATACAGAAAATGTAGGGTGAAAATCAGGAACACCTGACACCCTATATTTTCCAAAAAAAAAAAATCTCTCTTTCATTTCACAAGTTTTGTGACCACCCATTCCACTTCATTCCACTTCATTTCACTCCATTTCACTCCATTCCACTTCATTTTATCTATTTCATTCCATTTCACCAATAAAATTCTTTTTCATGACCATTTCCATCTAGTCATTTGTCATCCGTTCATGTTCATTCACCCAAATAATAGCTGCGTTAGTTTCCGCAGCTGACATCTGTTTCCGCAGCTGACACCAGTTTCCGCAGCCAGAAGCAGATTCTGCAGCTACCACTCTGTTTTCAAAAGAATGTACAGCGAGATGTTATTTCCATAACCATGAAATCAAATGCAGGTGTGAGGACCAATTATGAAGACATGGGGCATTCAAGATATCAATGAGGAGCAACTAATTGAAGACCAAGGAAAAAGGCAAGAATTCCAAGGTATGAGTAAAATTTATTTCAAATAGCATTAAAAACACATTTTTATATAGTTATGAACCATAAGCTCCATTATGTGCAATGATTATATTGACAAACTCCGTAACCCTTTCACGATCTCCATATGATCCTCCCACATTCATTTTCAAACGGTCCCATAATTAAACCTCCGATCTTCACTCATACTCTGATATTCCTCCTGTGACAATGAGACGTAGTTGATTTGACTACCGCTTCTTTCAGCCGCATAAAATCCGTAGCCGTTGTTTAAACGTGCTTACATTTATTTTGCAGCCACCAAATTTCAAACACTACCGGATGTGTTATACTCTTCCTATTGTTCTATTAATCTCACAGCTGTATCTCTGCCGTGCTCACGTAACCCTTCTCTGTTCCGCTTCATTCTCTGTTACGTTACAGTCTGTATATCCATTCTCTGATATCTACCTGCAGTCATCGTGCTCATTTCCATTCATTCAGCCATCCTACTTCCATTGAACCACTTCACGCAGGCAAGTTTTTAAAAAAAGAAAAAAGAAAGATGGGTAAATTGTTGAGAGCAGAACCAGAAGGACCTAAATTCATGGAAGGATATCCGCAAGTCAGGGATATATTGAAGAAGGCAAAGTGGCTGCGGTTTATCCAAAAGTTTAGAGGCTACCATAAAGAAGTGACAAAAGCTTTTGCAAGGTCGTTCAATGGCCTGGAGGTAGAGATTGGAGACCTTAAGTTCACGGTGAATGAGGCATCTATAGCAACTGCCACAGAACTTCCTCAAGAGGGTGAACGTTGGTTTAAGAACAAAAGCATTAGTGATGAAGACTGGAGAATAATATTACGAAACCCAGGTATGGACATAACTATTTTTAAAAGAGGAATTCTTGTTCATTCTTTGAAAGAGGAATGGGCTACTTTGCTGCTAGTTGTTCAAAAATTCATCACCTGTGAAGGCCGTTTTGGGTCCATGTATATGTACCATACCAGATTGCTGATGAATTTTCTAGATAATCAAACTCTCAATCTCCCATATTTTCTATTAAATAGTTTGAAGAAGATGTCTGTGACAGTTCAAAAACATTTAGGGGATGTAGAACCACATCTATATCACCATGGTCTTGTAAAAATTTTGATTGAAAAACAGTTAAAAGAGAACAAGGATACATGGGAACAATATTTGATCAGAAATTTCTTTGAAGAACCTCAAGAAATTCCTGAAGGTAGCACATCAAGGAGTAGGAGAAAAAGAACAAATGATGAAACTCAAAGTACTCCTACTACTACAATTGAAAGAACTAGTAGGGAAGAGAGACTGTCAAAAAGGAAGAAGAAAGAAACCAAGGGTAAAAAGCCAATAACATCAAAAGAGAGAAAAAGTATTCTGGCTATACATCAAACCCCTTCTTCCGAAGAATAAGATCATCAAGTGTTATCTGAGAGATTGGTTCATCTTCAAGAACAGTTATGTATAGCCAAGAAGAAAGAGAAAGGAAAACAAAAGCAAAAAGATAGTGGTCCACAGCGTGTGAGAAGAAGTTCCAGGCTTAAGGGGAAGTTGAGGAAAACACAAATTAAGGGACCTCATTTTATCGATTTGGGAGAAGAAACATCTGAACAATCCCCAGCTGACCATAGTCCATCTCACTCTCAGTCAGTTAGTGAACCTAGTTCATTTCATTCTCAGTCAGACATTGAACATAGTCCATCTCACTCTCAGTCAGTTAGTGAACCTGGTTCATTTCATTCTCAGTCAGACATTGAACATAGTCCATCCCATTCTCAGCCAGATTTTGAAGACAACTCTCCTTCACGGCATTTTGGGGACAGCCCAATAAAAATGACACCTGATATAGACCCCAAGCAGCAAGAAGTATATGATTATATAGAATCTTTAGAAAAAACAGCTACAGGTCCCAGTACTTCGTCCATTCAGCCTCACATATCACAAAATGATCTAGTCCAATCACTGAAACAGGAAGTCTTTGAGGTAGAGATTTTAAATAGACACATTAAAAATGAAAATGAGACATTGAAGGAACAAAGCAAATTGGACAAAATCATTCATGATAATACCATGCTACATCTGGGAATATGGCAGAAGAAGAACAAGAAATTGAAAAAGAAATGCCAGAAGTTAAGCAGAGCACTAGTTAATATCAAATTTATATGCTTAATGAAGAAGCCCAGAATGTTGGCAGCACCAAGGAAGAAGAGGAGAGGGCTGGATGTACTGGCTGAAGTGTCAAGGCATATGAACTGAAGAAGGATTATCAAAATTTTGGTTGCATGAGGACATGCAACACCTTCACAGTGGGGGTATGTTGAGTCTCAAATCTGCATCTTTTCCATACATCTTTCTAGACCTTTTTCATCCACCCGAACCTTCCAAGTTGTCAATATCATTGTATATTAATTGCAAAAGAGCATCTAACATGGTTTTTAATTATATTTTTGTGTCTGCTGTTTGATTTAGATTTTTCTCATTTAGCTGCGGAATCTTGCCACTTTCCGCAGCTGCTGCAACTTTCCACAGCCATTTTGTGAAACTCTATGTTACAGGTGTCTTCAGGAAAAACGAGCCACATGGGCAAGTCAGAAATGATGTGGACATGGATCGTGTCCTATTGGCTCGAGCAAATTCACTTAAGGAGGCTGTGGTCAAAGGTGGCCAAGTGGAAGTCAACCGTAGAGTCCCACGGTGACAGGACTCTGTTTCTCATCACGTGAGGATTTGCATGACCGTTTCTAACTTATGGGAGACACATCAACACCTGTACACGGCTCCATAAGCTGAATCCAACATCCACTCCTCATAGATTTACTCCTCACTGCGGCCATGATGCTGGATCCCTAGACGTGATGATTTACGTGTCTCCATCAGCATAAACTTTAGGGAATTAGTTATATTACCTTTGTTATAAATAACGTGTTTGCATACGCATATTAGATTAGTCTCCATTAGCCTCCAGATAGCTCTGTAATGTAATTACGTTGCCACTGTGCCGTAATATCACCTCTCTGTTATGACTGCATTTTAATATATAAGAAGACTCTGTTTCCAAGCGTAATTCGTATTTGAAGGCTGTTGCCAAGGTTGGTGCAGAGGGCCCTTGCACACGCTGAGGTTTTGTGCATTATTGTATAGTTCTTGTTTTATTTCTTTAAGCTCATTGTGCCATAAGTCATTCATGTGTTTATACATTACATATTTCATGGTATTTATGCTTCATCTCTGTTTATAATCTTTCATGCTTTACATCTTACTTCTGTCCATAATATTTCATGTTTTATGTTGTTGTTAACTGATCAGTGTTCCTGTTTCAGATTACAAATAGGCAGCCCGGGCATTTGCATAACCTTTTGACTAATGACATGGAATTAATATTGTTCTGTTGCTAATTTACTTTTCTTAGTTTCTGTTTAATTTCAGTACTGCTTTGTTTATTTTAGTCTTGCTCATTTGCTTCAGTAGTTAGATTTAGAAATATTAAATTGCTCATGACATTTTCAGTTACCTCCGAAAGCCATAGATGGACTAATGGCGAGGGATTGAATTATGAATGTGTAGTTTGATATTATTTTACTTTCTGCAAGTTAGAAATATTAAATTGCTCGTGACATTTACCTCCGAAAGCCATAGCTGGACTAATGGCGAGGGATTGAATTATGAATGTGTAGTTTGATATTAGTTTACTTTCTACAAGTTAGATATCAGGTTACTCAAGTTGTTTATGGTTACCTCTGAAAACCATAGCTGGACTAATGGTGAGGGATCAGAAGATAAGTTGATGTAATTTGATTTAGATTTACTTTGTTGCAACTTTTGGATTTCTTTAAGCATAGTTTCTTTTGTGTTTGAACAGCAGCAAGGATAATGAGTTTCATGATCAGTAGTTCATTGTTTGTTTGACTAGAGTAGTGATGCAATTTCATTTTCTTTGAAGAATTAATTTTTTCATTGTGTATTTTAAAATTCTTTTGAAGTTTGGAAAATCATTAGAAAGACATTGTTGTCTTGAATATTTGTCTTCATACTTGTTTTTCAGAATTTCATAAAAAATCCAAAAACGACAAAAAAGTAAGAGATAGGTTATCTTGCACATATAGTGCGCCACACTTCATCAACTTACGAATCCCGGATTGATAAATTAATGTAGAAATTTAGGACACACTAAATTGACCAAACACTCTCATCGCATGTTTTAATAAACTTCAAATAAATATGGAGACCTATACAGGTAAGAAAAACCCCATAGGCAGAATGATAAGCGGTCTTGCGTGTGGAGAGGAGGTCGTGGGTTCAACTCCTGTCGACTCCACAAAATTTTCACTTAACCTTGTGAAGACACGTGGCGGCCTATGAGCTTGCCACATGTCACTCAATCATTCGCCCACCTATAAACACATCCAACGGCCAAGATCAACTTCCGTACCCTTAATATCCAACGGCCCACAAAGTGCCATGTGTCGCCACCACATTGGTTCAAAATAAAATGGAATATTCTCATAATATTCCACTGAATGTACCTGCAAGATGATTGGGCATCCAGTCACCAAAATTTTGTTGTTTGGGAAAATAAACAGAACGCGATATCTTCCTCATATGACATCGGTTTTTCAAACTGTTTGCAGTGCCAGAATCATAACAACGATACCTTTCCAGTCGCTCAGGTTTGGACCTATTTCGAACACTTTCATTTTTGAGCATATGACTTGATCTCCTGATCATTTTCATAACTTTCCACAATGCCTTCATATCACACACCTTCCTCTAGATAAACCCCTAAAACTCTCTCCCTAGATATGAAAGCCACATGCAATCACAATGTGTAACAACCCCAGGTTAAAAGTTCATGTAATAAAGTTAATAATGTAAAAATAATACCAAGGTCATGGGACACGTATTCGAAGTTTAATGTTGGGAAAAACATCCTAGTGGGCATCACTTGTTGTTTATTATGGCTAAGGGGAAATTGGAAAAGGAAATGGCAAAGGATTTGAAAAGGAAAACATACATTAATTGTAACATTATGTATGAAAATAAAGAAAATTAGGAGAAAATGAAGGTGAAAGGTCATTGGTTACATGTGAGGAGGAAATTGAAGGAAAATAGAGGAAAAATGAAGAAATTATATGCATCAATGATAAAAAATAATATGAGGATCAATTCACAACCTTTTGTCAATTTAGTTTTGGAATTGGTTTCAGAGAGGAGAATAGCACCAAGAGGAGAAAGCTATCAATAAAGAAAATGAAAGGAACGGAAAACAAAGGAAAGAAAATGAAGGATAAGGAAAGCAAGGATCAAGCAAGGAAAGGCTGGATCAAGTAGACTCAGCGGGAATACCTAAAGGTAACAGGTTGCATGTATGATTTACTAGCTGGTTTTGGCATGCATGCGGATATTTGGTTATTTTTCTGTCATTGACATGGGTCTTGACGGGTTTTGACAATGGATTTTAGCCTTGCATTTCCATTTATAGATAAACATAGTGTGATGGGATTCATTCTTGGTTGAGCTTTGGATTGCCAGAAATTATTGGATATGGGTGAGGTGGTCTCAGGAAAATCCCAAGTATTAGGGGAGGAGATGGTTTTCTGAGGGAATCCCTCAACATGTGGGTGGATACATGCAAATTCCTTAAGGGACGGTGAAGGAATTGTGAGGCGTCTAAGCTTGATTTTTTTTGTGATCTCAGAACTGGTTTAGGTGAGATCACTTTATGGTGAGGGTGGAGGTGGTTTAACCTCTGGATCCCCTTGGTTGTTTATCGATCGGTTTATCCCATGAGATCCCACGTTCAGTCTTGGAATATGGCATGGGGGTGATTGGATGAAATAAATATTTGGTTCAACCTAATATATGGTCGGGTGGTATGTGGAAGTCCCTGAATTGGTTGGATTTTTCATATGGTTAATAAGATCTAATTTTCTCTTGTCATTAATGATTAATTCTACTGGTTATTATATGGCTTTAATGGTTGTTTTAGCATTGTTAATTATATGGTTATATGTTGGTTATAAGCATGGTTTTATGACAGATTCAAGTTGTGGATATTATAATGTTTTTACTCGTAAATAAATGGTTAATGATTGAATGACCTAATAGATGTTATTGCAGCTATTTTCAGAGGGAATTATATCTTCTTAATTTTTCTCAGATAAGTTTCGGATCTCTATGTTCAGATATGCATTCATGACCTGTAGATTTTATTTTCACCATGTGTTTGATAGAATGTATGTCATGGTCAGACTTGGTTAGGTCAATTTCTTGACTAAGTTTTGTGTTGAAGGATTTTTCCTTGTGTCATTTATTATTTTGGAAATTTTCATCAAGCTTTGGGAAATGACTTGGAGTCTAGCCCTGAAAAGGTGGCACATATTTCGCAGTCTCAGGAACAAAAATAGTTGAAAAAAACTACAGTCACACCCTTGCAATGGTTATGCATGTGACTGGTGGCCTACAATCACATGGATGCATGCTTGTGCATGCGACTAAGAGTCCATATCATTGAGAAGGTAAGTTAACTCAAGGTTTGGACTCCTGAAAGGGTGGTTTAGCCCTTGGTGGTCCTGCAGCACTTGAGGAAGGCCAGTTAAGTCATGGTTTGTCTAATCCATTTACTTAAGGTTATCAAGGAGGATGAGTTATTTCATAGTAGCCCTCAACTCATGTTTACCTAGATATGATGGTGAAAGTGGGTAGATATGGGAGGTGGCGTTACAAAGTGGTATCAGAGCATGGTTCAATAGTTCGAATGGATGTGAAGAATGTGATTGCTATGCATGCAAGTAGGTCATGTGCATGCGTGATAGTGGCAATTATTTTCATGTATATAGCAAGTGTCACAGTTTATGTTATCATGTATTATGCTGATGTGTTGGCTGAGATAGAGCAGGATATCTAGATCATCATAGCAAGGTTGCAACACTGGACCTCAGGGTAATATCAGATCTTCATACATGTTTGTATGTTGGGAATGCAGGTATATTTGTTAATGGTTGTTATATGCATTATGGTTATGCACATGCTTGTCATTTTATTGCTATTGTGGTTACATGCATGATATATGCTAGTTGATTAGTGCAGTCATGTGAACGTGTGTCAGTTGGTCATGCATGGTAGTTGATTTTTTGTTATATGCATTGCAATCATACACATGATGATTATGGTAATTGAATTTAATATCTTGATGTTATATGTGTCATGCTAATATATATTGGCGTGTGCAAATGGTTATGGTTATGATATTCAAGTATGAGAAGATATATTTATGATAACGTGTCATACTAATCTGGATTGACTTGTGTAGATGTGGTAGCCTCCCTTAAGATACATTGAGGTATGAGTTTGATTATGTTTCTATTTGGTGTTTGAGTTTTTGATTATGTCATATATTTTGTGTTTGAGTGTGTGGTGTATATTATGTCATCCATCTATTGTTTGAATTTTTGATTAATTACATCATATGAGTACGTGTCTATAAGATTGCATGAAGGAATGATCTTTTTTTAACACATTTATACTAACACAATACGTGTTGATACAGTTGATATGTACTTGAGTGCTAGCGGGTGATAGTTTTAGTATTATGACTATGACTATGAGGTGAGTGTTTATTATGACATGGTTGTTAGTCTTGGTAAAGGTTGAACTCAAATTAATAGACATGATGTGTTGATCTTTTGAACATGTGATTGACATGTGTGAATAGTTGCAGGGAAACATGATCGGTATTAGCATGAAAAGGTAACCATTTATTTGTTTATATAACTAACATCTGGGTGATGTGATAGCCCATAATAATACTCAATTGCAGCAAGGAAAAGGTAAAAGAAATGAATTGGGTGAGAATTCCTTTGGCTATGTTTGGAAACTGCAATTCCAAATGAATGAGTGCTTTGCATGAATACAAGAAGTCTTATTAACCTTGATTATGTCTGACATTATGTAGATATGTTTTATATTCATGAAATTGACATGTATAACAGTTGGCTTCCAGTTATAGTAGGATCTGTAAAGGGAATTGGAGTCCCTTGAGAGATGGCATGGATGTTTTCAGTTATAGGTCAACATGTTGGGTACAACAAGGTAAGATAACCTATATATTGTTATGTTTATTAATACACTGACAATTATGCATTTATGGCAGTATGATGCAAAGAATTGAATGGAAAAATAGACTTCCATGAAATCTTGAAGAAGGATTTGATTGTGCTTTCCCTGGGAAGCATTGGGAACTACGGGAACCGAGTCGTGATGTTTTTTGAGAGTTTTGTGCTTTCAGGTTTTTTTTATTGTTGCACTTGACTTGTGGTTTTGATTGTGTATGGTGCATGGCCATTTTATTTTATTTGTGGTGTCGTATTATTGTTTGTTTTCCATGATTTTATCCTTGTTTGTTTCTTATTCTTGCATTTTATGTTTTTAGGGTCTTGGGAATTGGTTGGGGAAGGAGGAAAGTTAATGGATCTCAGGGAGACCCAACAGGTAATTTAAGACTTGGATGAATCTCGATGCATGAGTAAAGGGAAGTTGAAGGAAAGAATAAAAAAATTAGTTGGATTGTTTGGGTCCATTGGGGTAAATGGATGATGGAAGGAAAATTATGAGAAAGGTAACCAGGAAAGGTAAAGTGAATGAATTTTAGGTGTCAGATTCCTTGTGCATGTTGGGAAATTTTGTGGTGAGTCCTGGTATTGCACCAAGAGTGTTGCAACTCCCAAAGGCTACGCAAATTTACTTTATCAACCTGGGGTTCGTACAAACTTGAAGGTGACAATGCTATATGCACAAAAAATGAGCTCTACTCATGCCATCCTCATCTTAGTTATACCATGAGGTGATAGTAACTAGGGCTATTCTAAAATAGGAAGTTTGTCACACTTCTAACTGCAACCTAAAACTGAAAGAAAATCATAACCACTACTCTGTTGGAAAGAAAAGAGTCTACACTATATTTCACTCATTTGTATATTTAATGTCTACTTTTGCAATGGAAAGGAATAACATTCATTCAAATTAAAAGTAAGGAAATTATACTAGATTGCATTCAACTTCTAGACTAACTAATTGACTTGCAAAAAGGGAATTAATCTATCTTTTCACATAGATTGAATCAATGACTAATTGACTTCTATCTATTGAATTCTAGCTACTATGCTAATGATGTATTCTACGATGGACTACTCAAATTCAAATTACTCTGTTTTGCAACAAGAGAAGAAGGAGTTTGGGTCTCCTAAGGGTGTCCCTGAACCAATGATTCAAAGCTAGGGGTGCACTAATTTATTTTCTAGGCTCAGGTGAGGTGGAGGAGTGATTTTGAAGTGAACGAGAGGGCTCCCAACGCTGCTACATGAAGCTGCTACAAGATTCATGTTCTACTACAAGAAGTCCTGTAATGATATAGGAAACAAGTCGAGAGAGTTTGGAGGCCATAAATGGTGGAAAGGAGCTTAGGAAGAGTTAGAGAAAGGTGTATCTAAGAGAATGGAAGATGACTAAACCCCTTCGCAAAGATAAAAACCATCAAAAGGCCTATCTTGCACCAAAAAGGCTACTCTTGGTGGGTGTGATGATGGTCTCCAAATTAGGGTTGTGGGTGATAGAATGGAAGGTGACTAAAGGAGGGTTGAAACCCAAAGTGATAGTGCTGAAAGGGGGTCCTTATCTGCTGCTATATCCAAAGTTGCAACCAATACATCCACTCATGCATTTATCATCAACAAAATTATTATGTAATGGTGGAAAAGATGATTTGAATTTAACTGAAACTACTCATTCACTTGAAAAATAAATCTAACTTTTAACCTACAACATATTCATGATAAAAAAAATTGAAAGCTATCTTAAATTTTCTAAGAAATCATAAAATGAATATGTTTGGTCTGTGGTGGAAGTCCTTCCTCATCAATCTCCAATGTAGGAGGTGAGAGAGGGAGTCTGTCAACAAAATTTTGATGTTTTATATGCTAAATGAAATAACATTAACCAACTACTGAAGCATAAAGGAAAAACACAAATGTACACAAGAGAGATTGTAGTGAGAAATAAACCAACTTCTTATTCTTATTTCATAACCAGTCTCTTACATTAATAACGAGTAAAAAATATCTAACACAAAGCCAAGAGTTCTCTAGCTGCATATAAAATATGAATACTAATGAGCTCTTTCTCTTGTCTATTTATACAAAAGGTTAGCTACCAAAAAATCCCTAAAAAGTAGGTATTTGTCCCCTTGATATTTGAGAGAAGTGGAGCTTGGATCCCTCTTAACATTCACTTGCTCAACTGCCTTTGAATTCGAATTGCTGAAGGAGGATTTGAGGAGATATTGGCTAATTCTAGGAGTTAATAAGGTGGTTAGCCTTCCTTGCTATATACTCCAAGCCCTGACATGGAATTTCACTAAAAAATAACATTATTTCCTTCATTTCCTTCAATTAAACCATGTTAGGCTTCAAGTCATGACAATCCTTTTTCACCATCCTCACTAAGCAAACTATGACAAAATGTAATCAAATGTGTGAGAGAGCGAGAGTAAATAAGCTAAAAAGGTGAAAATATAACCCCTTAAAATATACCTAATAATGGCCCTCATCATCACCCCCTACTGAAATATTTGCTCATCCTTTGAGAAAATCATTCCTATCTCCTGATTTCCTTTAATGCTCTTGTGGCTTCTTTGACATCCCAAGGTATCATGGAAGGGGTTCCTTATAGTGGCTAAAATCCTACATTCTTTTATGCTTCTTCCCATCCCTCCGGATCCTGAATTTTCTCTCTTCCTTTATGTAGCCCCAACAACAAAAGTGGGCTTAACTTTGTAGAAATTATACGAATGGATTCAATATGATCATGTAATGTACTAAAACAAGATACTAAATCCTTCCACTATATTTGTGGAATATAAAAAATGATCGCTCAATCACACACAAGTAAGAGAAAGAAGTAAATCAATCACACAACACAAGATTTTCCTAGGGAAAGCAACTAATTAAAACCCCTCTATCTCTGTTGTATAATAAGCCAAGGAATCATGAAACAATACAATGCATTCTTTCTCACAAGAATCTGTTGCACTCTACCAATCGTCTCACATTGATCTAGGGAAAATTGGACAAACACATAGCCAATTCCTTGCCTTCCTCTAGCTTCCCTTGCTCACACAATTCCTAGGAAAATAAATCCCCATTAAATAGGAATTCCAACCTTCCTTGATTGCATAATCCATCATGGGCTTCCTATGGCTTTATAACTGCACCCGGGAAATTTTCTACTAATACAACTAATAGGTATCTTCCTTTTAACCTCTTTCTCAACTGGGTCTTCATCAGAACTGACATGCATGCAACTAATAATAGAGAATCATTAGTTATCTGATTGATCACTACTTGTGAATAAATCTAATTACTTCACTACACCTCTCACTAGCTCATCACTCAGTTAGAACTAGTTAAACTGATTTTAACTCAATTAATTTGGGTTAACTGATTACACTCACACCATACTAGTGCATTAATTGCAATTGGACCCCCAAAATAATAGAATCACTCTACATGCCTCACCTTTGACCCTCAAATCAAAATTCTTGAGCTAACTCAGTCTTTCTGACTTAGTTAACTGATACAAGTTTTTATGAGATAAGATTACAATTTATTTAAGGGAAAAATAAATTAGACAGAAATTTTCTTGTTGAATTTCAACACTCCCTCTCAACAAGAAAGGGATTATCATCTAGCCCGATCCTACCTCTGTGTTATTCGAATTTTCTCTTCTCCAGTGCTTTTGTCAAGATGTCTGCATCTTGATCCTTCATGGGAATGTACTGCAAAAAAATAATGCGCCTCTAAACACAATCTATGAGATGGTGGTGCCGGATATCAAGATGCTTGGAGTTGTCATGGAATACCAGATTAACCAATATTTTTATGCAACTCTAGTTATCACAATGTATCACTGTCAGATCCATCTGATGACCAAGAAAACCAACAAGTATCTTCCTCATCGAGATGGCCTTGCATGCAACTTGACTAGCTGCCATGTACTCTGCCTCAGCTGAACTAAGTTCAACTGATCTCTGCTTCTTGTTGTACCAAGAAACTACTATTGATCCTATGCTGAAGATTCCCCCTGATGTGCTCTTCCTATCTGATGGACTTCCTGCCCAATATTCATCGGTGAAACCTTGAACCTTCACTCCCTCTGTCTGTCTCTACCATAATCCATACTCTGTAGTGCCCCTGAGATATCTCAAAACATGCTTCCCTGCCTTCAAAAAGAGCTTGGTAGGCCGAACCATAGCTTGAATAAGTTGGTTAATTGCGTAGCATATGTCTGGTCGTGTGTTCACAAAATACATAAGTGAACCCACAAGCTTCCTGTAAATAATAGCATCCACCACCTCACCTGAAGTAGCATGCTCCTTCCTCCAGTGTCCTGCAAGAGGAGTCTCCATAGGTTTTTTGGCCTCCATGTGGAACTTCCTCAGAATCTCCTTGACATAATTTCCCTGAGATACAAATAGCTCCCTATCTCTTTGCCATATTTCCAAGCCAAGGAAATAGTGCAAGAGCCCCATGTCCTTCATCTCAAACTCTCTTGCAAGATACTCTTTGCAAGAAATTATGAGATGCTCATCACCTACAAGTATCAGATCATCAACATAAGGTACAATAATCAAAAGCTTACCATCGACCACAATATGATATAGGTTTGCATCCACTTCACTCTTTGTGTAGCCCAACCCGGTGAAATAGCTATCGATCCTGGTGTACCAAGCACGAGGTGCTTGCTTCAGCACATACAATGCTCTCGTGAGTCTGCACACATGTGAATCCCTATCAAAAGTCTCAAAACCTTATGTCTTCTCAATGTACACTTCTTCGTTAATAAATCCATTGAGAAAGGATTTATTTACATCCATCTGATGTATCTTCCATCCCATCTACACTGAGAGTGCAAGGATCGATCTAATCAATGAGTACCTTGCAAACAGTGCAAAATTATCCTCATAGTCAATCCCCTCCACCTGTGAGAATGCTCTGGCCAAAAATATAGCCTTGTATTTCTCCACACTCCCATATGCTACTTGATTCACCTTATAGATCCACCTAGATCTAACCATTTACTTCCCCACTAGTTTTGGGACTACTTCTGATTCACTGTTTCTGATAATGGAGTCATACTCCTCAACCTTGGCATCAACCCATACCGGCTACTACACTACTTCCTCAAAAGAGGATGGTTTTGTCACAATGCACTCGCTCATAAGAGCCATGTATCCAATATACATGTTTTGGGACCTTCTCTGCCTACGTTGTAATGTAGGTGCACCTACATTCTCTACCGCATCTAGCATCAATTTGTCAGCCTATCTGGTGCGCTTCCTACCATTTCTGGTGGATGGCTTCGTATGAGTGGTTTCTTCCACTCTCTATTCCTCTGCATGTGGCGGCTCCACATATTGAGGTTCATCCTTTGGAACTAAGAGTTCCTCCTATGCATGAAATTCAAGCTCCCTCTCAAGGGACAATCACATGGCTTTCTCCTCATCGAATTTAACATCTCTCTTGACAAATGTCATCCTGTTTGTCGGGAAATACACCTGATAATTGTGGGGAGTATCAGTGTACCCCAAAAATATGCCAACCTCTGTTGTTGGTTCTAGCTTCTTCCTAACATCTTTGGTCACATGGAAATAGACAGATGAGCCAGCAATTTTAAAATATGAAACATCTAGTTTCTTACCTGAAAAATCCTCCTCTAGTGTACGCATCCCAAGTATCAGGTGAGGGCTACGATTTTGCAGAAATACCGCTATGTTTCATGCCTCTACCCACAGATGCAACGGTAGGCCCTCATCATGTAACATAGCTCGTTGCTCCCAAAATTATTATGTTCTTTATTTTTGAAACCCCATTCTGTTGTGGGTTATGAGGTGCAATCTATTCTCTCCAAATTCCTTCTTTGGCACAGAAGTTATTGGATTAATTAGAGATATACTCACCACCATTTTCGCTCCTTAGAGCCTTCACCTTCTTCCCTGTATATTTCTCTACCAGTGCTTTGAAGTCACAAAACTTGGAGAATGTCTGATCTTTCTTCTGCATGAAGAAAATAAAACACTTTCTAGAAAAATCATCAACAAAAATCACAAAATATATGTTCTTTGCTGTGGAAGTTGTTGAGAATGGTCCACACACGTCTGAGTGAAATTTCTCAAGGATTGCCGCTAATTAGTTCTCCTTCTCATGAAAGGTGGCCTTTGTATACTTCCCCATAGTACAACCCTTGCATGTGTCTCTCTGCACAAGTGTACCATTTGGAAGACCTGTAGAAATATGCTGCATGATCCTTAAAGCACTGTGGTGTAGATGACCCAACCTCTTATGCCATAACTCACCAGTATCCTGGCTCACCACCTCATATTATTTACTGCTCAATGTTGCGCAGCCATCTACATCAAGTTTGTAGAGTTTCTTTACACAAACCCCAAATATTCTTTACCTGTCCTGTGGCTTTGTGACGAAGGAACGCCTTTCCTTCATTGAAAACCATATCATATCCAAGATCCTCCAACATAGCAAGTGAAACTAAATTTTTTTTCAAACCTGGTACATGCATGACACATTTTAATATGAAAGATTTACCTGAATCTCTCTGGAAAGTAATTGTACCAATCCCAATAGCGCTATACCTCCCATCATTACCCATCTCGATGTGCATCTGAAGATCCTTCTCCTCAAAGCTACTAAAGAGTTCTTTGTTTCCAATCATGTGGAAAGATGCTCCACTATCCAAGTATCACATAGATCCCATCACAATTGACACCATGCATGCGATGAGAGAGAATTCCAACTCAAACTGTGAGGCCAAAGATTCACCTGCTATAGATCCAGAAGAATTCTTGTTGTTCTTCTTCTTTCGTGGATAATTTGTGGCATAGTGTCCATGATCATGATAGTTGAAACATTTCACCTTTGATATGTCTTGCTTCTTGCTTTCTTTTGCGGTCTTAGATTTGGAATAGGACTTCTTCCCTTTCCCCCTTTTTTTTCCTTGCCAGCTAAGGCACAAATTTTCTCATCATCAGTCTTGGATGAGGATCCATCCCCGTTATTTCGCTAAAAATATCCTTGTACCAAATCCAACCATAGTCGCTCCCACTTTGGTAATTGCTCCTTCCCATTCATAGAGTCCTGTTAACTATGCCAGCTCTTGGGAAGGCCTATAAGTGCCAGGCTCACCAAGTCATCATCATCTATAGTAGTCCCAACACTTCCAAGCTCATCTTGACATTGAGTGAACTTGGTCAAGTATTTCTGGATTGTGTCGCGCTTCTCCATCTTGTTTTTCCTGAGCTTGTCCTTGAGTTCCAATTTCATGTGGTCACTACTACTTTGAAACAGATCTATCAAGGCCTTCCACGTAGCATATGGAGTTTCCTTGCCATGGAGACTCTAAACAATATGATCTCAAAATCCCTTTAATAATATCATCCCCGCCTTAGCAACATTCTTCCTCCATGCTTCATGCTGCGCTAAATCTGCTTGATTGGGTTTAGGAATATCAATGTCAATGAACTCCTTCAACCATTTATCCTCCAATACATCCTCCATCCCATCCTTCCATGCAATATAGTTCAAATTTACCTTGAGTGCATATTCGAGTCTCAAGCTAGTGAAAGACATATTGGTCAGTTGCTAGCTCCAAAGAATGTATCTGCAAATTTGAATACTGTTCATTAGAAACTCAATTTCGTCTCCACTATTGTGATTCCTAGCACTTTGATACCATGTAGAAATTATACCAATGGATTTAATCTGATCATGTAATGTACTAAAACAAGATACTGAATCCTTCTACTATATTTGTGGAATATAAAACATGATCGCTCAATCACATGTAAGTAAGAGAAAGAAGTAAATCAATCACACAACACAAGATTTTCCTGGGGAAAGCAACTGCTCAAAACCCCTCTATCTCTATTGTATAATAAGCCAATGAATCATGAAACAATAAAATGCATTCTTGCTCACAAGAATCTGTTGCACTCCACCAATCGTCTCACACTAATATAAGAAAAATTATACAAACACATAGCCAATTCCTTGCCTTCCTCCAGCCTGCCTTGCTCACACAATTCCTAGGCAAATAAATCCATGTTAAATATGAATTCCAACCTTCCTTGACCATCATGGGCTTCCTATGCCTTTATAACATAACCCAAGAAATTTTCTAATAATACAATTAATATTTATCTTCCCTTTAACCTCTGTCTCAACTAGGTCTTCATCATAACTGACATGCATGTAGTTAATAATAAAAAATCATTAGTTATTTTATTAATCACTACTTATGAATAAATCTAATTTAATTCACTGAACCTCTCACTAGCTCATCACTTAGTTAGAACTATTTAAACTAGTTTTAGCTCAATTAATTTGAGTTAACTGATTACACTCACACCACACTAGTGCATTAACTGTAACTGGACCCCCAAAATAATAGAATCACTCTACATGCCTCGCCTTTGACCCTCAACTCGAAATTCTGGAGCTAACTCAGTCTTTCTGACTTAGTTAACCGATACACGTTGTTATGAGATAAGATTACAATTTATTGTCCAATTTATTTAAGGGAAAAATAAATTAGACATATTTTGTTGTTGAATTTCAACAAAATTTAATCCAAGCCATTGGATTCTCATTCTCTGCATTGCTATTTTGTAGAAGGGTGCTCTTTCCAATGCAACTCTCAATATGTCTAGAGTATGGTACTCTAGGTTCTATAAGCTAAGTGGTAGACCATTCCATATTCTTTGGCATGCCATTACACTCTCCTCTCCCAGTAATATGGACATGTCATCAAAATGTGCAATTTAATGTGCTTGGGTGTCATTTTATTTATCTGCAAGGTTAGAATTATTGGAGATCATCTGGCGATTGTTTATGACACATCTAGGGATGATGAGTTCGGCCCTGATTTGGAGGGGTTCTCTTTCTTCTCTCTTCATCACCCTCTTGACTTCCTCTGCCCTTGTTTCTTTATTTCTTACCCAAGATGTGAAGGCCATCAACTACATATCACCCAACCTAGAATTTGGGTCCCATACTTTCATGTCAGTCAGAATGAGGTTGTGCATGTATAATTCTGCCAACTCGTCTCTCTCTTCCATATTGGTTTTCCTGAAAAAATCAATGAATTTCCTATAGTTTTGAAAGGGAAATGAACCATGTTGTGCTAAGGTTTTTATATGAAATTGTAACCATTTCTCTTTTAAATAGATGGCATAAGAATTTGAAGGGTTTCTGTATTGTATTGCCTCCATGAAAATATCTCCCATAGTGGCTATTTATATGTCTTTTTGTTGCAATTTCTCGATCAGTCTCATGTTCTCTACTTGTGCCTCCTGCAACTGTTCTTTCAATACTGACTCTCTGAGCCTAACATCAGCTAAGTCACTCCACATCTCACTTTGTTTTTCCTCCATTAGTCCCACATCTTCAACATTCCTGGATTTTGTAATCTGAATCCATTTGTGGGTGCACCCCCTTTCTCTTTCTAGCTCATAAAAGAGGGGAATGGAGAAATTTTTAGGGATCAACCTCCCTCCTTAAATGAACTTATAATAACAGCTTAAACCTAGATGTGGGGTAGGTTGTTGGAGCTCTATGATGTATTTCTAGAAATTTTGTGGAGAGGTTGCTTCTGCTTATGGATGTGGTCCTACAATTTTTGCCTCCCCTTGTACAATTTTTTTTTTTTAATTTGGGCACTCTGCCCTTCTTTTTTTGTCTTTTGTTCTTCAACTTGGGCACTTTTCCCTCCTAAATATTCCTTTGGTTTTTCAATTTGGGCACTCTTCCCTTATATTTGAGCCTTTGGTTCTTCAATTTGGGCACTATGCCCATGTATTTGAGCCTTTTTTTTTTCCCCTTATGCATTCTTCTCTTCCTGTAGCAGTTTTTGCCTTACCAGCAGAAGTCTCTATGTTTCCTGTAGCACACCCTGTCTTTCTTGTAACATCTCTTTTTCTCCATGTTGGAGGTATATGAGTAGTCCTAATTGTTTCAAGGATGCTAGTATAGAGGAGTACTTCCTTGCATATGTCATGGGTGTCTTGGATGTTGTCTTGGGGGACGTGACTTCTTGAATATTTCCTTCTTCTGGCCTTATTTCTTCCCTCTTTATAGGTGAATCCTCAATGGTGATGGGGATCCCCATTGGATTTTTTGGCCTTCCATATTTCACCCTTGTGCTTTTCTTGGTTTTGAAATACATGGGAGTATATCTTTGCCTCTTACTTTTGGGTTTCACATGGGTGCTTAAAGTGGCTAAAGTGGAAGCTGCTTCCTTCTCAGTGTTTCCTGGAAAAATACTGGTTTGTTGAGGGGATACATTAGTGGTATTTTTTTCCCTAAAAGCCTTCTCCTCTTCTGTCTTCTCTTCTTCCTTCTCTTCACCTTTGCTCTCTTCCTATGCATCATCTGTGTTTCATTCCTCTGTTTCCATCTCTTCTTCTTCTTTTTTCCTCTCAGCTTCTTCCTCCCATGTTTTAGTGTCCCTATCTCTAAGGCTATAGGTAGGGGTATCTCCAAGGGTGATGTATTGTGTCCCTATTAGAGTTTCTCTGTCCATGTCAATGAAATTGGACCACAACACATGAATTCTGAGCTTGTTTAAGGCATACTCCACTATAGTTTTAATTAGAGCATGCTGGGCCAGGTGATGATGTTTTCCCTCTCTAACCCTGTGGTTCATATCTCTAATGGAGTGGAGGAGGAAGTAGGGTATGTTAAACCTCTAATCCAAAGGAATATCCTCCTTGAATCTCAACTCATGCAACAACCTGAAATGGTAGCCGTAAAATATACTTAGTCTGCCTTCATATGAGATGTACTTCATGATGTGGTAGGTCACCTCATCCCATGGGTAAGGTAACTCTCCCTTCTTACCCCATTCTTATCTTCTATGTGTTCCTCATTAGGTAGAAATAATTTCTCCTTCGCAGCAAAAATAGTGACCGTGTCCCATCTATTCCACTTGATCCCTAGGGGTAAGGTGGTCAATCTGTTGATCAAATTAGGGGTTATAGTTATGGCTAGTCTTCTCACCATAGTAGTGGCACTGACATCTTCTTGAGAGTACAAATCTGTTGCAAACTCTCGAGCTACCTCATCATCATATCCTTTTAGGAGCTCGAAGAACCCCAACCACTGATGCCTTATGAAAATGTATACTACAGGAGAGTGTAATCTATTTCTCTTTGTATATGTGGGTTCCATTTTATTGAAGCCCCCTCTCCCCCAATTCTTTTTGGATATGTTTGATTGGTGTTCAATATGTACTCTTCTATGTATTGATGTCAAATTTTACTAGTGATAAGGGACCTTGAGACTCTCCAACTTTCAAAATGTGTGTTTTTATCCCCTACCTCCTCATATAGTTCTTCAATTTCCTTAATTATGGCCCTACTGTATGCAAAATTCTATGAATAATTCTTGTGAATTTGATGGCGGTGATGGCCACTTACCTCTGTCAATTGAGGTTACTGACTAAAAGGTGGTGTATTTGTGCTAATTTACAGTTTTGGTGGCTTGCATGCCTCTTCTCAACATTCTACGACATTCCTTGAAGCTTCATGTAGAATTTGTATGGTTTCCTATAGCACACCTTGCATGCACAATTGACCAGTGATTGAAACTCCTCGGTGGCCTCCTACCTTCGTCCTTTGTCTATTTTTTTTGAAATGAGCATAAGTGTGAGGGGAAATGAGCCGAGGTACTTTTTATGTTATTTCGAGTGGGCTTGGAGCTTAGTGAGGATGTGTACCTTGCATGAGGTTTCCTTATTTGGACCGTTGGCCCAACTCAAGCTAATTATCCCCTAATGCCTTGTAATCAGATCCCACTTTCTGTTATCTCCTCTTTACTGATGTGACATCCCTATGTGGAATGAAACTCCACCAAATTATTTTAGTGCCACTGTTGAGGGTGACAAATTTAACCAACCACCTTTTTTCTTATTAAACCCTCTCTTGTCGACAATAATTCATTTAGTCAATTTATGCATAGAGAGAGGGTGAGGGATTCATACCTGAGCCTTACCTGGTTGCCAATTAGTTGCAGGATCCTTCATGCAAAGAGATGGAGCATTGGAGTAATCACAGAGGCTACCTTTATTTTTATGTGCTTTTAATTGTTGAGTGAGGTGCTTACTTTTTTTATTTGATGTGTCCTTTTCAGGTACCTCATGGAGGCCTCAAGTTGATGCTCTTATTGCAGAATCCTCTTTCGAGTCCTATGGTTATCTTCAAGATCATATCTTCAACATGTTGCTGCTGCTCTAGATGTCCTAAGTCGTGGTCGAATGGTCCTAGTGTATGCATAAGTGTGCTACGGGAAGAGATCATCTTCCTATACCAGACCCTTTTTTATAGATATGGAGCTCAAAATGCCATGATAAGGTGAGAAAATGATGTGGAAATGCTTGGGATGGTTTTAGGAGGTTGATGTAGTGGTGTGGTTTAGGAAAAACATAAAAGAAGAGGCCATGTGTTTAAGTTAAAACAATTTGTATCACAGTGGCAGAATAGAGGGCTAGAGAAGGGTATATTTATGCATGGGATGAAATGATGGTTAGGGTTGGTTGGCATAGGTGGGGTGACACTTTTCATGCCCCTTTCTAGGATAAAATAGCCTTGAGTTAGCACATATGGCATTGTCCTTTATTCCTGTAGATTCTTAGGACTTCCTATAGCTTTTTAGGACATCCTGTAGCAGTACAAATATAGGAGGAAATTCGAATTTCTTGCTCATATGGTGGTAGAATTTGATGGAGGAATGAGTGTTGGAGTTGGATGTGGAGTGACTAGGTATAGGAGAGAGAGAGAGATGGAATAATTTTGCACCCTTCTCCATATTATCCCTGTTCAACAACCTGTAAAACAAAATAAAGGTAGTGTCTTGGTGCCATTTCATTCTTTTGATTATTATTTTTTTGTATTTTCCTTTTCTTTCTCTTTTTTTTTTTGAAGACAGGTGGGTTTCCTTAGGAGAGATTTTCACCCCATAAACCTACCTTGGGTGCCTACAAGATGCTTTCACACAAGGTTTTTTTTTTTTGTTTTTTTTTTCTCTAGGATTGCCTCATGGAGGTTTTCAACCCTGGAGTTGACCTTGGATGCCCTAGAGAGGTTTTCACCCAGACCTATTTATTTATTTTTCTTCTTCCTAGGAGAGTGAGGGACCGGAAGCTATGAGACTCCCAGTTAAATTCACCTCTGTGTTGATTGTGTTGATGAATTCTACCTTGGACAAGGGCCTCTTGTACATTTTTAGTCTGTAACCATTAACAAGCAGGGGGATCCCCTCCTCATCTATGGTTCTAATTTGAACAACTCCATTGTCATGGAATTTCTCTATCCTAACCATCTGGTCATTAAATTTCCCTTGAAGTCCTTAAATCTAGAGTCATAAAGAAAATACCAATCCCCTTCTCGAAATGTATTTTCTTTGATGTGCTTGTCATGCAAAACTTTCCTTTGTAGCTAGATTACTTCGGTGTGAAGGAGGGTCTGCATCCTAAATTCATCCAAACCATTTAGCTGAAGCAATATTTCCTTTTGTGCCTTTGTGATGTCCAAATCCAATTGAGCTTCCATTCAAGGGTGTTATACTCAAATTCAATGGAAAGCATAGCCTTCTTCCCATAAACGAGATCATATGAAGTAAACCCTGTAGTTGTTTTCTAGGTAGAGTCGTAAGCCCAAGTGGCCTCCACCAAACTGTTTGCCCAATATTTGCTGCTGCTGCTCACAACTTTGGTAAGGATGTTTTGTAAGGCTCTATTTTTCACTTCCACCTGCCCATTTTCTTGAGGGTGGTATGCAGTAGAAGTATTGTGATTGATATTTTACTGCCTCATGAGGTTCTCAATGAGATGAGATGTGAATTGAGCCCCTTGATCAGTGACTACCGCCTTGGGATATCCAAACTTGTAGAACACATTTCTCTCAAAAATTTGGCCACCTTTTCTTTTGTTGTTGCATTGAAAACCCTTGTCTCGGCTCACTTTGTCAAGAAATCAATGCATACTATAATGTATCTCTTTTTTCTAGATTGTGGATCAATGGGTCCAATGAATTCCATGCCCCACTTTGAAAATGCCTTCAGGGCCACTTGAGGTTGTAGAGGCATTTCATCCCTCAATGTAGGTTTCCCCATCCTATGACATTGATGACATCTACTGGTGTATCCTGTGGCATCTTGATGGAGAGTAGGCCAATATAAGCCAACTTGCAAGGCTTTTAAGGATGTCCTCTTAGAAGAAAAATGACCCCCATAGGGCCCATCATGACATGCTCAGAGGATGTCAAATACCTCCTCTTCCATGATAGATCTACTGAGGATTTTATCTGGTCCCAATTTAAAAATATTGTCACCAATCCAAGTGAAAGGGGTGCTCTTCCTTGCAATTATGATCTTTTATTTGGATGAAAGGTTTGCAGGAAACCTCCCAGCAACCAGGTAGTTGGCTATGTCAGAAAACCAAGGAGAGAGTGCTGAGATAATAGATAAATGTTCATCTAGAAGCTGATCATCAACCATCCATTTCTCATCTGCAGGCAAAGTGAGTCTAGAAAATAAATCTGCAACAACATTTTCTTTTCCTGGCTTACCAAAAATGGTCAAATAAAATTGTTGCAACAATAATAACAATCTAATAATTCTAGCATTGACATCAGGTTTTTTCATTAAATAGTTAATTGTTGCATGTTCAGTAGGCACAAAAGTTTGATACCTAGTAATATAATTCCTGAATTTATTTAAGGAGTGGACAACAACTAAAATATCCTTCTCGGTGACAGTGTAGTTTAGTTTAGCCTTGGAAAAAGTTTTTCTGATGAAATAAATGGCATAGGGTAATTTATCATCCAATTCTCCCAAGGTTTCCATCGTAGCTTTATCTTATGCATTAGTATGGATGTGGAAGGGCAAAGCCCAATTGGGACCTCGAAGTATAGGGGTAGTGGTCAGTTTTTCCTTGGTGATATCAAAAGCCTCTTGGAAAATATTTTACTAATAGAATTCAGAATCCATGTCTAGCAGTCCAAACAATGGGGAATCCACCTTGCTGAAGTCCTTGATGAACCTCCTATAGTAGCCAAACAAACCTAAGAAACTCATGGGATTTATCTACTTTTTATGAATAAGCACCCTTTTTATAATGGAATTTTTGTTAAGGTCTACGTGTATTCCTGCCTGAGATATGGAGTGGCCCAGGAAAGTCCATGTCTTTTTCAAGAATTCAAATTTCTTAGGGCTCAGAGAGAGATGAAATTCAATGCATTTCCTTAACATCTTACCCATATTGGATGGAGCCACCTGGAAATAATACCCATAGGGAGTGAAATCGTCCATGTAGATTTCCACAGAATCATGGACAAGTTCGGCAAAAATGCTCAAAACTGCTCTCTGCAAAGTGGCAGGGGCATTGCATAGGCAAAAGGGAAGGACTCTATAAGCAAAGGTTCCCTAAGGAAATGTGAAGGTGGTCTTATATTGGTATTTTGGGCTGATCTGAATCTGATTATACCCATTGAATCCATCCAGGAAAGAGAAGAAATTCTTTCCTGCAAGACCATCCAAGACTTGGTTAATGAAAAGCAAATGGAAATGGTATTTCTTAGTGGCTTTGCTCAATTCTCAGTAGTCAACACATATCCACCACTTCCCATTCTTTTTTGGGACTAAAACAAGATGGGAAACCTATTCACTATCCGATATGGGGTATATGAACCCTGCATCCAAAAACTTCTGCAATTCATCCCTTACTATGTCCTTTAAGGTTGGCTTCATCCACCTTTGGGGAGGTTGCATCCATATTTGATGTAAATATGATGTGTGCACACTTAGGGATGCACCCATTTCATTTCCTTGTAATCCCAAGAAAAATCATCTAAGTTCTCCCTCAACAGTTGGCACAATTTCGCTTCCTCTTCGGCCAAGAGAGAGGGGTTGATCTTCAGGGATCTAGAGGGGTCAAAATCTACAACCTTTGCAGGTTCAGATATTGAGTCAACTCAGAATAGCTCAATCCAAGGGATACTTTCATATTCTCTCACCAGGTCATCGAGTGGAATGGCAGTGGGTGGTTGGCTTTGAAGGATATGGTCAATGAGGTCATCTTCATCAGGTTTCCCCCTCTAAGAATAATATCTAAGGTGTAAATAGGGAAGGGTGTGGTATGGTACACCTCATATTATTCTTCATTCTCCAACCATAAAGGAAAATCACGGTCAATGGAAGGCTAGACAAGAGAACATAATACCAGTTACTTGGACAAGGGCCCATTTTTGATAGTAATGTTTCCATCCCTACAACTGATATAAGCATAGGTAGTGGCTAACCAAGTGTTGGATGGATAAATCGATCTTGCAGACAAGACCGATCTCCCTAGTATCAGAAGATAGTCTAGCAACAAACAAACAATTAAATCTATCTTTCTCTAGATATATAACGATTTATGTATGAATGCTACAAAGGTGTTATGATCCTACCTCGATCCAATGCTTGTTCGTTGTAGTATTCCTCCAGTTGCTCGAAAGAGTTATCTTAAAAGACCTGCAATCACAAACAAAAAAACATCAATAGTACCTGAATAGCATGTATTCATCAATCATATCTATTATGGTGATCAAGGAATCCATAAAATAAACAATCAAATGACAATTTATTAAGAAAAACAAACTTATTTGTATTAACTTTGAAATAGTAGAAGAACTTTACAACCTTTTCAGCCTTGATGTTGAACAGGTACTCCTGGGGTCTGAAGCAGGAATTTCCTCTACTTTGACAGGTCTTGCACTCTTCTAACTGAGACACACACATGTATGTAATCTCTCCTCATAAAATCTCAGTTAAAGGAGTCTAAATTCCAACAACACTTTACCTCAAACAACACTAAAGCTTGAACTCCCTTTGAGGCTGCCCAATGCCTCTTTTTATAGTGCAAAAAAGAGGAGGTTACAGTTCCAATTATGAATGGATAGATTCCTCCTTCAAAGGGATAGGCTCCTCACATCAAGGGGTTGTCACCTTAAGGTATGGGCTACATGAACCTGAAATGAGCGGACTTTCCACCGCAAGATTCCTTCCAGAAGCTTCTAGAAATGACTGAAAGTGATATTTTTGAGTTTACTTGCGCCATTTTAATATTTTACAGGGGTCGGCACTATTAACACAGAGAAAGTGTGGCCAGGTTTGCAGGGGACATGACCATTAGGTGCGGGACCGCAGGTAAGACAAAGAGAAAGTGCGATACCAGAGTTTCAAAGACTTTAAGAGCTTTTCTCTTATTTTTAAGGCTTGACATGAGGAACTGATGTTTTAGACTTGCAAAGGAGGAATTTATGAGTGATAATGAGCTCATACAGATAGCATAATGTCAAAGTGACAATTTTCAGTGCAACAGATTTCCCCCTAAAGTGCAAAGTCTGAAATAGATGAAGATAGAGTCTGTCATGTATGAAGAGTGAAGTACTTTGTCATTTCAAGGATCTTCTTGTGGAGAACCCAGTCGGAACCTGTAAAACATCCAATGCAAAATATATATATGTAGACATATCATCGCCGAGGTAGGCATTCCCATACTCAGATCAAAACTAACTAGAAAATTGATTTAAACTGTTCTGATACAAGAATGATTTTCAATACATCAACAGTATAGACATGTGTAGACACAGTATGGACGCAGCCATATGTTTATGAATATTCCACTGTATAAATGAATAACAAAATTCCTCGCAGCCTGGATGGTAGAAACTAGATCTAGGGTCTTGATTTCCGTTTCTCGAACTAGTACGATTCTATCCATGTGAATGAATGTGTCGATGTTGAACATGGTAGAAACCACTCGATTACCAGTCAATAATGTAAACTGTTAACAAGTGTGAGAGCAACCACCAGTAATGTCAATGGCCCTCAAATTACTCAGTACAATCCATGAAATGCGAATGAATGAGCTGAAGTCGAACATGTCACGAATCATTCAATCGAAGGTCAATGATGCAACCTGTCGTCGAAGGCGAGAAACCTGCCATTGAGGCATGTAGATTTCAAGGTACTGACGATTTCTAGATCAAATTCCTAGATAATGAGCTGTCGTCGATAGAAAGTGATCCGTCGTAGGAAAGCCCACAACACAAAATCATGGATCAAGTTTTGAAGAAATATATTGGCAAGGACTAACTCAGGGATGGTCAAAATGGAAGACAAATATTTTGCAGATGAATGGTTTGTTTGAACTGTCCTCTTGAACACATAACGAAACTGCAGATGGCTTGGTGACAATTGACCCAAAGCTAATACCTAGAAACCGGTTGAATATTTTCAATATGGTTTGATTAAATATTAGGCAAAGGATTTTCCCAACCCAGGTGAACAAAAGTGTCATGTTCAAGAGTGTTTAATGGTTTTTCGAATAATAAAAATATCACAAACAGGTTTGTTTTTCTCAATAAACTGTCAATTGATTGTTTATTTTATGGATTCCTTGATCACCATAATAGATATGATTGATGAATATATGCTATGCAGGTACTATTGATGTTTGTTTGTTTTTGATTGTAGGTCTTTTAAGATAACTCTTTTGGGAAACTGGAGGAAGACTACAACGAACAAGCATTGGATCGAGGTAGGATCGTAACACCTTTGTAGCATTCATTTATAAATCGTTATATATCTAGAGAAAGATAGATTTAATTTTTTGTTTGTTGCTAGACTATCTTCTGATACTAGGGAGATCGGTCTTGTCCACAAGATCGATTTATCCGGCCAACACCAAGGTCTTCCTAAAATGAGAGGATAACCATTAAACTTGGTTTTGGTCTGAAGTACCAAGAAGTCGGTGGGATAATCCCATGAGTAAATAGAGACCATAACATCCTCAACAACTCCTTTCAGAGCTACTTTGGATCTATCTACAAGTTTCAGAACTATGGTGGTCTATCTCAAAGCTCCCTAGAGGTTGAGCTTCAACATAGTTTCCCTGGTCATCACATTGATGGTTGCCCCAAGATCAATCAAGGTATGGGGGATAATGATACCAACGATGTGTACATCTACTAATGAACTCCTAGGGTCCAGGCATCTCGAAAATATCTCTCTTCCCAACATCAAATCAGATAGATGACCTACAACATTGATGGTGGGGGTGTCTCTCTTCTTTCTCCCAGGATTTTTGAAGCATTTTTATTTGGTGAGATTATTGTATATGGGAACATCCTTAATAGCCTAGAGAAGGGGTATATTTACACAAATTATTCAATTATCCTGGAAGTTCAGTCTCTTCTAGGGTGTGTTGGCTAGGGTGGATCAGTCACTCAGGAAAAGGAGGTTGATTGGTCTGAGGGGTGCTTTCTTCCTTTTCCTCTTCAACCTTTGCAGGTGGATATGGAGGATGATTTTCTGTGAGAAATATTCTAGAACTAAGGTTAATTTCATGTATCTCCACAACATAGGTTGTGTTATGGCCTAAATCTACCTCAGGCCGAGAAAGGCAGAATCTAGGGTAACATCAAACTACGCTTAACCTAGTAGCTAGCCCTACCAGATCGGGAGAGAGCTCTCTCCTGGTCAATCTCAGCAAAAAATGATCAGTGAGGCTTGAGATGAATAGAATAGAGGCTGAATTTAGGCTAGGTATATATGTAAAAGAGTTTGATTTGATTTTGAGGGTGTTTTTTGGATCAAAGGGAAGGGTAGATTTTGGGTCTGGGGAATGAGGCCTAGTTTTTGTAGAGATATGAATGGGGAAAGGTAGGAAATTGTTTTGAAACTTCAATTTTAAATGAAATGGATAGCTCAGACCAGTGAGGAGTTGAAGGGGGCAAGAAAATTTCAGGAATCCTCTTCAAACAGTTGAAAACATAGAAAATTAAACAAACCCTAGGTAGAGCATTGCAAATATAATGAATTCCACCTTTATCCTTGTTTGTTTAACTTAAGAAGAAATAAGAGGGAAGATGATACACATAAAGCACCAGTAAACTTACATTAATAGAGAGAAACACATCATCAAAACAAAGAGCCACATGAATCCCAAGGAGTGCTGCAAACCCTGGTCTATTCCTTTGCCAAACTGCAGAGATGAATGTACAATGATGCTCAAAGCAATCCCAAGTGTCCAACCATGCTAATGAATGAAAAACTACAAGATATAGAAAAAAAATAACTCATCCCCAGCCTCTATGGGTCAAGCTCACAAGTTTAGGAGTTGTTTCAACAAGATCTAAACTGAGAACTGGAAAATAGGCAGTGGAACAGCTTGCCTCTATAAGATAGGAAACTGATTCATTCAGTTGCAATTCACCTTTTGATGGATGAATCTACCTCCATGAGTAAAAATTTAACAAAATTACATCAAGATCCATCAAACTACATCCAATTACATCATGATTTTAACATTTGGAAGTAAGAAAGTCAAAATTTCAAAAACTAGGCGAAAGACAGAGTTACTGAGTCCAAAATGAGAAAAAATCCCCAATGCACCGCGCCTGATTTCTCTATGCGTCACACTAGTTTGGAGCTGATTTTGAAGGCCTTCCCGGTGTCCAAATTAGCTCCAAGTGGGCTTGTTGGAAAGGTCTGCCTGTATAATTTCCAACACAAGTGGAATTTCTGAATTTGGCTTCCATTTTCCCCTCCAAAAATGAGTTCTCACAACACTACTCCCTGTGTGTCCAAAAAGGGGTAGAAAGGTCATTTTTAGGGTGTTTTTGACCCTTCTAGAAGCCAAAAACCTGTCAAAATCTCTTGGCCATAGGTAGGCATGAAAATTTTTCCATGAAAAATCTAAAAATGTAAATTTTGCATCAAAAGGAGCCCCCCATCAAAAGCGCGCACCAAGTGGCGCGGCGCATAGAGCTGAAATATCTGTTTTTAGGCCAAAAAAAACAAAATTTGCAAAAAGTGTCCCAAATTTCTTGAAATTTGGGCTCAGTGTCCTCCATCATGTACTATGCTATGCCAAGGAAGCCTCGGCCAAAATATGAAGTCTATCTTTCCTTTTCCGACGCTTTGAGGCCTTCTTCAACTTAGCCTTCAGGATCTTGATTCGTGCCTTGCAAACATGATTTCTTGCCCAATAATGATTAGCCATGTGCCTCAACATGTTATTTTCCTTGTTGGCCTTCTCCAACAGCTTTTACAAATGAATATTTACCCTTTCAAGCCAAGTTTCACGATCAACCTCAATCTCTTGCTCAATGGATGTCATCTCGTTTTTGCTCCTTTTGGCAGCCTATCGGTTCTCACGTATGTTTTGTAGCTCTATGATAGTTTGCTGATCTTCTAGCTGTTTGTTTCTATACTCAAGGTAGTTGATTATCCACTGGGTTCTTTGCAACTTGACGGAAAAAGTGTTTATCTCTGCCTTCTCCTCCTGAACAATCTCTCTAAGCTTTGAGCTTGGTGAGCCCAAATCATCATCAATGAGTATGAAGTCTGTATCCTAGCCTCTTGAAGGCCCCTCATTATGTATGTGTCTCTTACCCTTGTCCTGTACCTGTACTGCTGATGAAGGAAGCGAGACCCCTTCCACCCTGGGTGGAGATAATACTCGATTGGCTGCTGCAAACAACCCTCTAGTGCCCCTCTGATAGGTGACAAACATCGGCACACTAGCGGTCCGCGTCTCATGACCTTCATGCTAATATAGTTTCACCTGCCTCATGAAAAACCTCCGAAGGTACCTGAGGAGCTGTGAAGAAATCATTAGAAATGAAATCCTCCCATGGAACATCCTATAAACCGAGCTGATGCATAACCACAATTTTGATGAGTGAAAAGTGATAGATACTGCTATACTGCTGCTCGAGAGTTTTTTTTTGCACGAGGGTGGTCATCTTCTCAATATTCCGGCACATGAAGTAAGGGAGGTTCATCATTCTCACCCTGGTAAAATGCATCAACAACCTGATATGATAGGCATAGAGAGGTGAAAACCGGCCCTCACAACTGAAATATTTGATAATGAGTTTAATAAAAGGAGCATATGAATCTTTTAGAAACCGAAAGGGAAAAACTCTACTGAGTTGTCTCAAAAAACTGGGCTTGATATATGGCTCATAGTGTTCCCTGTCAACTTGCTGCCTTTTGTTCCATTGTTCTCCAACATTTGGAATACCAGTTGCTTGAGAGATATTTTTAGGTGTTAAAGTGAATGTCACACCTGCAAGAGTGACTTGGCCATTATGTAAATGCAGCACAAACAATCGGGCCAGCTCATGATGGTGGTGAAATCTAGCAATCATCTCACAAAATTGATAACAAGACTGTTGTTGAAAACATGAAATAGCGTGAGGACAGGCCTGCAGCTCAGCCAATGAAGTAGGATCCTCCCTCACATGTCTGCCACTCTTGTGAGGTCTCCTAGGTGCATGCAATTCAGTTGTAGAGTCACTGTCTCGGTCATAAGAGGAATCTGTCTCCATGTTTGCCAAAGTCTATGTTGTCTTAGATGAATATGAGAAGTTTGGTGTCTTTGGTTTTTGTTGCCAAATATGTGATAATATGGGAGGGACTATGGAGGGAGAAGGTAGGGGGAATGTTGGGTATATTACCAAGTGAAATTTCCAATTAAAAAATTTTAGGGGCAGCTTCTAGGCCTTTTTTGGGATAGCATTGGAGTTTGGGAAGTTTGTAATTAGGATGTGGGATAATGGGAATATGGAATAGGGAATGAGTGATTTATGGATATGAGGGAATAGGGAAAGGGGCTGATGGAACAAGATAATAAGGGAGGAAACAAAAAGTGAGGGAATAACAAGGCAGGGAAGTGGAAATGATAGGCACAAAACCAAATTATAAACCCTAAAGAAGCATTCTTTGAACGAGATAATAGGGTTTTAATTTTTTTTTAAACCCTCATAGATATCACAAGACACATGTTCATTGGCAGTGACAACGTTTATTGACTTACTTGGACTGGAAGTGATCGAGCATATTTGAAGTTTTGAGAGGAATTGTAATGAAATTGCTTTGCGGCCCTATGCGTCACGCAACAAGCCCAACGCGCCGCATAACTCCTATGCACCGCGCAGGAGTATTCTTAACACAGTGGGGGCCGACCCAATGCGTCGCGCCCGTCCAATGCGTCACGTCACCCAGCCAATGCGCCACGTAGCTGAACTTGCACAATTTCCCCTTCAAATTGCTTCCTTCGCTCTTCACGATTTCTCCTTGGCTCACTTTGTCCTCTTGGCATACCAATGAACTCTTGAAACATAAAAATGATTTATATACCAAAGATCTTTAATTCTCCATTTCAAAAAACCCACTTTGTAATGTTTCAGATTTTGACACTTTTTAAAACTCTGTTTTAAACAACTTGCTTCATTTTGGCTTTTTGACTGAATGATGTGCTTTCTGTTTGTCCTGTAGGGAATGGATTGGCTGGAGCTTGAAAAAGGTGACCAGGGTTGCCAGTGAAAATATTATTACAACTGAGAAAACTTGAAATTACATTACATTTATGCATAAACAGATGAAATACTCTATTTTTCTTCAAAACAGAGTTTTGAAGAAAAATACATTATTAAACATATGATGATGAAGTTTCAAGTACTGAAACCTTATTTCAAACTCCTCATGTCCTTGCTGACCATTATGGGGGATTTTTAAAACCTTATTAATGAAACCCTAGACCTAATGACACTAAAACCATGAAAATGACTCTTTGCAAACTATGAGACAAGAAGTAACTGCAAATGATCTTAATGAACAGAAATAGGCTAGTAGGTAAAGGACATGAAGGACACGAGCAAAAAACCACTACCGTCAGATGATCCATGCTCCTAATGGAGTGCAGCGGACCGAGTGAGACACCTAATATGCAATGCAACAAGAGAATTTTGATCACTAATGGAGGGATGAAGATACCGAAACTAACAGGTTGGATAGGATGTCTCTCCATTGTAAACTTGTTTTTCCTGCTTGTTTTTCAGGTTTGAATTTGGCTGGGCATGCATCTAAGGAAAATTAGGGGGAGCAGGATGAGTGATTTTAGGTTGGGGTTTGGGTGGAGGAAAGAAAGAAGGAGGTTGGTTGATTTTGGGCCTCCACCCTTGTGATGAGTTTATCCACTGAGGTAGTTGAGGAACATGCTATTGAAAAGGTTGATTTACATGTTGTAGATGATATGGAGGGGCATAAGGCCAAGGTTAGTCCATGATAGAGGAGTGGAAGAATACCAAGGATGTATAGGTGCATTCTAGTGTGCATGATAGTAAGAATAAGGTGCACCTTGCATGCCATATTGGTAAGGACGAGGCCCTTGAGGCCTCCTTTGATTTATGAAACAGAGTTTCTCAGGTCCACCTTCCACACCTTGATATACAACTTTGAGGCCAGGTAAGGAGGGACATTTTTCTGTTGCATGGTTCTCTTCATAGACTGAGAAAACCTCTATGAAATTCAATGGACATTCATTCCAAGGGTGTTTTCTAGTGCATCTAGGGAAAAATATAGCTAAGGCCCTCTCTGCTTCCTCTTGTTTCCTATTGATATGAATTGTGTCCATTTTCAAATCAAAGGTGTGCAACATCTCACTTTTAAAACATCCAACATGTTTCCAATCTCATGCTTGATGGAGGTGGAAGAGGAAGGGGTACTCGTCATGATTTGACTAGCTCTACCCTTTTTCTTGGTTGTCATAGAGTGGTTTCTAAATAAAATCTTGATGTCCTCATAAGGTAGCTGATATATATCTCCTCCAGAAAACATGTTAAGGGTTTCTATCACCTCTTCCATGATCCCTCGGAGAATCACTAACTTGAGTGATATAGGATCAAGGGTGCAATTGGATCTCTTGTAATTTAGTTGGATTCTCTCTTCACAATCCTCCGAATATTCATCAGGCCCTAGGTTCATCCTAAATTTTTCCTCCTTGGTTTCTTTGGACCTGCAATAGTCTCTCTATTGGTTGTTGAAGGATTCTTGCATCTAAGCCCAAGTAGTGATGATGTTCTCAGGCAGACCCATGAACTAGCGCAAGGCTGCATATTTGAGGGTAGATGGGAAAAATTAATTTTTTTTTCATCTAAGGTATAGTCATAAGTCCTATAGACAAAAAAAAACTCAAACATGAAAGTATCAGGGTCCTCAAAATTTAGGCCATGAAAGTGTGGAAGGGATGAAGGGTTGATGTTCTTCATTCTAGTCTCTCCATTGGTTTCTCCAATGGGAAAGAATCCTTGGGTTCTATTTTCAGCCATATCTTGAATAGGTGAAGCAAGTTCCTCTAGTGAAGCAAGTTCCTCTTATTCCCCAATAGGTTCTTCAAATTTCTCAAGTTGCTCACCTAGAGGGTGTTCTACCTCACAGTCACTGAAGAAGAGTGAAGGGTGACTATGTAGTGATGTGGGAGTTTTTGGTAAAAAAATTCCTTGGTTGTCTCTACTCCTACGAGGCATGGAATTCAAATGTTTGTGTTTTATATTTCAATATTTTGGAATTGAATGTAAAACAAAAAGCAGGAAATAATGCTCAAGAAGAAACAAACATCTACTTAGACACCTCCCCAACAATGACGCCAAAAAGTGGCGAGCCCTAGAATTGCACCAAGGGTGCTGCAACTCCCAGAGGCTACTCAAATTTACTTTATCAACCCGACGTTCATAAAAAATTGGAGGTGATAGTGCTATATGCACATCATATGAGCTAAAATCATGCCATCCTCATCTTATTTCTACCATGAGGTGCTAGTAACTAGGGCTACTCTGAATGAGGAAGTTTTTCACACTTCTAGTTGCAACCTAAAACTGAAAGTAAATCATAACCACTACTTTGTTGGCAAGAAAAGGAGCTACACTATATTTCACTCATTTATCTATTTAATGTCTACTTTTTCAATGGAAAGGACTAGCATTCATTCTAATTACAGGTAAGGAAATTATACTAGATTGCATTCAACTTCTAGACTAACTAATTGACTTGCAAAAATGGAATTAATATATGTTTACACACAAACTGAATCAATGAATAATTGAATTATATATATTTCATGCTAGCTACTGTGTTAATGATGTATCCTATGATGGACTAATCACATTCAAATTACTCTGTTTTGCAACAAGAGAAGAAGGAATTTGGGTGTCCTAAGGGTGTCCCTAAACCAAGGATTTAGATCCGGGGGTCCACTAATGTATTTTATAGGCTTACGTGAGGTTGAGGAGTTATTTTGAAGTGAAGGAGAGGGCTACCAACATTGCTACAGGATTCCTGTTTTGCTACAGGAAGTCTAGCAATGCTACAGGAAATAGGTCGAGAGAGTTTGGAGGCCAGAAATGGTGGAAAGGAGGTTAGGAATAGTTAGGGAAAGGTGTATCTAAGGGGATGGAAAATGACCAACCCTCTTGGAAAATCTTAGAACCCTCAAAATTCCTATATTGCACCAAAAAGTGTGCTCTCGGTGGGTCTGATGATGGTATCCAAAACAGGGATGTGGGTGAAAGAATGGAAGGTGACTGAAGTTGGGTTGAAACCCATAGTGATAGTGCTAAAAGGGGGTACTTCTTTGCTACTATAGCCAAAACTTCAACCAATAAATCCACTCATGCATTTATCATCAAAAAACTTATCATGTAAATGGTTGAAAAGATGAGTTGAACTAAACTGAAATTACTCATTCACTTGAAACATAAATCTAACTTTGAACCTACAACATATTCATGATAAGAAAATTGAAATATATCATAACTTTTCCAAGAAATCATAAACTAAATATGTTTGGTCTGTGGTGGAAGTCCTTCCTCCTCAAGCTCCAATGGAAGAGGTGAGAGAGGGAGACTTTCAACATATTTTTGATGTTTTATATGCTACCAAAATGAAATAAAATTAACTAAGTACTGAAGCATAAAGGAAAAAAACAAATGTACACAAGAGAGACTACAGTGAGAAATAGACCAACTACTCATTCTTATTTCATAACCAATCTCTTACATTAGCAATGATAGTAAAAAATATCTAACATAGAGCCAAGAGTTCTCTAGATGCATATAAAATGTGAATCCTAATGAGATCTTTCTCTTGCCTATTTATACAAAAGGGTAGCTACCAAAAAATCCCTAAAAAGTAGGTATTTGTCCCCTTTATCTTCGAGAGAAGTAGAGCTTGGCTCCCTCTTCACAGTCACTTTCTCGGTTGCCTTTGACTTCGAACTATTGGAGGAGGATCTGAGGAGATATTGTCTAATTATAGGAGTTATGAAGGTGGTAAAACTTCCTATGATTTCTCCTTGTTGTACACTCCGAGCCCTGACATGGAATTTCACTAAAAAATAGCATAATTTCCTTCATTTCCTGTATTTAAACCATGTTAGGCTTCAAGTCATGAAAATCCTTTTTCACCATTCTCACTAAGTAAAATATGACAAATTGTAATCAAATATGAGAGAGAGAGAGAGAGAGAGAGAGAGAGAGAGAGAGAGAGAGAGAGAGTAAATAAGCTAAAAAGGTGACACTATAACCCCTTAAAATATACCTACTGATGGCCCTAATCATGTTGTTCTCGATGTTTTTCACGGATAGAGGAAGTTCTCTTAACCTTGACCTTATGATATTGAGTAATTAGGTTGTTATCATGATTATGATAATGTCTATATATGTATACATGTATGTATGTATTTCCTTGTCTGACACGGTCATTAGAGATCATGATTGTTTATGCAGGTGAATGCCATGAAGATGTTCCTAGTTTCATGAGGAATCAAATGGGAAGAGTATCCATGAAATATCTATGAGGTTAATATAATGTGGATATGATTTGATATTATGTGTTTTTTCCTATGTTTATGTTATAGTAGGTAATGTTGAGGGATACATCAACAGAATGAAAACAGTGTGATCTACAACATGCTGGGATAAGCATGGATAACATAGATACACTAGAAATAAGGTTGCTTGGGATAGACAATGTGGTCTCCAGATGTGCAATACTATTGTTGTATATATGTTGTACATGTTTCATAGTGGTGCTATGTACATATGGTGTTGTGTACACATTGTATATGCAATTTTGTGTACACATGGTGCTATGTACATGTTTTACATGTGATGCTATGTACATATGGTTCAATGTTCATGTTGTACATGTGGTACATATGGTGTTGTGTACATGTTGTGCAAGTGGTGTTGTGTACACGTTGTGCAAGTGGTTTTGTGTATATGTGGTGCTACGTACACGTTGTGCAGGTGGTGTTGTATACATGTTGCACACGTGGTGATATTGGACATGTGGTATTGTGTATGTGTCGTGTTGTGCACTGAGATTAGGTGTATGTGTGGTGTTGTAAACTGGGTTTTGGTGTACGTGTTGTATTTTACACTTGGTGTAGGTGTATTTGTGGTGTTATACATTGGTGTAGGGTATGTGTCGTGTTTTACACTGGGTGTAGGTGTATGTGTCGTGTTGTACAATGGGTATAGGTGTATGTGTTGTGTTTTACACTGTGTAAATGTATTTATTTTGCAATGTGATGGGATAGGTAGGTATGAGAATGTCTAGGCCCTTGTTTTTCTATTGAGGGTTGAGGCAGTTTAGTCTCGGGATTTTTTGATACTTAGGGTTGAAGTGGTTTAGTCTTTGGATTCCCTTGTTTCTATTTAGGGTTGAGGCAATTTAGTCTCTGAATGCCCTTGTTATTGATATTGAGGGAGGAGGAGGTTTAGTATCTGGATTCCATTTTTGTTTAAAGAGAAGGAACTGGATGTTTGTTGGATTTGGAAACTGATTTAGTATGTGTACGAAAAGGATAAAGAACAAAGGAAGAAGCAAAGAATCATTGAAATATAAGTATCAATATTTTACTTCCATTTTTAATTATGCACAGGATATATGATTTTTATTTATGATGGTTACATGTGATCTATGATTATGATTTATGATGGTTGAGTTTTGAGCTAACTGGATGTGATATGTTTATTCATGAAGACTTGATCAAACAACTATTTTGACTTGTTGTGAAAGGAAGTAAAAAGAATTGCAAGTGTACCTTATTGACAAGCCACCAATGAGGTATGATTTGAATTTATTTGAATTTATTTTTAATCTAATGGAAATTATGTGCTTGGTACAGGAAAACATGAAAATGCCCAATTTTGGGTGGTTGCAATTGACTGCAAGAATTAGCAGCAACAAAAGAAATTGGAACATACAACAATATGTTGGTAAATCACTTCAAGAGAAGGGCCATTGTGGGACATTGGTACCTAATAGTGTTTTTTGATTTCCATGAGCATGTTATGACCGATATGAAGGTTTTGAGGTAGGTATATGCCTTGGTTTTTTGACCCTTCGATGCGTGGAAGCCTTTCCAAGGGATGGATCGTTGAGGAAATGGGATGCTGGGGAACTTGGAAGGTGAGTCACTGCATGGAAGGGGGGTTACCATATTTCTCGAGGGATTTTGTAGTAGAGAAGGGAAGGCCGAAGGATGGATTTCTTTTTTTCATTAGAATTTCCATATGGAATCAAACACACATTGGGAGTGTGCCATGGAACAATGAGTCAATAGCTGTTCATTGAGGGAACATGTAGTGCATGATCGTAGCGCTAGACATTGGATGTAGGTTTTACTTTGGTAGTGGATTCTGGACTTCCTGGGAAGGAGGTGAATACTGGTATTAATTTAAGGGTGGAGGTGTGAGCCTCTGGACTCCCTTGTTGTGAATGCAGACATCATATCCTTTTATTTTATAGTTAAATAAAATGTGCATATGTATATATGTTTATTTTATTGTGAATAATGTATCGAACTGGATTTATAAAGCTCCATAGACAATATGATTATTTGCTAGTTGAAGAAAATGTGTATAAGCATATGTGGTTGTTATTGTAACTACCGTAATGAGTTCTGTTATAAATCTCAATTAAGTAGTATGGTTGTCATGTTGTCATGATGGTTTTTCTTTTGAGTAGGTTCATTGTAAATACTACAACGAGTTAAGTTATAAAGCTCCATAAGTAGTATGTTGTTATTTTTAGCGGTTTCGATATTTATAGGTGTCATAGAACACTAGGGACGGTGTTCCCCTAAGGGGGAGGGGTTTGTAACAACCCCAGGTTAAAATTTCATGTAATAAAGTTAACAAAGGAAAAATAAGACCAAGATCATGGGATACGTATTCCAAGCTGAATGTTGGGAAAAACTTCCTAGTGGGCATCACTTGTTTTTTATTACGGCTAAGGGGAAATTGGCAAAGGCAATGGAAAAGGATTTTAAAAGGAAAAGAGGCATTAATTGACACATTATGTATGAAAATAAAGGAAATTAGGATAAAATGAAGGTTAGAGGTCACAATTTTCTGTGAGGAGGAAATTGAAGGAAAATAGAGGAAAAATGACGAAATTAGATGCATCAATGATAAAAATGATTCTGAGGACCAGTTGAAAACCTTTTTTCTGTTTATTTTTGGAATTGGTTTTAGATAGGAGAAGAGAACCAAGAGGACAAAATAAGCAAGAAAGCAAAGGAAAGGAAAGTAAAACAAAGGAATGTAAAGGAAGGGCAAGGATAACAAGGATCAATCAAGGAAAGGTTGGATCAAGTGGCTTCAGTGGGAATACTAGCATGTCACAAGTTGCATGTATGCTTTCCTAGTTGGTTTTTTCATGCATGGTATGTGAATGTGGGTATTTGGTTCTTTTGCTGTCATTGGCATGGGTATTTCCTAGTTTCAACTGTGGATTTCAACCTTGCTTTTCCATTTCCAAATAGCCATGGTGTGATGGAATTCATTCTAGGTTGATCTTTGGATTTCCAGAAGGTTTTGGATCTTGGTGAGGTGGTCTAAAGAAAATCCAAGGGTTTAGGGTGGAGATGGTTTTCTTCGGGAAGCCTCCAATAGGTGGGTGGAGACAAGAAAATTCCTCAAGGGATGGTGAAGGAATTCTAAGGCATCCAAGATCAGTTTGTTTTCTGTGATCTTGGAACCAGTTTAGGTGAGATCACAATATGGTGAGGGTGGAGGTGGTTTAACCTATGAATTCCCTTGATTTTTTATGGATTTTTTTATCCCATGAGATCCCACATTCATGCTTGGAATATGGCACGAGGGTGATTGACTAAAAGAAAGATTTGGTTCAGCCCAATATATGGTAGGGTGGTACGTGGAAGTCCTTGACTTGGTTGGATTTTTCATATGGTTAATAAGAGCTAATTTTCTCTTTTCATTGACGAGTAATTATACTGTTTATTATGTGGATTTAATGGTTGTCCTATCACTGTTAATTATCTGGTTATATGCTGGTTATAAGCATGGTTTTATGACGGATTCAAGTTGTGGTTCTTATCATGTTTTTTCTTAAAATTGAATGGTTAATGAATGCATGAACTAATAGATGTTATTGCAGCTATTGTGAGAGGGAATTAGACATTCTTGATATTTCTAATATAAGTTTCAAATATCTATGTTTAGATATGCATTCATGACCTGTAGATTTCATGTTCACCATGTGTTTGATGAAATGTCTGTCATAGTTAGGCTTGGTTAGGTAAATTTATTGAATAAGTTTTGAGTTAGAGGTTTTTTCCTTGTTTCTTTTTTTTGGTTTTGAAAGTTTCATTAAGTTATGGGTCATGAATTAGAGTCTAGCCCTGAAAAGGTGGCATAGATTTCGTGGTCCCAAGCACAAAAATGGTTAAATAATACTGCAGTCGCACCCTTGCAGTGGTTATCCATGCTACTGGAGGTCTACAGTTACATGGATGCCAGATTTTTCATGCAACTAGGAGTCCATATCAGTGAAAATGTATGTTAACATAGGATTTGGACACCTAGAAGGGTGGTTTAGACCTAGGGGGTCTTGTAGCACCTGAGGAAGGTTAGTTAAGTCTTGGTTTGTTGACTCCATTTCCTTAAGGTTATCTAGGATGTTGAGTCATGTCATAGTAGCCCTCAAGTCATGTTTACCCAGGAAGTCCGGTGAAAATGGGTAGATATGGGAGGTGGCGTTACACAATTAGAACATATGGAATCATGAATCCATAATATCACTACCTACTTGAAATTTTTTCCAAACATGATTGAGACTTGGAATTTGCAACTCAAGGAATACTAGTGAGAAGATATAGCCATAACATGATGGAAATATCACTTTGTAGTTGATACAACACACTTTTCTAGTTCCCCATTGGTATGCCCTCTATTGATATGTATATGAAATCTTGAGGATTTATATCAAATTTTACAAGTAAAAATATTAGGGTTTTTAACCTCTTATATCAATTTCATTAACACATAAACATGCTTTAAAACTCATTTTTTGTAGAAAATAATAAGATATCAATACCATAACAATAAACAAAAACCATCAAGTGATGAAGGAGTTCACTCCTCCTGGGCTACATCTCCTAGTCCAACTTCCAATGGTTGGGCCTCTTTCATTATGCTCAAAAAAGTGTGTTTACATCAAGTTATAATGCTAAATTGACTTAAACAATGTCTCCAATAGCTCCAAAAAAGTAAAAAACCCCTAGCTGGGCTTTTTCTTCTCCCAAAAAGGTAAAAATTGAATTATTTATGCTCCAATGAAAACTTCTTCTAACTATCCTTCAATTTGCACTTTCCAGTAAATCATTCTACAAAATCTGACTTTTTCGACCACGTGGAGCAACAATTTCTTCCCACGCCGGCGAGATTCCTGCCACACAGGGTGAAAATTATCTTTAAGTTAAATTTCCTATGTTAACCTTTATTCAGCTAATCCGGTGCCACTTGGCACATTCTCCGATGTTGATCTCGGTGTGGTACAACTTCCTGCTGATGGTTTGAAATTTTTGTCTGACTGTGGTTAGGTTTCGGAACCAGCCATGGTTCCATTCAGCTCCGTGCTAACTAACCATATAATATGGAATTTAACTTTACCACCTCCACATGTGACTACCTTGACCTGTCTACTAATGACCTGGTGGTTAGCTCTGACCATATCAACAACTGTTGTGGAGACCATTGTCATGTGAATGCTCGTTCAAACTTTAAACCATTATAGAAACTGTTAATGAAACCATGCTGTATATAAAATTTGAACATGGTTTAATAATATGGTTCGATGGTTAGATCATATGGTTTGATCCGCCAACATATATTTTGCCACAAACTTTGATTTTTGGTTCAATACATGGTTTTGAACCACCGATAGATATTACCTTTGAGGCCGAGGTTATCCCTTAACCCTTTTTTGTGGACTGGGGTCAGGGGTTAACCACTGTCCCCACCCCTTCATTCAAAACTCATAAACTTTAAATATGACATTGAACCTATAGAGGTTAAGAACCAAAGTAGAGGAGATATTCAGAGGCCTTTGTTGGATATTGAGAGGTCTTGCGCTCAAGTCCAGTGGGTTTCTCGACCTACAAACCAAAATTTTACTAGGCCATCCTGAGGCCACATGGAAGCCTTTGGTTTGCCCATGTGGCACTCTCTGTTTGATCCAACACATTAATCAAACAACCAATGAAATACAAACAAATTCGACCCAATAACATCCTGCCAAGTGTCAAAAAACTATTAGCCAATGGAGTACAATCACCTTGCCAAGTCATGGTACAGTCAGCAATACAAACTTCTGACTATGCTAGACAACCACATCACATTCTTTTTTTGTTTCCCAAAATATATAAAATGCGATATGAAGAGCATCTGATGTCAAATTTGAGAGAAATGAGTTGCACCAGATTTAGAACGATGATATCTACCCATTGGTGCTAGTTTCGAGCCATTATGAGAACTTTGACTTTCAGCATTAAATTGACCCATTGGATCATTCCTCCCAATTGGAAGCTTTTGTACCTCCAAAAACTCTTTATCAGTCTAAAAATAGATGAGGGTAAAGTTACCTCTCCCTTCTAGTATTAATCCACTGAAATTTTCTTGAATTCGACACTTTGAGCTTTTCATGAAAATAAATCATTTTCCTTGATTTTGGAGTCCTTGTCTTGTTGTCGTAAATAACATATTGTTGAAATTTCCAGAATATGGAGAACATCAAACTTCCCTTGAAGGAATAAACACATTCCCTCCTCGATCGTCAATCAAAGGAAACTTAAACAACCTCAAATTCTTCTCACCTTGAACATTGTCATCATGACGATGCTTAACATGTCTGACCTTTCACTTGGCTCGACTCTTGACCAAATGTGATTGCATCACCATGCACCATCCCTTTTCAAACCCAATACATTGTGAAACCCACAAGAAGAACTTTTGGAACCAATTCCATATTTTTCAAATTACTTCTGTACTTTATTTTTTACCTATGCACTCTCTAAAACTGGCATCTTGTTCACACCACTGTTCAACAATGATGCATGTTGCAATTTTACTTCATCTTGTTTACCTATTTTAGGAGGCAACAAGTTAGACTCCTGAAAAATATTATCACATTCATCAGCGACATCAATGAAATTAGTTTTTACATTTGATTCATCTCCTTGAAAGGCCTCATTCACAACATGTTTATGGTTGAACATTAAAAATGAAAAATTCTGACTATCATTAACAATTATCTTCATTTGTCTAGCATTCATAAGAGACAAACTCATCTTGTTACTATGTGCTCTAATAATGTACTCAATCCCATTCTTGGACAAGAGATACTTATTTTCGTGGTGATGAAATATTTCTCTCCTATCATAAATATATGGGCTTCCCAAAACTGTTAGGTCCCTATATCACTAGTATAGTCCCTTATTATTATTAGTGTAACCCCCTTATTTTTATTATTGAACCCTTGTAACCCCCATTTTGTTATTATTGTGCCCTTAAATTATTATTGTTAGGTCGGCTAGGATTACATTGTGGCCCACTAGGATTACATTATGGCCCCATGGACTCCTATATATAGAAAGGAGGTTTTGTAAATTGTATCCATCCAAGAATTTTTCATTTATGTAATGTATTGGAGGTTTCCCCCTCGAAGTGGCTTATTTCTAAGGCGTTTATATCTTTTTTCTTCTATTTTTGGAGCTGGTTACACAACATTTGGTATCAGAGCTTTGGATTCTAGGGTTTCGTTGCTCCAAACAGGTCATTGTGGCATTTTCGCTATAACGTTTTTTCTACGAAGCTTCAGAAGCTGAAATTTTTAGGGTGCGAAGCTGAAATTTTGAGGAAGTGTGTCTAAAAATTTCAGAGCTTTGTTCGCAATATTTTCGGAGATATGATCTGTGGAAGTTAGGTCTTTTTTCAGGCTCCTAAACAGGTCATCGTGGAATTTGCGCTATAAAAAATTTTCTACGAAGGTTCAGACTCTGAAATTCATATCGTGCGAAGCGGAAATCCTGAGGAAATGTTTCAAAAAATTTCAGAGCTTGGTTCGCAATATTTTTGGAGATATGATCTGTGGAAGGTAGTGCTTTTTCAGGCTCCTGAATTTCATCTCAAAGAGGTGATCGTGGGAAAAGTTCAATAACTCTCTCTCTAGGCATCGGATTGGAGTGCCGTAAAAAGTGGTTGCAAGTACACGGACTGCAATTTCTTGGCTATCAATTTCAGAGACGAAGGACGAAACAGTGACACATGGCAAGTCGTACAAGTTCGCTCTACTGAACCAGTCCAAAATTGGGTCATTGTGGGAGATTGGAAATAACTTTGTCTTGAAGAATCCAAATCAGATCATACCTGTGGAATTTGAAAGAAAGTTTAGAAGGCTACTACAGCAGTGAATTTCAGATATTGAAGATTCTCAATTACAGAGATAATTCAATTTCAATACAGAGCTCCTAAAAAGAAAGTAAAAGGTGTGTATTTTTTTTCCGAATTGCATAAGTCTTGAATCAAGTTGAATTGATTCCAAGGGAATATTGTAGAATAGATATCAGTATTGGATTCTAAAATGGCCCCTAAAAATAATTCAACTCCCATTAAGCCTTTAGAAGGCTCTACTGTGACTCATGAAGACGAAGAATGGCAACATGACATATCAAAATTACAAGAGCAAGTGCAACAACAAATTTCGCTCTCGCAAAGAACAACAAAAAATGAAATGGAAGTTTTGAAGAAAGGCATGGAAACTAAGATGGATGGTTTGAAGAAAGGCGTGGAAGCTAAGATGAATAGTTTGGAAGCTAAGATGGATGGCATGGAAGTGGGCATGGAAGCTAATATTGATGACATGGAAGCTAAGATCGATGAAAACATGAAAGACAACATGGAAAACATGAAGAATGATCTAAAAGCATACATGGAAGGCTTGATGAGAAGCTTAAAACAAGAAACGATTCCTAATGGCGGAAATATAGTAGAAGAACCTCATGATGAGAACAAAATAAATGTTAATTGTGATTTCATAACCTCTAATGTTGGCAGGAAGAACCACCATATTCCAAAAATGGATATGAGGAAGTTTGATGGAAAGGATCCTGTAACATGGATACTACAGATGGAGCAATATTTTGATCTCCATAATGTACAAAACACACAAAAGGTACGCATTGCAACTTTTAATTTAGAACAAAATACATTTGTATGGTATCGATGGCTTTACTCCCGTAAAAAAATTGTCACTTGGTCAATTTTTACGGAGGAAATGATAGCACATTATGAGGATACAAAGAGCAACACCTTCTTTAGCCAATTGATAAATCTAAAACAAAAGGGTTTAGTGGGGCAGCACATTGAGGACTTCCAAAAATTGAATATAAGGGTAACTGATATTCCAGAGGAACACAGGATTGATCTCTTCATAGGCACTTTAAAGGATAACATCCAACATGAAGTTCGCGTTTTGGAACCTGATTCATTGGAGAAGGCATTCGGGTTGGCAAGAAAAGTTGAATGTAAAATTATGGCGACAAGGAAGCCTACCACTCAATTCTATAAAGAAGGAAGTGTTGCTACGCCTAGATTTCCACAACCTACAAGGTTGACACCACAACAATTGGAAGAAAAAAGAGCAAAAGGGCTTTGCTACGGTTGTGATAGCAAATACACTAAAGGTCATAAGTGTGCTGAGAAGAAATTATTTTACATAGATTGTGAAGAGGAAGAAGAAAATGAACAAGAAGAGGATATACACCGTGAACCAACCCTAGAAGTGGAAGAAATGAATCCGACCATATCGTGTAATGCACTGGCAGGAATTACCACTCCTCAAACTCTCAAGATACAAGGACAAATCAAGAAGAAAAAGGTAATAGTGTTGATTGATTCAGGTAGCACCAATAATTTTATTCATTGTAAGGTAGCCAAGGAATTAAATTGTTTCCTATACCCAGCACCAGAATGTCAAGTGATGGTTGCAAATGGAGGAACTATAAATTGCTCTGGAAAATGCCATAATATTAAGCTAACCATGGGGAATATGTATTGACTAGTCCAATGCTTTCCATTCCTATGGGAGGTGCTGATGTTGTACTAGGAGTACAATGGTTACAATCTTTGGGGACGGTAGCTTTTAATTTTCAAGAACTTTTCTTGAAATTTTTTTCAGAAGGAAAGGAAGTCAAATTATGGGGTATTGAAGGGAAGCCGGGAAGGATAATAAGCTCTAATGTCATGACAAAGCTTCTAAAGAAAGAACAACGAGGCGTAATTACACAATTATGCTCACTAGAAGTTCCGACATCAAAATCATCTATTTCTGCAGATCTCCAACAAGTCTTGGACAATCATTCCAAGGTGTTTGAAACTCCCAAAGGACTCCCACCTATTCATGATCATGATCATGCTATTCATTTGATTCCGGGAAGTGTTCCTCCAAACATCGGGCCTTATAGATATCCTTATGTCCAAAAGAGCGAAATTGAACGTATGATTGCAGAAATGTTAGAGGCGGGTATAATTCAACCTATTCAAAGTTCTTTCTCTGCTCCTGTAGTATTGGTACACAAGAAGGATGGATCATGGCGCATGTATCCAGATTATAGGGAGCTCAATAATCTCACCATTAAAGATAAATTTCCCATTCCTGTGATTGATGAATTATTGGATGAATTACATGGAGCAATTTATTTTACCAAGTTGGATCTTCGTTCGGGATATCATCAAATTAGAATGAAGACTAAAGATATTCCAAAAACAGCATTTCGAACTCATGAGGGTCATTATGAATTTTTGGTCATGCCTTTTGGCCTTACCAATACACCTTCTACATTTCAAGGGTTGATGAATTCCATTTTCAAACCCTTCCTTAGAAAATTTGTGCTAGTATTTTTTGATGATATACTAATCTACAGCAGGTCTTGGAAGGATCATGTGGAACATGTTGACAGGGTGCTCAAACTATTGCAGGAGAAACAATTATATGCAAAAAAATCCAAATGTTTCTTTGGAGTACAAGAGGTGGAATATTTGGGTCATATTGTATCTCACGAGGTGTGAAAGTAGACCCTAACAAAATTAAAGCCATTAAGGAATGGAAAGTCCCCACAACCATAAAGAAGTTGCAAGGATTTCTCGGGTTAACAGGGTATTATCGCAAGTTTGTTAAGAATTATGGGAGAATAGCAGCACCTCTAACAACATTATTGAAGAAAAATGCATTTTCATGGACTCCTGAAGCAACTAAGGCCTTTGAACGTCTTAAAGAGGCAATGTGCCTAGCACCGGTCTTAGCTACACCAGACTTCACAAAAACCTTTATTGTGGAATGTGATGCCTCAGGAAATGGAATTGGTGCAGTTTTAATGCAGGAAGGAAGACCCATTGCTTTTGAAAGTCGTCCAATCAAAGGAAAGTATTTACGGAAACCTATTTATGAGAAGGAAATGTTAGCAATACTGCATGCACTAAAGAAATGGCGAACTTACCTAATGGGAAGACACTTCAAGGTAAAAACTGATCATGATAGTCTTAAACACTTTTGGAACAAAGACTATCGTCAGAAGAGCAGCAAAAATGGGTCACAAAGATGTTGGGTTATGACTTTGAAATAATCTACAAAAAAAGAAAGCTTAATGTTGTTGCGGATGCACTCTCAAGAAAGAATGAAGAGGTGGAAGCATTGCTTTGTGCCATTTCTATTATCCAACCAGATTGGATAACCGAAGCAAGAGATGAATAGAAGAAGGACAAAGATGTATGGACACTCATTCAAAAGTTGCAGCAAGATCCTAGTACATCTGATACATTTAGTTGGAAAAATGATTCTTTATGGTACAAAGATCGCTTATATCTTTGCAAGAATTCCCAACTAAAACAAAATATTCTTCTGGAATTGCACACTTCTCCTTTAGGAGGACACTCAGGATTTTTAAAAACTTATCAGAGAGCGAAGAAAGAATTTTTTTGGGATGGCCTTAAATCCGATATTCAAAAGTGTGTGGCGGAATGTTTGGTTTTCCAGCAGAATAAAGTGGAAACAATTAAGACCCCGGGACTTCTACAACCTTTATCCATTCCAAGTCAACGTTGGGAGGAGATTTCAATGGATTTTATCACAGGTTTACCTAAGTCCGAAGGAAAGAGTGTCATCATGGTGGTAGTTGATAGACTTACCAAGTATGCACAATTTTGTGCATTATCTCATCCATTTAAAGCAAGTACAGTTGCTACTACATTTATGGACAGAATTCAAAAGCTACATGGAAGCCCAAGGGTTATTGTGATCGACAGAGATCCCATTTTTACTGGAAATTTTTGGACGGAGTTATTTTCTTGTTTGGGTACTCAATTAGCTCATAGCTCATCTTATCATCCTCAATCTGATGGTCAAACTGAGATAGTAAATAAATGTTTGGAAGGATATCTTCGTTGTTTTGCATCTGATAAACAAACACAATGGGTCAAGTGGTTACCTCTCGCTGAATGGTGGTATAACACTTCCTTCCATACTGCAGCAAAAGTGACCCCATTTATGGCACTTTATGGATATCATCCACCATCCATCACATCATATTTAAGGGAAAATTCGAAGGTTCAAGCAGTGGAAGATCACATCGAGCATCATCAAGAAGTTCTCCAACTCTTAAAGGATAACCTGAATTTGGCACAAAATCGAATGAAACAACAGGCAGATCAACATCGCAGCGAGAGAAGTTTTGATGTAGGAGATTGGGTATTTTTACATCTGCAACCATACAAACAAATGTCCCTCAAGCAAGCTAAGAAGGATAATAAATTATCACCAAAGTACTATGGTCCTTACAAGGTGTTGCAAAAGATTGGTACTATGACATACAAATTGGAGCTTCCTGCTTCTTCACGAGTACATCCAGTTTTCCATGTTTCATGCTTAAAGAAGGTTATAGGTGAAAATCTTCCAGTTCAAACAATATTGCCAAAACTTGATGAGGAAGGAAAAATAATATTGGAACCTAAAGTGGTCATGGAAACAAGAACTCGATAGCTACGGAATCGATCAATTTCAGAGTATCTCATCAAGTGGAAGAACTTACCCACTGAAGATTCTACATGGGAGGATGAGAATTTTATACAGAAGCACCCGGAGCTACTCAAGCGTTGAGGACAACATTTTTTTGAAGGAGAGGGGCATGTTAGGTCCTATATCACTAGTATAGCCCCTTATTATTGTTAGTGTAAACCCCTTATTGTTATTATTGTACCCTTGTAACCCCCATTTTGTTATTATTGTGCCCTTAAATTATTATTGTTAGGTCGGCTAGGATTACATTGTGGCCCACTAGGATTACATTATGGTCCCATGGACTCCTATATATAGAAAGGAGGTTTTGTAAATTGTATCATCAAAGAATTGTGCATTTATGTAATGTATTGGAGGTTGCCCCCTCGAAGTGGCTTATTTCTAAGGCGTTTATATCTTTTTTCTTCTATTTTTGGAGCTGGTTACACAACAAAAACTATACCACATATATCAAGTAGAATTACATCAAGTTTAACTTCATCAAGAAATTTTGCAGTGATTGCAAATCTAAGGACACACCTCCTTGTGGGCCTGTAATTTTGCATTCTCACATACCCAACCTAAAGGATATGGTCGAGGATGAGGAATGGTCTCTAAATTTAACTTCTTGACAATGTCTTAAGAGATAAGATTCGCTTGTGAACCACTATAAAACAATGTTTTTATCTTGGTATGCTTTGAAATAACTCTAACATGGAAAATCTAAATTCCTGTTTTTTCATCTTGAGTATCATTGATACAACTTGAAGAAATAGTACTTGAAATGTACTTACCTTTCAAACCCATCGTTGTGATATTTGTTTCATCTTTGGAATCAGAACTTAAATCATGTTGTATGGTTGCAGCTTTCTTCTCCTTCTCCTTTTTTTTCAACTTATTGGGTCTCCTCTCTAGATAAAGTTTCCAACAATGATATTCATGATGGCCATATTTGGAACAATGTTTGCATGTGAGTTTTTCTTTCTCCATATTGATGGAAGCACTCTTATTTCCTTTTCCCTTGAACTTACCCTTTCCTTTTTCTCCAGACTCAAAGGTATTCTCACTTGTTTCATATGAAACATGTTTCCATCTTGGTTCTAGATATGTGGCCCGTACACAAAGTTAATCTAAACTCGTAGGACTAAAAATGATAATAGTGTATCTTAGATAACTATGCAAGCCTCCAATGTATTTCAACAAAGTATATTGTAATGACAAACCTCCCTCTCTCTAAGAATAGAAGCAGAGGTTTGACATGTTTGGGTAGCTATAAAGTCTTCCCTATCCATGTCTATGAAAGAAGACTAGGATATAGGTAGGTTCAACCTTCTCAAAGCATCATTAGCAATTAGTTTTATGAGGCCATGATGGGACAAGTGCTGATATTTTCTTTGCCTCACCTTATGGCTCATGTCAGTTATGGAGTTCAGGAGGAAGTGAGGGATGCTTAATCTATGTTCAAGTGGGAGTTCTCCTTGAAACCTAAGTTCATTTAACAATCTGAAATGATACCCATAGGCAAAAGTAAGTCTTCCTTCACAAGAAATAAACTTCATGATATGGAAGGCTACTTCATCCCATGGTTACAAAAGACTTTCTCTCCTCTCTCAATTTTTGTCTTCAATTTACTCTTCTCCTAGAAAAAATAAAATCTTCCTGGCTGCAATGCTAGGCATTCTTTCCTTAACCCATTTGACTCCTAAGGGTAAATTTTTAACTCTGCTTATGAGTTCAGGAGATAGTGTGATGGGTAGGGCTCTAACCACAGTGGTGGCTCTCTCTTCTAAATGTGACTGCAGAACCACTGCAAATTCTCTAGCTATATCTTCATCAAAGCCTTTCAAGAGCTCAAAGAACCCTATCCATTAGTGATTTCAGAAGATTTCCATGACTTGAGGATGCTGCCTAATTATCTTAATGTCAGTAAGCTCTCTTATATTGAATCCCCCTCCCATTTTAATCACTGTGATATGAAGGTGGTGACAGGTTTGAGATTTTTGTCTTGGAGATGGAGATCTTGAAACAGAATGCAAGAAATTTTTTCTTTTACCCTTTAATTTCCAAATTGAACTTTCTGTGTGAAAATTTCATAGAGAAATTTTAGTGCTGGAGGGTGGTAACCACTTACCTTTGTCCTCTGTTGTTTTGGTTTGAGAGATGGTGGCTTTGGGAAGAAAATTCACCCACAGGTGACTCTATGTTGCCTTCTACACCCTTGTTGATCTGCTTCTGTAGCTTCCTATAGCAAAAGTCTGTTTCATATAGCACGATGGTGCATGCAAGCTCAAACCATGATGTTGATCTCTTGATGGCTCCCACTGCTCTCTTGTTGTTGCTGCTCTTTGAATTTCTTAATGAAATGGTGAAAATGAGACAAATATTACCTTTATTTGATTTTTAACTAAATTTGGAGCGTTGTGGTGACTCTTACTTACATGGGTTTCCCTCTTTGAGACCATTGGTCCCACTTTAGTTAATCATTGTTAAGCCTTGTGATCACTCTCTTCATACCCATCCACTCTCTCTTGACTTGATTTGACTTTTTGAGGTGGCATGCACTTTCAATTTTCCTTCAATTTCACTTTACGAAGGTGGCCAAGTTAACTGGCCACCTTTTTGCCTTTTAAATTTCTAAAACTCGACATTCAACCATTTTGGTCAGTATGGATGCATAACGAGAGGTGAGGGGCCATACCTAACATTACCTAGTGTTGGTGAGGTGTTGAAGGAGATGGTGCAAGGAGCTGGAGCTAGTGGTGGCAACCTTGTTCTTTTTTGTGTTGTATCTTCATTTATTATTTATTTTCTGAGTAAAAAAATTTTTCTGAGTGAGTTTCTTGTCTTTTCTGAGTGAGTTGCTTAATCTTAGCTCTGTTGGTCACTTCCATTTTTCAATTTTCTTAAGGGTGGTAGGAAGTGGAAGTCTTATGATTTATCTTGTGCCTCCTTAGAATATTCTCAATGAGATGAGATGTGAATTGTGCCCCCTGATCAATGAATACTTCTATCGGGTATCCAAATTTGTAAAACACATTCTCTCTAAAAAGTTGGGGTACTTTCTCCTTGGTTTCTACCTTCACAACTTTTGTTTCAACCCACTTTTTCAGGTAGTTAGCGCAGCCTATGATATAATTTTCTTGTCCAGATGATGGATTAATACGTCCAATCAAGTCCATGCCCCGTTTGTTAAATGGCTCAAGAGCCACATGAGGGTGCAAAGGAATCTCATCCCACTATGTAGGTTTCCCTTTCCTTTGGAACTGGTTGCACATGGTACTGTATCTTCTGTAATCCCGGTGAAGGGTAGGCCAATAGTATCTTGCCTGCAAAAATTTGAAGGCAGTCCTTTTTGTAGCAAAGGGGCCTCCACAAGGGCTATCGTGACATGCATAGAGGATATCAAAAACTTCTTCCTCCCTCACACATCTTCTAAGAATTTGGTAAGGCACTAGCTTGAAGATATTTCCCCTGATCCATGTGAAAGGGGTGGTTTTTATGATGATCTTGCTTTTCTCCTTGATTGAGAGATTAGGAGGGAACTTTCTAGCAACCAAGTAGTTAGCTATGTCAACAAACCATGGTGAGAGTGCTAAGATAGCAAAAATATTTTCATCTGGTAGTTGGTCAAACACCATTCCTTCTTCATCTGCAGATAGAGCTAACCTAACTGGTTTGAGGTGATTCGGTGGTCGGTTGCTCCATTTGCAAGAAGGGGGTTTTTTGCTCCAGAGCTCTTTTTCCACTTTTGCATAGCACAAATGACCAAAATGTGAGTCAAAATGCTTATTTATGCCGAGAATTTGAATATTTTTCACAAATTTCGTTTATGTCTATTTTTTGAATTTGATTAAGGTTGTTTAAACTTTTGGCTTTTAAGTGTTGGGAAAATTTATTTTCCAGGTACATTCTGGTGAATTTGAGATATTTCCAATTTTCCTTCGGATCCATGACCGTTGACCTATCATGGCAGGTATTTGATTATGAACTAGAATATAGGTTAGGGAATTCACTTTCCGTTGCATTTCTGCACACTAGCCTCCATTCTGATCACTTGCCATAGGGTCTACCCCATCATGTCATGACTATTTAACCAACTTCACTCGCCTATTTTTAAATCATGACTTGGTGGTAGAGCCATCCTTTACATGGGCTTCCTAGTTAGTTCCTCGCTAGCATTTTTCACCCATGATGCAATCTATGTAGGCTTGGGAGTCCTCTTTAGTCCCATTATGAATTATGCATTGAAGCTTCATTCTTCTTCTTGTTTGCTATCTTTATTATGGCCATTTACCTTAGAGGCTCTGATTGTTGTCGAGTTGTATTACTACATTGCATATTGACTACTTGTTTATCTTGGCCTTTAGCTGACTTCATTAGGACTCATGTTTAAGCCCTCTTTTGACCATGTATTTTTGTACAAGTTAACCATGCAATCACTTAGCCTTTGTAACTTTACACCTATACCCATGGATGGAACATCGAGTGTCACTTACTAGTGTTTTCCACCTTACATTGAGCATAGGATTGTTCCTATCCCAGGAACTAGTGCATATGTTTACCGACACTCGTTCTATCCATTGTACTATGTGCATTCTTTTATTAATTTTCAGGCTTTGAAATATGAAAAAGAAAAAAAAATTAAATATTTGAAAAAGAGCGGGAACAGGACAATACTTCCATACTTGATGGAAGCTACAATGTCAGTTGTGTCGCTCTTAAACAAAGCAAAAAAGAGCTAATTCTTTTTTCCATTTGGGATGGTTTTAGTTTTTGACTTAGGAGAAGCCATAACCTTTTTATCGATTCATTACTCCCCCAATTCGTTATCTCTTCCAATCATATGGAGGGTTTTTTTATGCCTCCTAAATGACAAAATTATAAAAAGTTATCATTTGCTGCCATAGTCAACATGAGTCATGATTTTTTTCGGGAATTTAACCTGAGTTGGCCTCTTTGCGGTGTCTCTTGACTCATTTTTCATTCGACCATCCTGGTTTTGTCAGTATCTTGTTCTATCACATCAGCTATTTGGTCCTTTGCTCGTGCAGGTTTGAGAAGGTCTCCATTGACTTCTTGCTGGCGGGTTTGTCTCTTATCGAATTCAGCATATTTCTCTAAGATTAAACCTAGAGCTGCACCTTGGCCCTATTTACATCATTGATAGGTGACCTTGTGCTTAGCATTTGATCAACATCATGGGTCTTTGATTGAGTGGTTTCCTTTGTGTTCGACTTCAGCTTACATTATGATTTTTGCAGTACCTTGATTTCCATCTGACCTTATTGGTGGATATCTTGCCTCTTTGTCAGCTTTCATTATTAGTTGGTTTAGATGGTTTCTTTCGTGCGCTAGCTACATTTTGTGCCTGCCAGAAACATACTTCGAGTTGGTTAATTCACTTTGCTTCGCCCGATTCCTTCCAAATATTGGCCTACGGGTTACACTCGCGCTGGACCGATGTGGGATGCCTTAATGCCTTCCTTCCAACAGATTTTTTCCCATTGAATCCCTCTCATTGCTCTGGAAATAAGGTCTAGAGTCTTTTTTTCAGTAACTTAGGGTTTGCAGTAATCAGTGGCAGAATCCTTCGCTATCAACAATGAGAATACATCAATGTATCCTGATTGATATATTCTCTCAAGTTTTCAACTTCAACTCATTCATTCACACTTGTTAGATTGTACTAGGGAACCTTGACACTCATTATCATTATCGGTGGGTTGTATCGTGTTTTTTAATGGTATACATCAATGATTGGTAATCAAACAATTTCTCACTTGGTCAACCTCAGCTCATTTATTCCCATTGTGTATAATTGTGCCATGGTGATCGGTGAAGACCTCGGGTTTGCATCAGCATGCTTTGGTTCACTTTGACAGCTCCTTCATTTTTCTGCCAGTGACACCATCCGCCCTTATATGTTGCAGTTTCATCACAACAACATCTTATATGTTGGCACCCGAGTTGCGTGTTGTGCCATTTTTTCCACCACTTATGATTTGGTACTTGGAGATTTAGTTATTATTTCAGTGATCAGATATCTATGCATCATCATTAATCACTGTTTTATATGTGATACTTGGACATGATTTTGACTTATACTTCTGGGAACTGATCAGATGATTCATTATGTGCTTTACATTTCAGTTATACTTGTATACATATTGGATCCACTCCATATTTCATATGTGGACATGCTTTTCTTTCACTGAGCATGGGTATGCCCGCCTTAGACATAAGCTATCTTTCTAATTTCTATCACTGGTTTTTGGCAGGTTGAAATCTAGTGAAGTCCTCTCTAGGCCTCACAAGGTTCTTTCTATGCACATAATACATTTCGGCCATCATGTACCCCTTATAGCCTCATATATTAGGGGGCATCTATTATAACATCATTTATCACCTCTATATACTTGATGAATTATGCATTGGCCTTGGGCAGCCCTTCCATTTAGACTTGGTCACATTTCTCAAAAAACAATATTTTAAAATTCATACGTGACCCTGCCCAGTTTTTTCTGTGTGCAAACATGGGTCCATCCATAGCTGACCCATGTATGCTATTTAAAATATTAAAAAATATAGAAATTCCCCATTATTGAGGCGGGGTTTATGTTTTTTCCTATAACTTAACTACCTAGCCCATGGCCTAACTGTTCCCCAACTAAAAAAACTAAATTGAGGAAGTATAAATACCCCTCAAGGGAATTGCCTAAGGGAGGAGAGAGAGAATTATTGATATTATAGCCTGTTATAGCCTTGATCAAGTTTGATATTTCCCCTGTGCCTCCTACACATCCCAGGTTTTCAGTTAACCATTGTTTCCTTGTGATGATCACCCTCATCCTATGTGACATCCTTTATGCACCATTTATGGAAGAAGCTTTGTGAGGCTAGGGCTGGACGAATCTGGAGGATAATTTTTCTCAAGGTCGTGGCAGATCTCAGGTGATTTCTCCACTATTATTTTCTATACATGTTATCAATAAAATAAGTGCCATCCTGTTCCTGATGTTCACATGTTATATGTCTCTTATACATGCTTAATAATCTTGAATAATTTATTTCATGTTATATTTATGAGATCATGTATGCTAATTTGCTAACATCTAGGACATATATGCTGTGCAACTAGGTTTTTCTGGAGCACGAGGAGTTGCAGGGGGTTTTGTTAGAGTCGGTATCTTCATCCCTCCGTCAGAGATCAAATTTCTCTTGTTGCATTTCATTTTAGGTGTCTCATTCAGTTCAGTCAGCTGCATTCCATTAGGAGCATGGATCATATGACTGTAGGGTATTCTCACTCATATCCCTCATGTCATGTACCTGTTGTTCCGTGTCTGTTCATCAAAATCATTTACAGTCATTTTTGGTCTCCTGGTTAGCAAAGAGTCATTTTAGGGTTTTTAGTCTCATTAGGTCTAGGGTTTCATTAATTTAGTCTTAAAAATGCATAATAATGTAAGCAGGCACATGAGGGAGGCTCGAAATAGGTTTTCATCGCAAAAAGTTCATCATCATAATGCTTGATAATGATTTTTCTTCAATACTCTGTTTTGAAGAAAAATCATCTATTTCATCTTTTGTAATAAATGAAATGTAATTTTCAAAGTTTCTTCAGTTGCAAAGTACTCCATGCACAACCCTGGTCACCTTTTCCAAATCTCCATGCCAACTATCCCTGCAAAGACAGACAAGAGATTCATCATTCAACTCAAAAATAAAAAAGGAAACAAAAATAGAGTTTATGTGAAAAGTGCCAAAGTTTTCAGACTTTACAAAGTGGGTTTTCCAAATCAAAAATCAAAATCCTTTGTATATATAAGATCTTTCCAAATGCAAAACTTCATTTGCATGCCAAAGTCATCAAAGAGCCAAAGAAAATAGTGGGGGAAGCGAAGCAAGCGTTGGAGGCCGAAACTGTGGTGAAGTTCACCGTTGCGACGCACTGGGCGTTGGGCACGGCGCACTGGTTGAGCGCGGAGCATAGGGCCGCTCACCACTGTGCATTTTTGAACTGGCATGACGCATACAATGGTCGCGGCGCACAGGGAAGACAACCAAAATTTTGTCATTTGCTTCAAAAAAATCCAAATTAGCTCGGTCCTTCTCGCTCCAGGTAAGTTCATGCGATCTTTCATGGCCCATAACTTGTGCTTGCTATTGGTTGTGTGATTGGTTTTGAGAATTTGAATACACAAAGGCCAAACCCTATCATCTTGTTGAAGTTCTCTCTTAGGGTTTGAATTTGGTGTTTTAAAATAATTTTGTGGTGCCAAACTTGTTCATTCCTCACTGATTATTCCTCCCTCTCACTATTATACTATCATTGCAGTCCATTTCCCATCTCCCTACATCTCTAAAATTAATTTACTCCTAAGCCCCTTATCCCTATCCCTAAATCCTTTCATTTCCTATCATTCTCCCTTTCCCATCTCACTTATAAAAATTCCCAAACCCCAAGTTTCCCAAACAGTCAAGTGGCTGTCCATTGTCCCTACATTTTTCAAAATTCCAAAGGCAAATTATCACTTAATTAGATCCCATTTTTCCCACTGCCCTATTTCTCCTATAGTTCCTCCCCTTTGACACATATTTGGAAATTGAAACAAAGCACCAAATTGTCATTTTCATCTCATATAAGCCAACATACACCTTGCATGGACATCATGGAGACAAACACTAATACATCATATGACAGAGATAGTGATTCTACCACTGAGCTACATGCACCTAGAAGGCCTCGTAAAGGTGGCAAACATGTGAGAGAAGAGCCCACCTCATTGACTCAATTGCAGGGTTGCCCACTTGCCATGGCATGTTTTCAAGAGCAGTCATGCTATCAGTATTGTGAAATGATTGCTAGGATTCATCATCATCAGGAGTTAGCTCATTTGTTTGTATTGCATTTACATGATGGTCAGGTAACTCTTGTTGGTGTAACTTTCACTTTGACACCAGAAACCATCTCTCAAGCAACCAGAATATCGAATGTGGGTGAACAGTGGAACAAAAGACAACAGGTGGACAAAGTGAATTATGAACCATACATCAGGCCTAGCTTTGTGAGGCAGCTCAGCAGAGTGTTCCCATTCCAGTTCCTAAAGGAATCCTATGCGCCTCTGATGAAACTCATTATCAGATACTTCAGTTGTGAGGGCTGGTTTTCACGCCTCTATGCCTACCACATCAGGTTATTGATAAATTTCACTAGAGTGAGGATGATGAAAATACCTTATTTATGTGCCGGAATATTGAGAGGATGACCATGCTTGTGCAGAAGAAAAATCCCGAGCAGCAGTACAAAATTATTTATCACTATGCACTCATCAAGATCGTGGTTGTACATCAGCTTGGATTGCAGGGAATTTCATGGGAGGATTTCATTTCCCGTGATTTCTTCACAGCTCCTCAGGTTCCTCCGGAGGTTGTTCATGAGCCAGGTGAACCTTCTCATCAGCTTGAAGGTCACAAGACAGAGCCTATCAGTGAGCCAGCGTTTGTTACTTATCAGAGAGGCACCAGAGTATTATTTGCAGCAGCCCGACGAGTACTATCTCCACCTGGGGTGGAAGGGGTCTCATTTCCGTCATCAGCAGCACAGGTACAGGTACAGGACAAAGGAAAGAGGCCTATGTAGGATGAGGGCCCTTCAGGAGGCCAAGATACTGATTTCGTACTTATTGATGAGGATTTGAGCTCTCCAACCTCAAAGTTGAGAGAGACTATTCAGGAGCAGAAAGCGGAGATTGACACATTGACCGTCAAATTTCAAAGAGCCCAATGGATCATAAATTACCTGGAGCAGAAAAACAAACAGTTGGAAGATCAACAAACAATCATGGAGTTGCAAAACATCCGCGAGAACTGGCAAGCTGCCCAAAGAAGCCAAATAGAGATGACACCCATTGAGCGGGAGATTGAGGCTGATAGAGAGACTTGGCTTGAGAGGGTCAATATTCATCTTGAGAAGCTGTTGGAGAAGGAAAACAAGGAAAAGAACATGCTCAGGCACATGAAGAACCATTATTGGGCGCGAAATCATGTTTGCAAAGCGAGGATCAAGATCTTGAAAGCAAGACTAAAGAGGGCACTAAAGCGTCGTAAAAGGCATGATAGACTCCAAATTTTGGCCGAAGCTTCTTTGGCCCAGCATAGTGCTTGATGGTGGACATTCAGCCCAAATTTCAAGAAATTTGGGAAATTTTTTGTCAATTTTGAATTTTTTGGCCTTAAAACAAATTTTTCTGCCCGACGCGTAGCGCCACTTGGCGCGCGCTTATAATTGGTAGCTCCTTTGAAGGAAAATTTTGCATTTCTGGATTTTTCATCAAAATTTATGCATGCCTATCCATTACCTAAGGATTTTGACAAGTTCTGGGTTTCCTAAAGGGTCAAAAACACCCTAAAAATGACCTTTCTGCCACTTTTTGGACACACAGGAAGCAGTGTTGGGAGATTTGATTTTTGGAGGGACAAATGGAAACCAAATTTAGAAATTCGACTTGGGTTGGAAATTAAATAGGCAGATATTTCCAACGAGCTATCCTGTACTCAATTTGGACTTCTGGAAGGCCCTCAAACTCAGCCTCAAAGTTGTGATATGCATAGAGATTTCAAGCGCGGCGCATTGTGAAATTTGGCCTATTTTTCACTCAGCAACTCAGATTTTCGCCTAGTTTTGGCTAGTTTGACGTTTTCATGTAACTCTTGATGTAAATTGATGTAATTTCATGAATATGATGTAATTTTGGCACATTTTTACTCATCTTAGTAGATTCATTCACCAAAAAGTGAAATGTAAGTGAATGAATCAGTTTCCTATCATATAGAGGCAAGTTGTTTCATTGCCTATTTTCCAGTTCTTAGTTTAGATATGGTTGAAACAGATCCTAGAATGGTGATCTTGACCCCTAGAGGCATGGGGATGAGTTAGGCTTGTCTATATCTTGTAGTTCTTCAGTCATTTTTAGGGTTGGACACTTGGGATTGCTTGGCACTTCATTGTACATTTCATCTCTGCAATTTTGGCAAAGGAATAGACCAGGGTTTGCAACACTCTTTGGGATCCATGTGGCTCTGTGTTTTTATGGTGTGTTTCTCTATGTGATTGTAAGTTCATTGATGTTTATGTGTATCATTTCCCTTCTCCTTTCTTCTTAAATTAAACAAATGAGTGATAAAGGTGGAATTCATTAGATTGCTTTGATCTGCCTTCAGTTTTGTTTAATTTTCCATGTTTTCATCTGTTTGAAGGGGATTCTTGAAAGCCTCCTTCCCTATTCATCTCCTCACTGGTCTGAACTATCCATTCATTCAATCCAAAGCATCAAAACAATTGCCTTCCTTGCCCCATTCATAACTCTACAAAAACTAGGCCTCATCCCCGAACCCAAAACTGCCTTTCCCTTTGATTCCAACAAAACCCCCAAAATCAAAATCAAAATCCTTCACCTATATACCTAGCCTAAAATTAGCCTTTATTTCAAGTCATCTCAAGCCCTATTGATTATTTTTGCTGAGATTGACCCGGAGAGAGCCCTCTCCTGATCTGGTAGGGCTAGCTACCAGAATGAGTGTGGTTTGATGTTACCCTGAACTCTGCCTTCTTTCAGCCTGAGGTAGATTTAGGCAATAACATAGTGGCGACCATACTGGGGCAAAAAATGGTTTTCTTGTTAGTGTTATTTGTTTTATAAGCTACAGACGGAGCCTGAAGTTATGCCAGGTAGCCTTCGAAACGCTTTTTCTTTGCATTAGCGAAAGTAGATAAACGTTGCTTCAGTCAATCTCTGGTCTAGTTTGTAAACGTGACACTTGACTTGTAAATTGCCCCCAGTACATCAGATCATTCTAGAATTTGGATGATGAGTCTAGAATTTGGTAGGCTGAACAAGTTGGTTTTGTCCCTTTGATTTTTGAAAATAATTCAACACACTGGCTTCCAGAAGACATACTAGAGAAAATACGGATCCCGATCCTCCTCCAGTGTATGAAAATCCCAATCTTATTTCAAGAATCCTTCGTCGAGAAAGTCCTGTGATCCCTCTGTTCAAATCTCATTCATGTCCCACTATTTTTGAATATCTTGAAGATCTTGAGTTTGATGAACAATTTGAGTTGTCGTTGTTTGAGACTAAGTCTGAAAATGCTATTGGTTCTACTATCATAAATCCCGAGTTTATCAAGTATCCTGAAATTGAACAGGCTAATATATCCATTGACAGTTACATCTTGAATATTCAGAATTCTATTGTGGCAACAAATATTCCTGAGTTTATAGAATCTGCATCTGAAACTCTTGGGCCATCAGCAGTTACTTCTGGTTCACAAATTCCTATCGAGCCTCCTTTCATTCCTACCATTACCATGCAACCATCTATTTCTGATAAAAAATCTGCAATAGTATCGCCTCCGTCCACACCACATACACCTCATACATCAACTGCTTCGACACCTCCCATATTTCAAAATCCGATTGTAAATCCACCAAGAGCAATGGCTGCCCGATTTGCACCTCTTGTGTTGCCTCAGAACTTGGATGACATGCCCGCTGACTATCAAAGTAAAATTCCATTGTTTGATGGTACTCCTCAAAGTGTTCCTGCTCAGCAACATGTGGATAGAATGGCAGATTTCTTTGACCTTCATGAAATTGATGCAGAAAATGTGACCATGAGATTATTTGTACAAACTTTTGGAGGAGAAGTAAGAAAGTGGTTCAGAGCTTTGCAGCCTAGAAGTATTGCTACATTGGCTGAGCTTCAGAGACAATTCTTGGATCGATGGGAAGTAAAGAAAGACCCTCTTCAGATCACTTCTGAATATACCAAGATCAAGTGGAACGTTGGTGAGTCTGTCCAAGATTATTGTATTAGATTCAATGCGGTTTACAATGCAATTCCTGATGATTTAAGGCCATTTAGGAGGTCGGCTTTGCTTAATTTTCCAGACGGTTTCGATCCAGACATGGCTTGTCAGTTAAGAGAAAGAGATCCGGCCACTTTGGAAGACATGTAGAAAATTGCAGTGAGTGTTGAAGCTAATTTGAATGACAAGAGAGATAGATTGAAAGCTGAAAAGAAAGTCGCAATAAAGGAAGAGGCTTCTACTTCAGATCAAGTACTCCGCAAGGTGGAAAAGATGATTGAAAGATTAACACTTGATAAGCCTGAACCGCAGATCATAAATCCTAACTTCCGTGGCCAGCAGCAACCACAATTCAGGATCAAACAACGAGAGCAGTGAGCACAAGAACCAGCAGTACAACAGCAGGTAAAGACACCTTTACAGCAGAATTTTGTTGGTCTGGAATCATATGATGAAGATAATGTAATAGGGGAAGAGAATCACTTCTTTACACCTGATGATTTGCCAACCTTTATCACTGAATATGAGGAGTATGCAGAAAACTCAGCTGTACAAAAAGATGAGGATTTCATTTTGGCAAATGAGACAGCTCTTGAAGAAGAGTCGGATGAATATCAGAGAGGTTATATGAATGCTTTGTCCACCCAGCAGCGTCAATATTCACTTAGAAATAAAGATGTGCCTATCAATCAAATCCAAAAGAGAAAGGAAGTTTCAACACCAAAGAATGATGCACCCGTTGCACAAAAGAAGGGAAAAGAGATAACTGATCCTACTACTAGAAAATCCCCATCAGAAAATGAAAGATCCAATTAGCCAATCATATCGAGGGAGAAAGCTGAAAAGAAGGATGCTCCAGTCAAAGAGGTAGAAAAAACTTCAATTTTTAACTTAGAGAGTGAAATTGCTAAGTTAAAATTTTCCATTCCTTTGACTGAATTGATGAAGAATAGCAGCTATAAGGGTCACGTATCTAAAATTTTGAATTTAGATTCGATGTCTGATATGGTGAAAGTGGAAGATGATCAACCTGAGTTGATATTTGGACCAACATTGGATGGCGAGTCTCCAGATAGTGACGTGCCTCCTTTTTATATCAGCCTTAGATTGCATGATTTTGTGTTACATAATGCCATGTTTGATTCCGGAGCATCTCATAATCTCATGCCGAGAGAAATCATGGAGAAATTGGGATTGGACATCACTAGGAAGTATCATGATCTTTATTCTTTCGATTCTAGCAGAGTAAGATGCATTGGGCTTATCAAAGATTTGGTGGTTAGCTTAGATCAGATTCCAACTAAGAATGTTTTGATGGATGTGGTTGTGGCAGATATTCCTCCTAGATTTGGCATGCTTCTTTCCAGATCTTGGGGAGCGAAATTGAAGGGAACATTGCAGCTTGATTTCTCCTATGCTACCATTCCTATGTTTGGTCAGATGAGAAAATTGTATCGGGAGCAAAAGATGAAGTATATGATCACCAGCAAGGAGAAACCGGTAAATCATCTAATCAATTATGTACATACAGATTTAGAGTCATTTGTTTTGTATTCAAATAGTTTCAATGATGTAAATAGTCAATTAGTTGAAGTAGAAGACATTCCGAAGATCACCGAGAATTTCAGAGAGGTCATAAAGAAAGAGAGACAAAATCTTAAAAGTTCCGCTAAGCAATCAGCCTTCCGACAGCAGCAAAAAGTTGATGGACAACAAGCATAAATAACAGAGCAAACAGAATTTCAGCACTTGGAAGAGGATGAAGATGGTTTGTGGACCATGGATTTTGATGGTGTAGTAGGAAGTGATGGTGCTGAAATTGGCATTTGGGTACGCAGCCCTTTTTCCGCCCCAAACAAGGTACCAAGTAATGTAAGGGTCTGTTCTTATAAATTAGTTTTTGATTGTTCAAATAATGAGGCAGAATACGAAGCTCTGATTGTTGGTTTGAAAATTCTTAGAAAGTTGAATGCTAAGAGGATTGCAGTATATGGTGACTTCGAGTTGGTAATTAAGCAAGTGAAAGGTGAATACCAAGCTAAGCATCCTCGAATGCGGGCTTACCGAAATGCTATTCTTGATATCTTGAATTTTTTTTCAGATTATACTTTGACTTGTGTCCCTCGTATTCAGAATGGTATTGCAGATGCACTTGCAAAGGCAACAAGTAATTTGAAAATTCTGATGAACTCAAGTAACAAATTTGAAATTCATGTGAAACATCGTCCGACTGTCCCAAACAATCAAAGGTATTGGGAAGTATTCCAAAATGATGATGAGATCGATGAATTTCTGCAAAATGAAGGCAAATTCAAAGACACTTCAATTGATATGGAGCATGATGATGGTGAGGCTGACGTGCAAGCAAATCAGATGGAAGTTTTGTAGCTAAAGGATAATTTCATTCCTAAAGGTCTAATACCTTTAGAGGAGCTCTTCGATCAAGATGATGTAGCTAAAAAACCAACCTTGCGGCCAACTGAAAAGGGAGTTGAAGTTGTGAACATTGGATCAGCTGAAAATCCAAAGATGGTGAAATTGTCCAAAGCATTGCCACCGGAGGTAAAAGAAAAATATGTTAGTTTATTGTCTTCTTTTGCTGATGTATTTGCTTGGGACTATTTAGATTTGAAGACATATGATACAAACACAATTCAGCACACCATTCTGATCAAGCCAAATCTAAAACTCTTCAGGCAGAAATTGAGAAGAATAAATCCAAAGTCGCTGCCCTCAATTGAGAAGGAAGTAAATCGATTATACAAGGCTGGTATTATCGTTCCCATAAGGTTTTCAAATTGGATTTCTAATTTGGTGCCCGTACACAAGAAGACAGGTGAGATTCGTTTGTGCATTGATTTTAGGAATCTGAATAAAGTTTCTTTGAAAGATAATTATCCGTTCCCCAAAATGGATCACCTACTTCAGCGAGTAGTTGGAGCATCTCGTATGTCGCTACTCGATGGTTATTCCAGGTATAACCAAATTCTGGTCCATGAGGATGATAGAGACAAAACAACGTTCACCACTCCGTGGGGAACTTTCCATTACGCTAAAATGCCTTTCGGTTTGAAGAATGCTGGTGCAACATTTCAACAGGTAATGGATATGGCATTTGCAAATGAGAAAGATGTTTTTCTAGTTGTGTATCTTGATGATCTGACAGTCTTTTGTAATTCTAAGGAAGAGCACCTTTACCATTTAAGGATTGTTTTTCAGCGGTGTAGAAAGTATGGTGTGTCACTCAATACAAAGAAGAGTTTGTTTTCCATGGATGAGGGAAAACTTCTAGGTCATATTATCTCAAAAGATGGCATCCGCATTGATCCAGCTCGAGTAGAAGCTATTCAGCAAATCGATCTTCCCCGGAACAAAAAGGAGATCCAATCATTCAATGGTAAGATGAATTTCTTACGCCGCTTTGTGCCTAATATTACTGAACATCTAAGAGAAATTACAAACATGCTTAAGAAAGATAGCATAGTGAAGTGGACTGAGGAGGTTGTAAAGTCTTTCAATTTAGTGAAGTTGGTTCTTTCTTCAGCTCCGGTTTTGATCAGCCCGGATTATACTCAGGATTTTTTTTTTTTTTCATTTGCTTCAGAGCATACTATGGCAGTAGTATTGATGCAAAAAAGAGATGAGCATGAAAAACCAATTGCTTTTTTTAGCCGAACCATAAGAGATGCAGCCTTAAAGTATAACATCATTAAAAATCAAGCTCTTGCTTTAGTGAAAGCGTTGAAAGATTTTCGGATATATATTCTACATTCTCATATTCTTGCTTATGTTCCTAATGCTGCTGTTAAGGATGTTTTAGTGCAAATAGATCCAGAAGGGAGACGGGGCAAATGGATTGCTGCCTTGTTAGAGTATGATGTGGAGATAAAGCCTACAAATCTTATCAAAGGACAAGGGCTGGCTAAGCTAATGGCTGAATCAAATTTACATGCCTTGGACATCAATCTCATTGCTACTATGTCCGAGGAGAATGAGGAAAGTTCATCAGTTCAGGTATCAGAAATCTTTGTGCTTTCTCCTTGGTATTCAGATATTGTATATGTGCTTCAAAATTTGTCACCACCGCCCGGCATGGCTAGAAACAAAAGTAGAACTCTGAAATTGAAGGCTGCTAAGTTTTGTATTTTGAATAATTCACTCTATTGGAAAGATCCCGATGGTGTTTTGCTGAATTGTTTGGTTGAAGAAGAAGCAAAGCAGGTTATGGAGGATTTTCATAAGGGAGATTGTGGGGGTCACCCTTTTTGGAAAACAATGGCCAAAAAAATTCTAAGAGCGGGATATTATTGGTCGAATCCTTTTGCTGATGTGTATAAGACTGTCAAAAGCTATCATGAATGTCAGATTTTTGAAGGGAGGAAGAAATTGCAGCCTTTGCCGCTTAAGCCCATTGAGGTAAGTGCTCCTTTTCAGTAGTGGGGTTTGGATTTCATTGGTGAGATCCATCCTGCTTCTTCAGCTCAACATAGGTGGATCCTCACAGCGACAGATTATTTCATGAAATGGATTGAAGCAATTCCCACTAGGCAAGCTACGGATTCGGTAATAATTTCATTTCTTGAGAATAACATTTTGTCTCGCTTTGGTTGCCCGAATAAGTTAATTACTAATAACGCAGCAGCTTTAAAATCAAAAAGGATGGTTGAGTTTTGTAACAAGTATCACATCATTTTGGGACACTCAACCACTTATCATCCACAAGGCAACGGATTGGCGGAGTCTTCGAACAAATCTTTGGTCAACATCATTAAAAAGTTGCTGGAAATAAATAAGAAAGGTTGGCATAAGAAGTTAGTCAATTCACTTTGGGCAGACCGAGTGAGTCAGAAGAAATCCAATGGTATGTCCCCTTTTGAGCTAGTATATGGAGTTGAAATGGTATTTCCTACCTCTCTCGCAGTTCCAGTGGTCAAACTTCTGCAGGAAGCTAGTAGTGAAGATGATCATATGCAAAGGAGAATAAATCAAATGATCCATTTGCAGCAGACGAGAGAATAAGTTTTTCAAAACACATTCAAGCGGCAAGAGATAATTAAGAAAATATATGACAAAAAAGCCAAGGCGGACAAATTTCAATTGGAAGAAGTGGTGCTGAAATGGGATGCAAGGAACGAGGAAAAGGGTAAGCATGGTAAGTTCGAAAATGTCTGGAAAGGACCCTTTAAAATTGCTGCATATCGAATGCTTTTCTTCTGAAAGATATGAACGGGGAAGATTGTTCAGGAGGGCCGGTCAATGGTCGGCTGCTCAAGTGGTATCATTTCTGAAATGTTTTCTATTGTTTACATTGTCACTGTACATGCCATTTATTTCAGTTTCATTGCAAGTGTGTGCTGTGATCTTTTCTTTAGTCTGGGGCCCGAGGTGAAAGCTATAACTCTGAAGATTGATTTCAACTTTGGTTTGCGTTTGTCGAGTCAGGTCTTTCAGTCATTTTGGTTTCAAAATTGAGTCGGTTTGAGTTAATTTTCAGTCAATAAAATTGAGTCAAGAGTCTTGTGTTGATTTGTCGAAGTTATGGACTCCATAGCCCAATGGATGAAGGCACTACCTACTCTCCCAGAAATCTGAAGTTCTTGGCACCTCCAAGGAGCTACCATCCCCATTGGAGCCAATGTTAGAGTCGGTATCTTCATCCCTCCGTCAGAGATCAAATTTCTCTTGTTGCATTTAATTTTAGGTGTCTCATTCAGTTCAGTCAGCTGCATTCCATTAGGAGCATGGACCATATGACGGTAGGGTCTTGTCACTCATATCCCTCATGTCATGTACCTGCTGGTCCGTGTCTGTTCATTAAAATCATTTACATTCATTTTTGGTCTCCTGGTTAGCAAAGAGTCATTTTAGGGTTTTTAGTCTCATTAGGTCTAGGGTTTCGTTAATTTAGTCTTAAAAATGCATAATAATGTCAGCAGGCACATGAGGGAGGTTCGAAATAGGTTTTCATCGCAAAAATTTCATCATCATAATGCTTGATAATGATTTTTCTTCAAAACTCTGTTTTGAAGAAAAATCGTCTATTTCATCTTTTGTAATAAATGCAATGTAATTTTCAAAGTTTCTTCAGTTGCAAAGTACTGCATGCGCAGCCCTGGTCACCTTTTCCAAATCTCCATGCCAACTATCCCTGCAAAGACATACAAGAGATTCATCATTCAGATCAAAAATAAAAAAGGAAACAAAAACAGAGTTTATGTGAAAAGTGCCAAAGTTTTCAGACTTTACAAAGTGGGTTTTCCAAATCAAAAATCAAAATCCTTTGTATATATAAGATCTTTCCAAATGAAAAACTTCATTTGCACGCCAAAGTCATCAAAGAGCCAAATAAAATAGTGTAGGAAGCGAAGCTAGCGTTGGAGGCTGAAACTGTGGTGAAGTTCACCGTCGCGGTGCACTGGGCATTGGGCGCAGTGCACTGGTTGAGCGCGGTGCATAGGGCCGCTCACCACTGTGCATTTTTGAACTGGCGCAACGCATACAATGGTCGCGGCGCACTGGGCCACTGCTGTGGCACACAGGGCAGACAACCAAAATTTTGTCATTTGCTTCACAAAAATCCAAATTGGCTCGGTCCTTCTCGCTCCAAGTAAGTTCATGCGATCTTTCATGGCCCATACCTTGTGCTTGTGTGATTGGTTTTGAGAATTTGAATACACAAAGGAAAAACCCTATCATCTTGTTGAAGTGCTCTCTTAGGGTTTGAAGTTGGTGTTTTAAAATAATTTTGTGGTGCCAAACTTGTTCATTCCTCACTGATTATTCCTCCCTCTCACTATTATACTATCATTGCAGTCCATTTCCCATCTCCCTACATCTCTAAAAGTCATTTACTCCTAAGCCCCTTATCCCTATCCCTAAATCCTTTCATTTCCTATCATTCTCCCTTTCCCATCTCACTTATAAAAATTCCCAAACCCCAAGTTTCCCAAACAGTCAAGTGGCTATCCATTGTCCCTACATTTGTCAAAATTTCAAAAGGCAAATTATCACTTAATTAAATCCCATTGTTCCCACTGCCCTATTTCTCCTATAGTTCCTCCCCTTTGACACATATTTGGCAATTGAAACAAAGCACCAAATTCTCATTTTCATCTCATATAAGCCAACATACACCTTGCATGGACATCATGGAGACAGACACTGATACATCATATGACAGAGATAGTGATTCTACCACTGAGCTACATGCACCTAGAAGGCCTCGTAAAGGTGGCAAACATGTGAGAGAAGAGCCCACCTCATTGACTCAATTGCAGGCTTGCCCACTTGCCATGGAATATTTTCGAGAGCAGTCATGCTATCAGTATTGTGAAATGATTGCTAGGATTCATCATCATCAGGAGTTAGCTCGTTTTTTTGTATTGCATTTACATGATGGTCAGGTAACTCTTGCTAGTGTAACTTTCACTTTGACACCAGAAACCATCTCTCAAGAAACCGGAATACCGAATGTGGGTGAACAGTGGAAAAAAATACAGCAGGTGGACAGAGTGCATTATGAACCATACATCAGGCCTAGCTTTGTGAGGCAGCTCAGTAGAGTGTTCCCATTCCGGTTCCTAAAGGAATCCTATGCACCTCTGATGAAACTTATTATCAGATACTTCAGTTGTGAGGGCTGGTTTTCACACCTCTATGCCTACCACATCAGGTTATTGATGCATTTCACTAGAGTGAGGATGATAAACATACCTTATTTTATGTGCCGGAATATCGAGAGGATGACCATGCTTGTGCAGAAGAAAACTCCCGAGCAGCAGTACAACATTATTTATCACTATGCACTTATCAAGATCATGGTTGTACATCAGCTTGGATTGCAGGGCATTTCATGGGAGGATTTCATTTCCCATGATTTCTTCACAGCTCCTCAGGTTCCTCCGGAGGTTGTTCATGAGCCAGGTGAACCTTCTCATCAGCCTGAAGGTCACGAGACAGAGCCTATCAGTGTGCCAGTGTTTGTTACTTATCAGAGAGGCACCAGAGTATTATTTGCAGCAGCCCGACGAGTAATATCTCCACCTAGGGTGGAAGGGGTCTCGTTGCCATCATCAGCAGCATAGGTATAGGTACAGGACAGAGGTAAGAGGCCTATGCAGGATGAGGGCCCTTCAGGAGGCCAAGATATTGATTTCGTACTTATTGATGAGGATTTGAGCTCTCCAACCTCAAAGTTGAGAGAGATTATTCAGGAGCAGAAGGCGGAGATTGACACATTGACCGTCAAATTGCAAAGAGCACAATGGATCATAAATTACCTGGAGCAGCGAAACAAACAGTTGGAAGATCAGCAAACAATCATGGAGTTGCAAAACATCCGTGAGAACCGGCAAGTTGCCCAAAGAAGCCAAATAGAGATGACACCCATTGAGCGGGAGATTGAGGCTGATAGAGAGACTTGGCTTGAGAGGGTCAATACTCATCTTGAGAAGCTATTGGAGAAGGAAAACAAGGAAAAGAACATGCTCAGGCACATGAAGAACCATTATTGAGCGTGAAATCATGTTTGCAAAGCGAGGATCAAGATCCTGAAAGCAAGACTAAAGAGGGCACTAAAGTGTCGTAAAAGGCATGATAGACTCCAAATTTTGGCCTAAGCTTCTTTGACCCAGCATAGTGCTTGATGGTCGACATTCAGCTCAAATTTCAAGAAATTTTGGAAACTTTTTTTCAATTTTGAATTTTTTGGCCTTAACACAGATTTTTCCGCCCGACGCGTAGCGCCACTTGGTGCGCGCTTATAATTGGCAGCTCCTTTGAAGGAAAAATTTTCATTTCTAGATTTTTCATCAAAATTTATGCATGCCTATCCATTACCTAAGGATTTTGACAAGTTTTGGGTTTCCTAAAGGGTCAAAAACACCCTAAAAATGACCTTTCTTCCACTTTTTGGACACACAGGAAGCAGTGATGGGAGATTTGATTTTTGGAGGGGAAAATGGAAACCAAATTCAGAAATTCGACTTGGTTTGGAAATTAGTCAGGTAGATATTTACAACGAGCTATCCTACACTCAATTTGGACTTCGGGAAGGCCCTAAAAATCAGCCTCAAAGTTGTGCTACACATAGAGATTTCAAGCACGTCGCATTGGGAAATTTGGCCTATTTTTCACTCAGCAGCTCAGATTTTCGCCTAGTTTTGGCTAGTTTGAATTTTTCATGTAACTCTTGATGTAACTTGATGTAATTTCATGACTATGATTTAATTTTGGCACATTTTTACTCATCTTAGTAGATTCATTCACCAAAAAGTGAAATGTAAGTGAATGAATCAGTTTCCTATCATATAGAGGTAATTTGTTTCATTGTCTATTTTCCAGTTCTTAGTTTAGATAGGGTTGAAACAACTCCTATAATGGTGAGCTCGACCCATAGAGGCATGGGGATGAGTTAGGCTTGTCTATATCTTTTAGTTCTTCAATCATTTTCAGGGTTGGACACTTGGGATTGCTTGGCACTTCATTGTACATTTCATCTCTGCAATTTTGGCAAAGGAATAGACCAGGGTTTGCAGCACTCTTTGGGATCCATGTGGCTCTGTGTTTTGATGGCATGTTTCTTTATGTTATTTTAAGTTCATTGATGTTTATGTGTATCATTTCCCTTCTCCTTTCTTCTTAAATTAAACAAATGAGTGATAAAGGTGGAATTCATTAGATTGCTTTGCTCTGCCTTCAGTTTTGTTTAATTTTCCATGTTTTCATCTGTTTGAAGAGGATTCTTGAAAGCCTCTTTCCCTCTTCAGCTCCTCACCGGTCTAAACTATCCATTAATTCAATCCAAAGCATCAAAACAATTTCCTTCCTTGCCCCATTCAGAACTCTGCAAAAACTAGGCCTCATCCCCGAACCCAAAACTGCCTTTCCCTTTGATTCCAACAAAACCCCCAAAATCAAAATCAAACTCCTTCACCTATATATCTAGCCCAAAATTAGCCTTTATTTCAAGTCATCTCAAGCCCTATTGATTATTTTTGCTGAGATTGACTCAGAGAGAGCCCTCTCCTGATCTAGTAGGGCTAGCTACCAGAATGAGCGTGGTTTGATGTTACCCTAAACTCTGCCTTCTTTCAGCCTGAGGTATATTTAGGCAATAACAGGTTTGAACCCTACAATGTCTACTACAAACTAAGGATAAATGGGTAAGATCTACAATCCTCACTTTCTAGTTTAAAGCATAGGAGTTGGTAATTTTAGTCCTTCTTGTGATGACATGCCCCTGCTCTATTATATATTTCAACCCAGGACCTTACGGTAATTTTTCCCATAACAATTCTCCTTTCTACTTTTATCAACAATGGTTAGGTTGAACTTATGTAATAGTAACAACCATCTAATTATTCTAGCATTAACATTTGGGTTTTTCATTAAATATTTGATGGCTGCATGGCCAGTGTGTACATAGTTCTGATACCCAGTGACATAATGTCTAAATTTGTTTAAAGCATGTAAAATTGCTAACATCTCCTTCTCTGTGACAGTGTAATTGATCTCGGCCTTAAACAAGTTCTTACTGATGAAATATATTGCATAAGTTAATTTGTCTTATAACTACCCTAATGATGCCCCCACAACTTTTTTTGATGCATCTGTGTGGATGTGGAAAAACAGAGTCCAATTTGGACCTCAGAGAATGAGGGTAGTAGTTAAATTTCCCTAAATGAGCTCAAAATATTCTTGACAAAGACTAGACCAAGTAAACTCGGAATCTTTGGCCAATAAACCAAATATTGGGGAAGCTATTTTACTAAAATTTTAATGAATCTTCTATAATAGCCAACTAAACCTATGAAACTCCTCAAATCTCTTTGCTTTTGAGGAGTAGGTACCCTTTTGATTATAGTGATTTTGTTCGGGTACACCTGTATTCCTGCTTGGGAGATTGAGTGTCCCAATACGATTCCTACTCTTTTCAGGAATTCACACTTTTTCTGGGATTAGGGAGAGATGCATCTCAATGCACCTTCTCAACACTTTTCCCAAATTGGTGAGAGCCTCCTAGAAGTTGGGCCCCATAGGGTGTGAAATAATCCATGTAGATTTCAACTGAGTCATGGACTAACTTAGATAAAATGCTCAAGACAACTCTCTGGAAGGTAGTTGTGGCATTGCACAACCCAAGGGTAGGACTCTGTAAGAAAAGGTACCCCAAGGGCTGATGTGTGTCAAATTAATTGATCGATGATTCCATTAGATTATTCCTTTTCCAATTAACTTTAACCAGTTCAGCAGCAAAATGGTATATCAAGTCACCACATGCCTCTTTCCATAATTTCAACTCCTTAGCAACAACATTTTTTATGCATTTTCAGCTACCAATTCGATATGACACTGGTACTAAACTTTTTACTTCCCTAAAACAATAAAAATATACCCACATTTCAAATTATATACATGAATGGAGGCGTAGGCATCATTTATTCAAAGTTTTTATTCCAGATCAAATTTTGGTTGAATCGTTTACAAAATCATTACTTCCCATAATTACTGAGGATGTTTCTAAAGGAGGTGTTGTAATGGAAGAGCAAATAATTGCTCATCCCCAGTACCTAGACCTTGTTTATACATGGTTTGGCACTTTGTACGAGAAAATCCCAAATCTACCTCGCCTAGAAATTTCAGATCAACTAGACTCAACCCCTACATGATCTCACTCCATTGATGGTGTGATTGGTTCCATTAGCCATCAATCCAAGGGTAAAAAGAAGAATTCTAAAAACACTCATACTTTGGCTATACAAGATTAACCCAGTGAAAACCTTTCTTTATAAATTACTTCTGAAAGTAATGTCGTAGGCTCATCTACTAGAAAGAATCAACCATCCTGATGTAAAAATAAGGGGAAATTTAAAACAAAACAAAATTCTTCTTAGAAAGAGAAACCAAACAAAAAATAACCCTCTGACGAGAAAAATAAACCTTGTTTCCTTTTTCTAATTTGTAATGAAGATCATTACACAAAGGCATTCCCACACCGGGAAAATATTACCAAATTCATATAAGGTTCTCCTAATCGTGTTGTCTTGAAATATCCTTTCCCCTCTCAAGACAGTAAAATTATTTCACATGATCCATCCTCTTCTTCCACATCGGAAAATATCATGATGATGTCTTCGGAAGTGATGGTAGCCACAAGGTCTAAATATTATGGATCTAAGGGTCCTATAGTAAATTAAAATGATACTGGTCAATCTAGTCAAACTTCCACTTCAATTCCTCCTCCTTCTGAACTATTACAAATTGAAAAATCAAATTCTGACATGGTAATTCGATTGCCTCCTAAAGTTGTTTTACGAAAATTGACTTTTAACCCATATGTTAGAGTTTCTCAGAACTACAACATTTTTGAAGATATGGCAATGTATCCTTCAGAAATGTCGGCCCTTGAATAGCTGCAAACATGTTTATCACAAAGGAAATTACCATTTTCAACTATCGGAGAAATTGATCCTCAGGATTCTAACCTTATTGTCTTTGACCTTAAAATTCATTTACCTAAACTCCCACGTCAACTGGCATTCCAAATACTGGTTTTTGTCAAAACTAAACCAATTTTTCGCACAGTAATTGATGAAAGAGATTCTACATGTATCATGTTTATTTCTAATTGGAGAGCCTTGGGTTTTCCAACCATAAATCAATCTCCTACCACTCTAAAATCCTCTGATGGAAGAGGTTTTCATCCTTACTGTATTTTAAACGACCTACCCATATATTTAGAGGGTAAGAAAATTGCAATTGAAGTTGAAGTCGTTGATGCCCAACTCGATTATAACCTTTTACTGGGTCAAAGTTGGACCTATGATATGTCTGCAGTGGTTTCATCACTCTTCTGCATGATACTATTTCCTCATCAAGGGAAAATAGTTAAAGTAGACCATTTTTCTTACTATACTTCAGACTCTAACTCTAAATGTAGTGTACCTTTTGTGGAAAAAATTATTACTCACTATGAAGATGTTGGTGTTGGTTTTCTCATATATTTGTCACTCCTGGGAAATTTTGCACTCCTTTCACCGAAATTTTCTTCTAACATTGCCCAGTTAATATGATCTAATAAAGCACAATGTAATATTCCAATCCATGGATTTTTCCTTCAGAATCTGAATTTACCTTGTTTGGAAATGAGATGCCTTTAAGCCCATTTGAATTAGCTTATCAAGTAGTTCAAACATTTTCTAATCCACCACACTATAAAATTGATCGAGTGAATGCAATCACTGATGATTATTACCAATTATCTTGGTTAGAACCAATATCATTCCCTTATCCCTTCAATAAAATGTTTCCAACAGATGAAAGTATCATGGAAATAATGAATTTGGATGAAATGGCATGGGATGATTATCATCATCGTTCATCGTTTCTACCTAACCTTGAGAAAATCGAGAATGATTTTGCTACCATATTTTTTCCTGAGATCGTAGATAATCCTTAATGTCCTATGTCAATTCTTCAATATGAATCTGAAAAGAATTTAGGAAACATATATAAAACCACTCCAATTAACATCTCAGTCAAATATGGAATTATCGAGAACATTCACGTAGGTGCTTCTTTCTTGCTTGAAGAGATTCAAATATAGAAAGCCTTATTTCAAGAATTCCATGACATTTTTTCCTGGTCCTATGAGGAAATGCCTGAAATTGACCCTAGCGTTGTTATTCATGAAATAAAGACTTACTTGGATGTTAAACCTGCTAGACAGAGGTTACATCTAGTGCGTCCATGAAAGGTTGTTGCTATAAAAGTTGAGGTTGAAAAAATACTTAAAGCATATTTTATCTATCTTGTTTCCTTGACTGATTGGGTTTCCAATATTGTTCCATGAAGGGACCATCGGAGTATGCGTAGATTATAGGGATATTAGTAAAAAAAAATTCCCAAAGATAACTATCCTACCCCCTATATCGACCAAATCATTAACGATTGTGCCTGTAACGAAATATTTTCTTTCATGGAAGAATTTTCCAGATACAACCAAATAAACATACTCCCTACTGATCAACATAAAAATGCATGCATTTTTCCATGGGGAACCTTTTCTTATCAGAAACTCCCATTTGGATTAAATAATGTTGGCGTGAACTTTCAACAGGCCATGCCTTACGCTTTTTGCATGATATCAAGAATATTGTACAACCCTGCTTGGATGATTTACTAGCTCATTCACTAAAACGGGAAGGTCATCTAATGCATTTGAGAGCTAACTTTATAAGATGTAGACATTACAATATCTACTTGAATCCTCACAAATGCATTTTTTTGTACAATCTATTCGATTACTGGAATTTTGTTGGGAAAAATACTAAGAGGGGGGGGGGGGGGGGTGAATCAGTATTTAGAGCATACTCAGAACTTTTTACTTTTTCTTTCTCTAAAACCCATACGCTACTTTACTAAAAACAACTCGCGTATACATGTGGATAACCTTCATTAAACTCGCGTATATACAGAGATCTTATCATGCATTTAGTTCTTTACATAGATCTATGCATCATTCATTCATCAGATGTTTAGTTAGCAGTAAGCATGTGCAGTAATAACAGAATAAACCATCACATAAGGCATCACACATGAACACCAAGATTTTTAGGTGGAAACCCAAATCGGGAGAAAACCACCGCTATCAAGTCATCTACGTCTTCAATATTGTCTGACATTATAAAGCATCTTACAACCATTATCTTAGTGACAGACTCATGCCGACATCACCCAGGACACCCTGAAGGCCACAACCTTCTCTGGATTTGACCTCTCACGGAGGAGCTACAACCCTTGCTCTCGTTTACAAGCCTCTCCTAGAGAGCCACTACCCCCTACACTGGATTTTGACCTCTCTTGGAAAGGAACCACTTAGTTTTGCCTTGTGCAGGTACAACTAGAAGGGAGGTACAACCCCCTCATGAAGGCTTAGGCCCTCGACACCACCATGGACCACGTTTCATCAATTTTCATCTTTGGATCCAACGACTTCCATACAACACAACTTGTGAAGCCTTTTCTATTAGGACCCCCATTGGACCTCCACATTAGCTCAAAATTTATGTTGGAAACTTACAACCCCATCAATTCATTCATTGAATCATCAACCAATCAACCAACAACTTGATCTTCAATTAACATAATTAGCAACATATTCATCATTCAAACAACCCAGTTCTATATGAATACATCATTGACAGATAGCAGTAAAACAACAGAACAGATCAGATATTTCATACCACATACTTCAGTAAAACCCTAGATTTCATACGCTCTTTTACTTCACTGAACCTGCGTATGTACACGCTTTCATGCACACCAGCCCACGTATACTTCTGTGCATTTTTCATAAAACCTTAACTGACCATACACGCTTTTCCTTAAGCAGACCCGCGTATACACGCGCTTTTACTGAAGCGAACTTGCGTATACATCTGTAACTTTTCAGGACTGTGCAGCTCTTCAGATCAGATAAACAACTCAGATTTCATCCTTTAATTCAGAAAGTATTTCGCCTCATCTCAGATTTAAACATTCCATGAACAGATCTAGGAAATACATATACATTTCAGATCTAGAGAACCCTCTTCATCATTTTCTTCATCGGTGCATCATAGATTCAGATCTATCAATCAAGAATAGAGTTCATCCATGCAGATATACTTCAGAGTGAAGTATTCATTAAAACCAAGATACTTGCACACCCTTGCACTATGATTTCCTTCTCCTTAAATAGAATTAGCCTTTGTCAATACCATGAGTCAAAACCACTCAACTACTAATGGTATTCCTGGACGGGATCAAATAGATATTCTAGCGCTCAATACAATGGGTCAATACCATAGTCAAGTCCCCTCATCATAGTCAAGTCCCCTGATTTTGAAAACTTAGAGCGTAATATGGCATACGCGACTACACGTCTGCTTTTTCACGTGCTGCTACTTCACATTAACAAACCCGCGTATGCTTTGTAGCATAACTTATTTATCATTATTTTGGCACTTTCTGAATTCCTTTCTTCTGCTACTGTTGATACATCAGATTTACATTATTAAAAACTAATCAAGTCAGTTTCCATCACGAACAACTTCATTAAGCAGGTTCCATCAAATTCAACACATTGTATCACATTTCCAACAATCTCCCCTTTAACTCATCAAGAAGGTTGTCATCAGCTTTATCAAGTAGGTTTCCATCAAGGACAACACTCTGCATCATATTTTCAACAATATTATTTCATTAAGTAGGTTACCATGAAATTCATCAAGTAGGTTTCCATCAATAACAACACATTGCATCTTATTGCCAACAATCTCCCCCTTTGGACTTGATGGCAACCATAATGGTGTTTGATCACCACAACAGATAGATACATTGATTATAACCACTATGCAAACACCATGATATTCTCCTTATGTCATATTTGTAATGTGATAAAAGGTCATGTTGAGACCTATGATGTAAAATTGTAATATTCTTACTGTGTTACTCTCCCCCTTTGACATCAAGGGCAAAGGGAAGATCAAATCCAAGACAATGTTTTTCTCCACATGTAGAAAGAAGAGCTCTGTAGATCTGATGTTCACTGAAGTTATCATGCTCCCCCTAAGTTCATGCCGAATCTTCAAAACATATTTTTTTAATGACTCTATGACCTTTCCTATCACTAAGGACTCATACTTACATCAAGGATCCAACCAAGTGGATTTACATATTTGACTCAAGTACCCAGTGAAGTGGGTTTACACATTTTGACTCAACTACCCAACCAAGTGGGTTTACAAATTTGACCAAGTCCTTACATGATTGAATATTACAATTTTACATCATAGGTCTCAACATGACCCTTTCATCACACTAAAAATATGACCTTTTGTTACAAATACCAAAAATACCTCAAGAGAGAGATCATATTTCAGAACCATCATAATGCCAACAATGCATCCTTTCCACATGACCAATGCTCCCCCTTAGCTTGTGCATCCTGAACACTTTCAACAGAAAATCATCAAGGCATCTTCATCAATAATATCAGAGAATGAAATAGAAATATAAGAGCTGAAACATCACCAGATACCCAAAAGCACCATAGCTGTGCTGAAGAATGCTGACCCAGAGAAAAATTGTCAGCAACCACCCATACACGGTTTTATCTGTATAAACTCGCGTATATACGCGACTGTCTTTCATGAAATCCGCGTATCCAATTTAATCTTCTGCAATTGTCGAGATACGATCCTCTTTGCATGGCGGAGACTATCGCTTAACTCACAGAATGTTGAAGCATTCTGGGATACATGAGAGAAGAAAGATCGGAAAAGGTAGCTATGTTTTCAAGTGTCATCCAACATTTGTAGCATAAGTGCATCAGTAACCAGGCCTTCAGACTTTTTGCAACATCAACAAATTCTTCCCAATAGGAATTATCACACTAGAACAACTTCTTCAATAGAAAATATGTGTGAAGCAATCATCCATGTGATCTAAAATCACCAAGATCTTCAAGATTCATCATGATGTAATATGCGTAGGAAAAAAGGTCTCAACCATAGCAACAAATTCTACATGATCTAATCATAAGACTTCCAACTTATCCATATTGTGAAAACAAAAGATATTCTTCAGCAAAAAGAAAACAGGGCTCATTCATAATCTCATCATAAGAAACCATGTATCATGTCATCATAATTTGAGCAATAACTAAGGAATAATCAAATACAATGCCAACAATGCAATCATTTGTTAGACTGATGCTCCCCCTGAACCTGTGCTCCTAATCTTTAGCTATCTTACTATTTTTCTTATCAGAAAATAATACGCGACTGTCTCCAGCAGAACTCGCGTGTATACACGGCTTTAGTTCACTAAACCCGTGTATGGAAATTGAAACACTGAAAATTTCCACAGCTTCATCTCCCCTTGAATTTGTATCACCTGTACCTGTCTTCTTCACATCAGATGCACTGTCAGAAATAAACATAACCAGAATTACCACACCAACCATGGGAATCATCATACATTGCTCCCCCTGTGATGATACATTACTAATCCCTATAATGTATCTCACATCATCCTACAACCATTATGAGAAGTAGGATTTAGAAGCGGATGACTACAGTAGGATTATTATCCCCTACGTTTTTTACCGGTCCTCCTCCTTTTTCCAGCTTTGCTTGAAATTTCCTTTTGTGTACTGAAAATTATCCAATTTATTAGATCTATTCATCAGGCATTCCTTTTCTACATGTCCATACTTGTTACAAGAATAACATCTTATGTGACCAGAAAATTAAGCATAAGGATCATAATGTGTTTTTCTATTCTTTCTTCTCATGCAATCAGCTGCTTTATGACCATACTTGCTACATGAAAAAAAATATCCCTTGAAGAAACCAGAGTACCTTTCTATGTAGTATCATTTGTATCTCTGTGAAACGTGCAGCACGAAATTAAGTGCAATATGCTCATAGTATGACATGTTGAAGCATTCAACATTGTCTTGATCATAGGAGAATATGTTCTTTTGAGAGTTCACATGATTATCGGTTGATCTTTTGTTTCTTTCAACACTTCAGATTTTGCATTTTTGATATCCTTTGAATCTTTAGCACTTCCTTGTAGAACTAGATTCTCCTTTAACGATTTCATGAAAACAGAGACCAAAGTTATGAGAAACCTTTGACTACTAAGAATATTGTCCAAAATCTTAGTACTATCATAGAGAGCCTCAAGAGTTTCTTTTACTACTACTAATTTACCTTTCAAAAATATTTACCTCTTGTCACATAATGGCATTGCTTCTTCCTTGCTTTCTTATTTCCTTCTTCCTTCTTCTACTTGATCATTCAATTTTAAAATCTCTTCCTTCAGCTCATTTTCTTCTTCAAAAGTTTGTAGAAGTTCTTCATTCTTCTTATTTGATGCTTCAAGATCTGATTTTAGAGAGATGATTTCTGCTTCAAGTTCTTCATTCTTCTTATTTGATTTTTTCGGATCTTCTTTGAGAGAGATGATTTAGCCAAGTCCTTTTCTTCCAATGATTGTAGAGTTCCTTCATTCTTATTATTTGATTTTTTGAGATCTGCTTTCAGAGAGATGATTTCTGCTTCAAGTCCTTTACTTCGATTGGTTACATCATCGTACAACCTTTTCAGTCTAGATATCATATCTTTGTAGATAGATTCTCTCTTATTAAATAATCTTTGTTGATCTTTGAGAACTGCTTCTAGATCCATAGCATTACTTTCACTATCTTCACTATTGCATGCATAAGAAAATAAATCACTAGACCAACAATCACTACCTGTTTCATCTTCTTCATTTTCTGGTGCACATGCTTTCTGAGATATTTCCTTTCTTTGAGTAGCCTTCTTCTCTTTCTTCTTTCCCATTGTGACGGATCTCCTTCAAGTGATCAAGCTCCTTCAGAAGGACCTTCTCTGATACCAATTGTTGGGAGGAAATCTTGAGAGGGAAGGAGAGGGGTGAATCAGTATTTAGAGCATACTCAAAATTTTTTACTTTTTCTTTCTCTAAAACTCATACGCTACTTTACTGAACACAACTCGTGTATACACGCGGATAACCTTCATGAAACTCGCGTATATACAGAGATCTTATTATGCATTTATTTCTTTACTTAGATCTATGCATCATTCATTCATCAGATGTTTAGTTAGCAGTAAGCATGTGCAGTAACAACAGAATAAACCATCACACATAAGAAACACACATGAACACCAAGATTTAAGGTGGAAACCCAAGTCGGGAGAAAACCACCGCTGTCGTCGTCTCTATCTTCAATATTTTACTATAAAGAAAACATCTTACAACCATGTATTGGCGCAGACTCATACCAGTACGCAGGCACCCACCTGCAGAAGGCTACAACCTTCTCTCGTTTACTAGCCTCTCCTCGAAGGGAGCTACAACCCCCTGCTCTTGTTTACCAGCCTCTCCTGGAAGGGAGCCACTAACCCCTGCTCTCGTTTACCAGCCTCTCCTGGAAGGGAGCCACTACCCCCTGCACTCGTTTACCAGCTACCACTGGAAGGGAGGTACAACCCCCTCACTAAAGGCTTCGACCCTCAGCACCACCATGGACCACGTTTCATCAATTTTCATACTGGATCCAACAGCTTCTATACAACACAACTTGTAGGCCACTTTTCATCAGATTTTCAGACTGGACCCACTCCACACATTTAAGCTCAACATTTATCAAACTGAAACTTATAACCCCATCAATTCATTCATTGAATCATCAACCAATCAACCAACAACTTGATCTTCAATCAACATCATACTCATCATTCAAACAACCCAGTTCTATATGAATACATCATTGAAAGATAGCAGTAAATCAGCAGAATAGATCAGAAATTTCATTCCACTTACTTCAGGAAACCCTAGATTCCATACGCGATTTTACTTCACTGAACCTGCGTATGTACGCGCTTTCATGCAAACCAACCCGCGTATACTTCTGTGCATTCTTCAGAAAACCCTATCTGCCCATACGCGCTTTTCCTTAAGCAGACCCGCGTATACACGCGCTTTTACTGAAGCGAACCTGCATATACATCTGTAACTTTTCAGGACTATGTAGCTCTTCAGATCAGATAAACAACTCAGATTTCATCCTTCACTTCAGAAAGTATTTCGCCTCATCTCAGATCTAAACATTCCATGAACAGATCTAGGAAATACATATACATTTCAGATCTAGAGATCCCTCTTCATCATTTTCTTCATAGGTGCATCACTAATTCAGATCTATCAATAAAGAACAGAGTTCATCCATGCAGATATACTTCAGAGTGAAGTATTCATTAAAACCCAGACACTTGCACCACCTTGCACTATGATTTCCTTCTCCTTAAATAGATTTAGCCTTTGTCAATACCATGAGTCAAAACCACTCAACATCCGATGTTATTTCTAGACGGGATCAAATAGATAATCCAGCGCTCAATACAATGGGTCAATACCATGGTCAAGTCCCCTGGTTTTATAAATTTAGAGCGCAATAGGGCATACGTGACTTGGCACGTACTTTTTCGCTTGCATACGCTACTTCTCCTTAACAAACCCGCATATTCTTTGTAGCATAACTTATTTATCATTATTCTGGCACTTTCTGAATTCCTTTCTTCTGCTACTTCTGAACTGATCTGTAGATACATCAGATTTACATTATTAACAACTCATCAAGTCAGTTTCCATCACGAACAACTTCATTAAGAAGGTTTCATCAAAGTCAACACATTGTATCACATTGCCAACAATCTCCCCTTTAACTCATCAAGTAGGTTGTCATCAACTTTATCAAGTAGGTTGCCATCAAGGACAACACTCTGCATCATATGGCCAACAATCTTATTTCATCAAGTAGGTTACCATCAACTTCATCAAGTAGGTTTCCATCAAGGACAACACATTGCATCATATCGCCAACAGTCTTATTTCATCAAGTAGGTTGCCATAAAGGACTACACATGCCAAAAAAAATTTCGTATCAAAGAAAGGCATTCGTGTTGATCCACTCAAGGTAGAGGTTATTATGAGTTTTCCTCCTCCTTCCAACCTGCGGCAACCCCAAAGTTTGCAAGGGAAAGAAAAAAATTTGCGTTGATTCATCCCGAACTATGCTGAGCTAACTAAAATTTTTACTCGAGTGTTGAAAAATGGCATCTCATTTACATGGAATGAAGTTTCTCAAAAATATTTTGATGCACTCAAACACACATTGATTCATACACCGTTGTTGCATCTGCCTGATTATCATCAAGACTACTTTTTGTATTTAGTTGCATCTGACGTCACTATTGGCATGGTTTTAGTTCGGGAAGATGAGTCGAACGATGAACATGTGATATATTATTTGAGTATAAATCTTACGAAAACGGAAGTAAAATATTAAAATGTGGAAAAATTTTCCTTAGCATCCGTTCAAGCTGTCCAATGATTTCGTCACTACATTCTCTTACATAAAACAACAATGATTTCAGAATGAAACCCTGTGATGTACATTCTTACCAGAAAGTTGCTAGGGGGAAAGATTCTAAATGCATAGTTATCCTGCAAGAATTTGATTTAGAATTCATAAAATCTAATTCCAAGAAATCATTGGTGCTTGCTAAATTGTTATGTAGCTTTCCCTATACGGAGACAAAACCATGGAAGAGGATTCTCTTCCAAATGAATCACTTTTTCTTATAAGTACTCTAGACCCTTATTATGGAGATATTATTGTGTATCTTCAAACCCAGAATTTTCGGCCAGAATTATCTAGAACCGACCATCATCATATTCGGTACCAATCCAAACAATGTTGAGATTCAACAAGAAATTAAGCACCTACACTAGTGTGGGGCCCACGGGCTATTTTTACGTGCATGTCTATTTTTATTATCCCTTAATTTAGATGGACATTAAACTATAATACATTCTCAATGTGGACTTGAAAATAGTTAACTGAAGTGGAAAATTAGTTATCTAAGTGAATTTCAAGTTAAAGGTTGGTTGGTGGGACATGCAAAGTAATTCTAGTTGTAACATAGTTGGAAGTGCAGTTGGTGCAAGTTGTAAATAGTTTAACTCAATTAGGTGAGTTAAACTTAGTTGTGCTAGTTGTAACTGAAGATACACTAGTGAGAGATCAAGTGAATTAAATATTAATTAATTCACATGTAGTGATCTCACATGCAACTGAAGATTTACTATTATTAACTGCATGCATGTCAGATCCAATGGAGACCCAGTTGAGTTCTAGGTGAAAGGGAAGATAACTATTAGTTGTGAAATTATCCGCTTGCACACATGCAAGCAAACACACATTGGATGTGCCCATGATACTTGTGCAGTCAAGACAGACAATATTGCATCATTTCAGGGATTGCATTCAGCAGGGATTGTGCAGTGAAGGCAAGTTATCTAGAGATAGTAAATTGGCTAAGGGATTTGCCATTTTTGTATGAAAGTGTGAGACAATTAGCTAATGTACTGAGAGCTCTTGTGAGAATATTTTTGTATGTAATTGTTTCATGATCCATGATATAATATAAAATAGAAGATAGTGGGGTTTTTAGGTGTAATATTTCCCTGGGAAATTATATGTGTTGTGTGTGATTGATATTTCTTCATGTTTATGTAATTGGAAATTGTGTTTTTAATTCCGAAAATATTTGTAAAAGAGATTCAGTATTTAAATTTAGAAATTTTTTAGATTGGGTGAATCCAAGATATACATGCATATTTTATAATTTCTACATGGTATCGGAGCACAGGAAATTGCAAAAGTGATGCAGGAGCTAGGTTTGTGACTGGATAGAATTCGAATTCGCAGAAATTCTTTCTTGGTGCTACAGTTGATTCAAGATCGAAATGGATTTCAATGGCTTAAGGTTAGAGTATGAAATCAAGGGTAGCTCTAACTACATTGCTTGGAAGGACAGGATAGAGGTGGTAGTCGAAGACAATGGCTTGAAGGAATTCATTGAAAAAGATGTTAATAAGCCAGATGCTACAGATGCTCCCAATCTTAATGCATGGAAAAAGAAAGTGGCAAAGTCGAGGAGGATCCTGTTGGAGGGAGTACAAGACCACATTGTCTCAAGTCTCCATGGGAAAGCCACACCATATGTTATGTGTAAGGCTTTGAAGAATATATTCCAAAGCAACAACGACCATAGGAAATTGGTGCTCAAAGATAAACTCAGGAAGATCAAGATGGAAAAGGGTGACACCATTCCAAAGTATCTCACAAAAATTTTCCAATGTCGGGATGAACTAGGGACTGTCGAAATAACAGTCGCTGATGATGATTTAGTGATTTTGGCTCTCCTAGGACTTCCTAGAGTTGGCACAGCTATGAAGACTTTGTCAACGGACAGGAAAAATTTCCGGATTAGGAACGACTGTGGTCGGATCTGGTGCAAGAGGAGTTCAGGCGGAACACTAGAGATGGCTCTTCATAAAAGCATTACGATGAAGAGGATTGTGCTTTGGCTGCCAAGTTGAAGAAGGGGAAGGGGAATAAATTCCATTCTAAATCCGAGTCTAAAGGCAAGAAGCATGACATGTCCAAGGTGAAGTGTTTTAACTATCACGAACATGGGAATTTTTCTACTAATTGTCCACAAAAGAAGAAGAACAAGTAGTCTACTGGAGCTGCAGCTGGTGAGTCCCTTGCCTCAAAATTTGAGCTTGACTTCTCCTTTATTTCATGCATGGCGTTAAGTGCATTGGGATCAGTGTGGTATTTGGATAGTGGTGCTTCCTTTCACATGACAGGTGATAAGGAACTTCTTAGTGACTTGGAGGAGAAATATCTCCAGATGCATATTGATATGGGCAACGACGGACGGTACAGTGCTACCGAGATTGGTACCATTACCTTTCAGACGGAGTTAGGTAAACCATTTGAATTAAAATACGTGATTCATGTACCAAGTCTGAAGAAAAATTTGGTCTCAGTCGCAGTGTTGGAGGACATAGGATATGACGTTGTTTTTAGTGATGGAAAATATTTATTGCGACATGAAACAATGGGTCAAGCCAAGAGGATATGGATTTGAGTTAAGAATATCTACAACCTAGAGGTAGATGGTTGTGCTTCCATGGTGGGAAAGGCATAGAAAGTGGTGAGCTGGGATGAGGGCGAATTATGGCACAGGCGATTGGGCCATCTTCATCATGGAGCCTTGAAAGTCATGCAGAAAATATCTACTAGACTTCCAATGGGAACACTTGCTCAGTTAGATCAATGTAAGGGTTGCACCATGGGGAAGTATGTAAAGTCCACCTTTCATGAGAAGGAGAACCGTGCTTCAGGGATCCTTGAGAGAGTTCACACATACATGTGTGGAGATGCAAAAGAAAGATCAAACATTCTCTAAGTTCTGTGAGTTTAAGGCATTCGCGGAGAAATAGTCGGGGAATCAAGTGAAGGCTCTTAGGAGAGATAATGGTGGAGAATACATCTCTAACGAATTCAAGAACTTCTGCAACAAAGAAGGAATTCGAATAGAACTCATAGCGCCTCATAACCCACAACATAATGGGGTCACAGAGAGGAAGAATAGAATGATAGTGGGTGCAGCACCAACGATGTTGCATGATCAGGGCCTACCAATGCATTTGTGGGCAAAAGCATGAAACACTATAGTTTATGTGAAAACCACTGTCCTCATAGAGTACTTGGCTTGAGTACACCTGAAGAAGCTTTCACTGGTAAGAAACCGGATGTTTCACACTTTAAAATTTTTGGCTCATTTTTTTATGTGCATGTGACCAAGGACACCAGGAAGAAGCTGGAACCGATTGCTGAAGTTGGGATTTTGTGGGGTACACAGAAACACCCCATAATTATCGTGTCTATTTTCCAAATAGTAGAATGACTGTTGTGCGATGGAATATAAAATTTGATGAGGGGAAATCCATGTGGTTGTTGCTTGAGAGGGAGTTGGACTTGCATGCAGAGGACGAACTACTGGTTCCCAAAGATGAGTCTTAAGATGTGGATCAACCACATGAGGAGGTTCATGGAGTGGAGGATGCCACTCATGCAGATCCATCCATCAGAAATGGTATAAAGTGCACCATGGAAGCTGATAGGCTGAGACTTGATGTTGCAGAGAATGTAGGAGTCCCTACTTCACAGCGCAGACATAGACAGTCTCCTAACCGATTTACTAGATACATGGCTCTTATGAGAAAATGTATTGTGACTGAACCATCTTCCTTTTAGGAAGCAGTGCAACAGCCTACTTGGGTTGATGCAATGGTGGAGGATTATGACTCCATTGTCAAAAACAGTGCATGGGAAATTTTCCCAAGACCGGTTAAAAAATTAGTGGTAGGCTTGAGATGGATCTACAAGGTAAAGCAAGTTTTCGATGAGAGTGTGGAAAAATACAAGGCCAGATTTGTGGCTCGGAGTTTCTCATAGATCTAGGGGATATATTATGATGAGAATTTTGCGCCTATTGCAAGGTACTCTTCCATAAGGACCATCCTTGCATTCTTAGTGCATATGGGTTGGCGCATTCATTAGATTGATGTGAAAACTTCATTTCTCAATGAGATCATTGAGGAAGAGGTGTACATAGAGTAGCCTGAAGGTTTCGAGACCTTCAACAGCGAGTCGCATGTGTGAAGACTCAGAAGAGTGTTGTATGGGATGAAGCAAGCACCTCGTGCTTGGTACACTCAGACAAATATCTATTTCACAGGACTGGGTTTCACCAAAAGTGAAGCAGATGAAAAATTGTACCAAATTGTGGTTGAGGGTAAGCTATTGATCATTGTTCTTTATGTTGATGGTTTAATTTTGACTGGTGATGAGCAGTTGATACACTCATGCAAGGAGGATCTTGTAATGGAGTTAGAAATGAAGAATATGGGCCTCCTTCATTATTTCCTTGGATTGGAAATATGGCAGCGGGATGGTGAAATTTTTGTGTCTCAAGGAAAGTATGCAAAAGAGATACTGGGTAAGTTTAACATGGAGAAATGTAAACCCCATGGATACGCCTCTTCTAGGAAATTGGAGGAAAGAGGATGCTACTTCTGGAGAGGTAGTGGATGCTACTGTCTATCGACAGTTACTGGGTTCACTAATGTATCTAGCGAACACAAGACCAGACATTTGCTATGCGGTTAACCAGCTGAGTAAAACTATGGTTAAGCCTACCAAGCTCTTTTGGAAGGCGGGGAAGAATGTCCTGAGATACCTTAGGGGCACATCAGATTATGTTCTATGGTACAGAAGATCAGATGGAATGAAGTTGCATGGCTTCGCAGATGCGGATTGGACTGGTAGTCCATCAAACAGAAAGAGCACATCAAGAGGGATCTTTAGCATTATATCTACAACTGTATCTTGGTACATCAGGAAGCAAATATCCATGGCGCTCAGTTCAACGGAATCGTAATACATGGCAACAAGTCAAGCTGCATGTGAGGCTATCTGGATGAGAAAGATCTTGGTTGGTTTGTTTGGTTCTCAGAGGGATCTAACAGTGATTCATTGTGATAATCAGAGTTGCATTAAACTCTTGATTAATCCTATGTTTCATGATAGGTCCAAGCATGTAGATATCTGGTACCATCATCTCAGATATTGTGTGCAAAAGAGAATCATGTTGCTTCAGTACATTCCCATGGAAGATCAGGATGCAGATATTCTGAGGAAGGTGCTCACCAGGAGAAATTTCGAATACCATAGAGACATGATCGAGGTGAAGGATAATCCCTTTCTTTTTGAGAGGGAGTGTTGAGATTCAACAATAATTTTTTTGGCACCCATGATCCTAGTGAAAATTAAGCACCTACACTAGGGTGGGGCCCACAGGCTATTTTAGGTGCATGTCTATTTTTATTATCCCTTAATTTAAATGGAAATTTAAATGTAATCTATTCTCAATGTGGACTTGAAAATTGTTAACTGAAGTGGAAAATCAATTAGCTAAGTGAATTTCGATTTAGAAGTTGGTTGGTGGGACATGCAAAGTAATTCTAGTTGTAACTGAGTGATTCTAGTTGTAACAGAGTTGGAAGTGCAGTTGGTGCAAGTCGTAAATAGTTTAACTCAGTTAAGTGAGTTAAACTCAGTTGTGCTAGTTGTATATGAAGATAAATTAGTGAGATATCAAGTGAATTAAATATTAATTGATTCACATGTAGTGATATCACATGCAACTGAATATTTACTATTATTAACTGCAGGCATGTCAGATCCAGTGGAGACCTAGTTGAGTTCTAGGTGAAAGGGAAGATAACTATCAGTTGTGACAATATCTTCTTGCACACATCCAAGCAAACACACATTGGATGTTCCCATGATACTTGCACAATCAAGGCAGGCATGATTGCATCAATTCATGGTTTGCATTCAGCAGGGATTTCGCAGTGAAGGAAGGTCGTCTAGAGATAGTAAATTGGCTAAGGGATTTGCCAATTTTTGTATGACAGTGTAAGCCAATTAGCTGATGTACTAAGATCTCTTGCGAGAATATTTTTGTATGTAATTATTTCATGATCCATGATATAATATACAATAGAAGATAGTGGGGTTTTTAGCTGTAAGCTTTCCCTGGGAAATTATCTGTGTTGTGTGTGATTGATCTTTCTTCATGCTTATGTAATTGGAAATTGTGTTTTTAATTCCACAAAGATTTGTAGAAGCGATTCAACATTTAACTTTAGAAAATTGTTAGATCGGGTGAATCCAAGATATACATACATATTGTATAATTTCTACAAACAATACACTATTGTTGGCAATACAATTTATCCTCGTGGTGTTGATTCCATCTTTAGATGATTTTTGACCCATGAGGAAGCCGAAAAGGAATTGAATGACTACCATTCTATATCCTGTGGCAATCATATGTTCGGGTTTTCCATTGCCCAAAAAATATTGCGTGCTGGGTGTTTCTGGCCTTTGATGTTCAAAGATTGTATAACCGCAATCCAAAAGTGCCACAATTGCCAAGTTTACCATTGCAAAATGCGTACACCTCCAGATACTCTTCACCTAATCATTGTTTCCAGTCCTTTTTCCAAATGCGGTATCAATTTCATTACATGAAACCCTCACTCGTATGGGGGGCATGGTTATATTATCCTAGCTATGGATTATTTTACAAAATGGGCCGAGGCGATGCCTGCATATAAAGATGATGGAAAAATTGCGGCCATTTTCACATTCAATCTTGTGATTTTCATATTCGGTGTTCCACAAGCCATCATCATGGACCATGGTAGCCATTTTCGAAATTTAATGATGACCGAACTTGCTGCGAAGCTAGGGTTGCATCATGACAGTTCAACTCCATATTACCTCCAAGAAAATGGCTAAGTAAAATTCATAAACAAGGTTTTGACTACCATGATTAAACAGATTATTGGAATTCATCAATTAAATTGACACCTGATGCTTTTTCTAGCCTTGTGGGCATATTGTACCTTAGGAAAAACTTCGACCAGTTTTACTCCCTTCTTACTAGTTTACGGTCTAGAAGAAGTGTTTCTTATTGAATGTGAAATCTCATGTTTGAAACTTGAAATCGCTTTATTACCAACCACTTCTACAAAAGAGGAACATTTTTTATACTTAGCACGACTAGATGAGACTCACCTTGAGGCTACATTAGCTAGTGAGACTCATAAGAAACGGGTTAAGGCACATTTTGATCAAAATGTAAATCCTCATTCATAGTCATAAGGTGACCTAGTCTTAGTTTATGATCAAGAGTATGATAAATTAGGTGTCGGTAAATTCGAGCCCATGTGACATGGTCTCTATATTGTAAAACGTGTAACGAAAAAAGGGGCTTATGAGCTAGTTCATTATGATGACATTTCTTTAGGAAAGCCCAGAAATGGTCTTTACCTGAAGAAACATTACGCTTAATTCACTCCATGAAGACTTTGTATATCATTGCATCATATTTGTTATGAGTGTATGAAAATGTTAACATTTTTTTTTTCAACTACGTCTCCTTCTTGTCTTATATTAAACTTTATTTGCAAATGTCGACGCTCCCTCAAAATTAAATTGGCTTTGCCGATGGCGCTAGTCATAGTACTCAAAAATTTTCTTCTGCAGCTTGGGCTATTTATTCACCCACAGATGAGTTAGTTAGTATTCATGGAATATTCATTAGTTGAACAACAAATAACATCATAGAATATAGTGCAATTATTGAGCTATTGTCTTATGCCATTTCATTTGGCATTTATCGATTGATCATTAGATTAGATTCTTAACTCATAGTATTACATTTAAATGGTGCTTATTCAGTAAGAAGTTCCACAATGTTAAGAATGGTTTTGTGGGTTCGTCTCTTGGAGAGAGAGTTTGATTACATCGAATATCAACACATTCCAATACATTTAAACACATTAAATGATGTTGGATAATTATATGTTAAATCGACATTGGTAAAATCTGTAAGAAAGAAAAACAATATCCATCCACATATTGTACAAGATAAACTAAGATAATAGTAGTTGTTTCCATTAATAAAAATGTTTGTAAGAAGTGTGGCTTTACAAAATGGCAACCAAAACATGAGTCCCTGTGGCATTTATTATTCGAACATGCCCATATTAAAAACAAAAACAAAATCTAGCCCTATGACTAGCAACTAAGCATGGTGATCATAGTAGCAGAGGATGGCGCAAGCTACTTGTCATAGAAAGTGACTAGTTGGTCCAAGAACTCCCACGACATGCATGTGCTAACGAAGAGGAAAATCATCAATCCTAGTGTCTGGGATGTACAGAGTCGACCTCTCTAAGTTGTGGTCAAACTCAGTCAAAGTCTGTGTTGCATCAGGGTTTGGTACCACCAGCATAGATCCATATTAACCACGGATCTAACATGGGTCGAGATGGATCAAATTTCTTTAGGTGCAAACTTATTTTAGAGTGCAAAAAATAATGTGTACTTTTTTATTGTTTAAATTTTATTTTTAAATGTTATACAAATTACATAACATGTGTATGGAGTCATTTTATCATATCAACACACATTAAATTGGATTTTTTATTAATAATATATTTTTAAATATATGTCAATATTAATTCATATTAAAATATTTTTCTCATAACTCACATGGGATATTTATTCTATATGACATTAAAATATTTTCTTTTAATTTTATTTTCTACATGTAGATATTTATGAAGTTAATATTTTACTTCTAATTATTTTACATGAAATTATATATATATATAGCCAACGTTACTTTTCTATTTAGAGATATTTTATTTTATTTTAAGAGGGATGACCATACTTACACATCGTCACACTCTATCTGCTTAAAGTTATATACAATTATTTTATTTAAAATAAACGTCGAAATACTTTATTTATTACTCGAAGAGTGAAAATGAAATATCAACGAACATAGTTAATTGTTGTATTAATCCATTTTTAATTGTGTATTTATATGTTATTTAATTTTTGTTTTGGCCAACATTAGTGAAAATTATTTATGTTATTTTTTGAGGACGTGACATACTTACACATGTCCCTCAAACTAGATTTTGGAACGAGCCTCTCAGATCAACAAGAGATGCTCAATGATCACCCCGTCTGTCAAAGCGTTGTAATTTTGTTGGTTTGACCGGGCCCACATCTGCATTCTTATTTCATATATTTTTTCTTGGATGTCAAAGGACAAAAACAAAAAAAATGAAAACACAAAACAACCAAAATGTGAAATTTTTACATATGTTACCCCACTACATTCCTGCTGGAAGTGGGATATCTAGATCACTAGTGTAATCCACGCCTACATATGGAAAGTCCTCTATAATGATGATTTGACATTCCAACCACCCAAAAAACTCAGGAGTGTATCTCACAACTGGACCATCACCACCTTTGTGGTGTGCCATCAATGAAACACATTGAAGCATATGAGGATCTCGAAGTCATCCTGCATCTACAAGAACCTGTTGTGGGGAAAGAAGGGGAATCCTCTCCAGAGAAAATGAGATCACAATGGCACCATACCCAATTTTTTTTTATCTTTCTAGTCTTTTCTCTAGTTAGTTTCCCTTTGAGATTGGAAACAACCCCCTCACACCAGTTGAAATGGTAGGTTGTAAACACTCCGCTGAAATTTGGATTTGGGCCCCAGTGAGAAAATGAAGCATTGCACTTCCATACAATCGTGAAACGGTGAAGGTAATGGTTCTCAAATGAAGCCTCTCAAATTTTTTGACATTAATCCATCCATCTTTGAGCTGGGACCCTTGAAAAAATGTCACCTTAGGTAAGTTGTTGTTGTTTCTCCACCTAGTCCATTCCCATATAAAGAGATATCAATCCCTCGACGTGAAAGCCCAATCAGAAAATAGATGTCATCTGCATCTATGGTAAGCCTTTGGTACCCTATCATAAAACATTGTTCTTGAACATCCCATGCTCTTACCATCCATGCCAACAAATCTAGCTGAGCCTTCATGCTTGGGATCATGAAAAAATTGTATCAGCCACAATATTTTAAGGCCTAAAGTGTTTTTGGGTCATGCAAAGCTTCCACATCTTGAACCTCATGTTATCTTTCACTCCACTCCATTTTTTCAATTCAAAACCTTGAAAATAATAGTAGAGGAGGATTAGAAAACAATGTGATCATTTTTGCACAAAAATTTGGCCGTTTTATTTATTTTTTCAAAACCCTCGGTGTTGTGTGTGGCCGCCTTTTATGAACAAAGTGCATTTTCAGGGTTTCCATGAGGAAAAACCATGCAAATCACGATTTTCGATGTTACAAAAATGGTCGGGGTGCGTGGTCCCGATGAAGGGTAACTACACACCCTCGAGGGAAAAATTTAAAATAATAAAACCTCCCAAAAATTTCAAATATACGGTGAAATGTAAAATAAGAGCAATAAAAATGAAGATAATAGAAAGATCTCTTACCTAGAGAAAACAGTTCGTGATTTGGTCCACTAGTTTGGTTAGAATCTTCCTCTGAAGTTTTTGGTAAAAATTTCCTTTCAATGGATCTAAAATGGTAAAAGCACAAATGGAAAAAAATATTTTTATTTTTTGGATTTTTATAAGAATTTTAGGCTAATAATTTTTTTTTCTTTTAACCTTTAAAAATTCAAAAATTTTAATGTTTTTATTATATTTTTGAGTAGTTATGACGACTTTTTGAGTTTAAATGTGCAGAACATAGGTTTAATTTTAAAAATGAATCATTTTTGGGATGAGTAAACTGTTATTTTTTTTGGGACTTTTTTTGGATGAGTAAATTGATTCTTAACTTTAAGCCCTTTTCAGATTCCCTAAACATGAAAATATCGTCGAGTACTTGACTATTCAAACTCGAAAAAGTAAATGAAAAGTCATCTATTTAGTATAATTTTACCCCTTTTACAGACTAAACAAAACTATTTACGAAAAAAGGTATACGTTGACTAATCATGGTCAATAGAGTTCTCTCCTACATTATTTTACCCTTTTTTGTGCTTGAGAGACTAAACCCATGAAAAAGGACATTTGGAGTTTACTTTGAAAGATCTGAATGATTTTTCTTCTCGTATCTTTTCAAACTCTTTAAACATGAAAACGACATCGAATAATTCCTTAACTAGACTCATAAAACATAAATTGTGCAAGACTCATCCATCATGACGAGATCGAACCACTCCTTCCTAGGGTTCATTAAAAATACTTCGAAGGACTCATCAGAAGGATGAGCTTACAATACAATAAAATGTTATCCTCCTCAAGCTTGAACATAAATAAAGAGGTACTTGCCAGTAATGGTGGGGGGAAATTGGGAAGAAACGTTCACTTTTGTATTACAAGGTAGTATGTAGCTCTTTCACATGACACTCTGTCACATCGGTGTTCGAGTTTGGAAATACATTTATCTCATAGCTAATCAAACCTTGTTAAAATTATTCAGTTGGTTTTGGGTATTATTTTTGAATCAAAATTCTCCAAGTCAAAATGTCGTGTCACTGATATGTTCAAGAGAATTCCAACCCCAGTTAAAATTACTTTGCAATTCATAGCCTTCAATCTTGTTGACCTGTAATGTTCCCAATTTTAGCCTCAAGCTAAAATGGAACATTATGGTTAGCGTATTTTTATTTTGTTAAATAAAATGGGTAAGGAGACACCTTAACCCCTTTTGATGGAGAAATAACACTCCTTTTGTGAAAGGAGGGATAATAAAGCAGCTGGATTGAGCACCACATGGTGTGAACAGGATTGGATCAAGAATGATCTAGTCATTTTGACCAAGTCAACTAAAATTGTCTAGATACATTGCACCTACTTGGACAGTGAAGTTTTGATGGAGGCTTCACTTGCTTGAGCTAGAAACAAGTGTGAATGGGACCCATGGTGAGAAAGGTTCCTTTTCTTTATAAGGAGGAGATGGCATCCCATTTTCATTATGCATTAGCTTATCATTTTCGTTGGGTCTGAAAAGACTTGCATCCCCGGGTTGTTTAGCAGGGTTTGTAGGGTTCTTGAACCCAAGGGTTTTCCCGGTCAAGAATCCCAACCTCTTCCTTAAGGAAGGAGAGGGTTTGAGCTTCATTTCCTCATTTCGGCATTTGGCCAAGCTTCTCTCTGCAGCTACAGCGTTATTTCTATAGCAGATTAACGTTGTGTTGCTAGGTGCAGCAACAGAGGAAATTATAGAGCCATCCTTTGGCTTATTATTCAGGGGATATCTTGTATATTATTTGGAGGAGAAACAGAGGAGACTCCCAGGAATCATTTAAGATCTTTGGCACTGGGCCAAACACTCACCATCTCTCACAGCGCAGTCTTGGGCAGAAACTGTGTTATTTTCAAAGGCAGTTGCTGGGAGAGCCATTTGGGCTCATCAGGAGGATTGTTTTTTAGTAAAGGGATCAGCCTTCTACTGAAGAGAATTATCAGAGGAGGGCATCACTATTTCAGATCTGCCATAGCCTCATTGTATACTTTGATTCAGCTGCAGTGACAAGTCAGATTGTCACATTGTACATTTTCCGGCATTTCTAGAAATCTTTCCTAGATTGGCTAGAAATCTTGTATTAGAGCCCATTCTTCTATTTTGGGGAATTTCTTTATATATATCAGCCATTTTCATGTATATGTGCCACTTGAAGCATCTACCATAGTATAGACAGCGTTTTCATAGCTACTCCGACATTCTGTGCAGTTGTAGCTACTCATGTATTTCATTGCTTACTCATTGGAGGAGGATTCTCATTGAATGAGGGATTGATTCCTCATTATATTTTTGTATATTTTAGCTGATATCTTAATGAAAATGATGGCTGTATTATATTTCATCTTATGTTGTATTCATATTTGTATAGTTTCATGATTATGTTCATGTATTGTTGTAAGCTCTCTCATTGAGCAATTGCTGAGATATCTAGTTTTGGGGAGATCTATATAAGCCCTCTAGGCTTATTTCTTTGAGTTCATCTTCTGGAGGAGAAGTGTTTGGTGATTTAACAAGGGGATCCAAGCCCCCTTCCTACTTATTTTCACACTATCTTTCTTATATAGCGTTCTTAAGCTCAAGATTGCAGAAATTCCTGAAAAGGAATATTATAGTGGTATCAGAGCATGATCTTTGGCTCAGCCTGTGGCTTCAAGACAAAGTGCTGAATCCATGACGGAGGAAGATTTAAAACTCTATAGATATATTCTATAGATGGCCAGGTAGCCTTTGGATCTCATCCTTTGTTCAAAGGTGACATATCTAGTAAATTCCCCTGCAGTCAATCTCTGGAATAGAATTTTGATATTCCTAAGAAGGGAACTTTACAGTTGTGCAGCCCAAGATAAAATGCCATTAGAATAGGAAGTTCTTCATTTAGAAGAGGATATGTACATAAAAATAGGAATGACGGAAGAGGAGGTTTCCCTTCTTCTTTTCCAGACCCTGGAGGGTATTATTGAAGACCTTGAGGAGAAAAAAAGGGAAAATTGGAAAGATTTTCTGAGAGGGTTTGTGGATGAAGCAAGCCCTAGCTATTTTTATGGGTGTGAGCATTTAGCCACACATGCAGATCCACAGCGCAGTTCATTGCCCACTTGCACAGCCGAAAGGATGGAGATAGGAGATGAGGCCATTGGAGGAGCAGTGCTGCAACTCAAAGGTATGGCTCATGGTTTATGGTTTGGAAATTATATTTCATGCTATCATGCAAATGTAGAATCACATGATGGATTCACTAAAGGGTTTGTGAGAGAATTTTATGAAAATCACTGTGAATCTCTTTGTACCAAAACATCAAACACTTTGCATGCATTAGAGAAAACCATGGAACAAACTCCATTCCATATTTCTGAAAGGGATGAAAATATGTATGATGACTTGCTAAAGGCAAGATCCCTATTATATGAAGGGCACTCTTCTATTTGTGATAACATGGAGATCCCTCTTTCAGAAGAAGACCAAAATCCATGGTCTCTCATTGAAGGGGAGACATACTCACATATTGATGAAGAGAATGTGCATGAAAGAATCCATAGCACTGTCATATTGGAGGAAGATCCATCACCACATGGAGATGAGAGGGGAGCCATAGCTTCTATGAGAGGAGTCCTTGTTTCTATGCAAGGGATTCCAAGTATTTTAACATGTGGGAACCTTGGCACAATTCCAGAGCCATTTGAAACAACTTGTGGGGATTGTGAGATGGAGGAGGAAGAGAAGGATCAGCATCAAGGGTTGATACACCCTTATCTATTCCGGAGAGTCTTTGCACAAAAGAAGGCTACTGTACAACGTAGTGAAGAGAGGGACAAGAAAGTCCTCTTATATATACAGTCCACTTCTGATCTTGATGTCTCACAATATGGAGGCATTCCACCTGGAAGGCCACCTGATCTAGCATTGATGAGGGGCATCTTGTCATAAAGTTCACCACTCTTGGATTCCGGAGAGGTGAAGAATTTGGAGGAGTCCAGCGCAGTGTAGGGAGTTTGGGATAGACACAAGGAGGAGAGAGACACTCTCTCATTTTCAGCATCACCTACTCTCATTAGTCATACTGCGCTGACAGATTTTGCTGCAGGGATGGAGGATTGCATCTTCATGATGCAGGATGACTGCTCCACATATTTTATGAGGAGGAGGATACTTCCTTTGAGGGAGAACTATTTAATACATAGGAGTGGATGGAGGCCACTCATGCTTACTTTGACCCAGTTTGGGAGATCCCTGTTGGATGACATCTTCTCATGGGAGGCCAACTTCCCAAGATTACCATTATTATTTGAGCATGAGCAGCTGCATGATTGGCATGGAAAATTTTTTGAGGATGAATTTGGCATGGGGGATGTCAAACTAACATGCAGCAGCATGAGGGGAGCATCACATTGCATATTACCAGCGCTGTCTATGAGGAGGATGGATCCAAGTTGGAGGACTCAGCTTTTGGTTGAGTATTCCCAGGATCTTGTTGCATGCATATTTTTTGATGACCAAGAGGGAGATGACAGATACATGATGGATGATGTGGTCATCTATTGTTATGGCAGGATCTTCTTGGCTAGATTTTCTAGTCTCAAGGAGAAACTATTGCATGCAGCACATGTGGACTTTCTAGCTATGAACTATGATGCATACTTTGCTTTGCTAGAAGAGTTCATTCAGGAGGGCATTTAGCATGATTTATATCAGCATATGGACAGATGCATAGCCCGGATGATTTTTGAGAGGTTGGCACAACCATTTCCCGACTCATTTGAGGTGAGGGAGAGCATTCAGTTGAGCCATTTCAGCTCAAGAACCAGAGTACATGGTAAAGAAGCTATATATTCTCATTTTGGTTTACCTTTCTTTACATTATATCAGCAGCTTGATTAGCTAAGGATGATCACATCTCCTTATGCTCCTTATTATGATGTACTTGTGGCCCATTGCAGCAATGGGAATGGCTATTTTTATGATGGTTTGTGGGGGAAGCCACATACTTCTTGGTGTGCACCATCGGCACCAAACTACACTTACATGTTTCCACCTTATGAGATGTTTGTGGCAACAAAAAAGTGGTTGGAAAGGCACTTGTTGATTTCTGATTTGATGCAGGCCAAAGGTCCACTGCGCTGGTTCCTCATGTGGAACTATGATTCACTCTCTGATTTCCATGTGGCAGCATGTTTTCATTTTTTATTGCTTCCATATGTTGCTGATGTTTGTGTACTCATGGGAGGCTTTGATTGGAGAGTGGGCTTGGAGTTGGAGGTGCACATTGGGATTATGATTCTCCCTTTTTCACATGTTGTATGTTTCAGGAGAAACCATGGGAATCCATGATTGCCATGTCACTACTTTTATCTTCACATAGGAGGAGCTATTGGGAGAGAATGCATTATGGGAGGAGGCACTTCATGGTTGATTTATTTTGTGAAGAGGCTTGGGCCAATTGTGGAGGCCATGACATTTCAGCCCAATATCAGCAAATCCCTCACACTTATCATAAATGGAGGGAGAAACTACTTGGATGGAAAAATCTAAACTCTCCATTCGGCCCCAACATATTGCATAGATCAAGGGTTGATGACTACTTTGTTGAGCTACTTAGGATGGCTCATTTCATATGGATGATTGCATGGGTGGAGGAGTCACTCATTGGGAATAAGACTTCCCATGTTTTTCATCACTCCTACCTTGAGGAGGCCATTGAACCACAAGGATATTTCCACTTGCACCTTCTATTATCTCATGATGTATTCTTTGGTTCTACATACTTGGAGGGATACATGGAGGACATATTTATTGCATACCTTGATGAGCTATGGTGGGGTCTATTGATGAGGAGGCCACAAGAAGAGGGGGATAAATTTTTTTCTCTCTGTGCAGTTGCTTGAGGACAAGAAACATGTGGGAGGGGAGGACTGTAATGTTCCCAATTTTATCATCAAGCTAAAATGGAACATTATAGTTAGCATATTTTTATTTTGTTAAATAAAATGGGTAAGGAGACACCTTAACCCCTTTTGATGGAGAAATAACACTCCTTGTGTGAAAGGATGGATAATAAAGCAGCTGGATTGAGCACCACATGGTGTGAACAGAATTGGATCAAGAATGATCTAGTCATTTTGACCAAGTCAACTAAAACTGTCTAGATACATTGCACCTACTTGGACAGTGCAGTTTTGGTGGAGGCTTCACTTGCTCGAGCTAGAAGCAAGTGTGAACGGGACCCATGGTGAGAAAGGTTCCTTTGCTTTATAAGGAGGAGATGGCAGCCCATTTTCATTATGCATTAGCTTATCATTTTCATTGGGTCTGCAAAGACTTGCATCCCCAGGCTGTTTAGCAGGGTTTGGAGGGTTCTTGAACCCAAGGGTGTTCCCGGTCGGGAATCCCAACCTCTTCCTCAAGGAAGGAGAGGGTTTGAGCTTCATTTCCTCATTCTGGAATTTGGCCAAGCTTCTCTCTACAACTACAGCGTTATTTCTGTAGCAAATTAACATTGTGTTGTTGGGTGCAGCAACAGAGAAAATTATAGAGCCATCCTTTGGCTTATTCTTCGGGGGAGATATTGTATATTATTTGGAGGAGCAATAGAGGAGAATCTTGGGCATCATTTCAGATCTTTGGCACTAGGCCAAACACTCACCATCTCTCACAACGCAGTCTTGGGAAGAAACTGCGTTATTTTCAAAGGCAAATGCTGGGAGAGCCATTTGGGCTCATCAGGAGGATTGTTCTTGAGTAGAGGGATCAACCTTCTACTGAAGAGCATTATCAGAGGAAGGCATCACTAATTTATATATGCCATAGCCTCATTTTATACTTTGATTCAGCTGCAGTGACAAGTCAGATTGTCACATTGTACATTTTCCGGCATTTCTAGCAATCTTTCCTAGATTGGCTAGAAATCTTGTATTAGAGCCCATTCTTCTATTTTGGGGCATTTATTTATATATATCAGCCATTTTCATGTATATTTTCCACTTGTAGCAGCTACCATAGTATAGACAGTGCTTTCACAGCTACTCCGGCATTCTGTGCAGTTGCAGCTACTCATGTATTTCATTGCTTACTCATTGGAGGAGTATTCTCATTGAATGAGGGATTGATTCATCATTATATTTCTGTATATTGTACCTGATATCTTAATGAACATGATGGTTGTATTATATTTCATCTTATGTTGTATTCATATTTGTAGAGTTTCATGATTATGTTCATATGTTGTTGTAAGCTCTCTCATTGAGCAATTGCTGAGAGATCTAGTTTTGGGGAGATCTGTATAAGCCCTCTAGGCTTATTTCTTTGAGTTCATCTTCTGGAGGAAATTTTTTTGATGTTTTAACAAGGGGATCCAAGCCCCCTTCCTGCTTATTTTCACACTATCTTTCTTATACAGCGTTCTTGAGCTCAAGATTGCAGAAATTCCTGAAAAGGAATACTACACAACCAACCATGAGTCAGTCCTATGTTACTCCAAATTTGTTCTTCAAAAATAAACATAAGTTTCATGTCATAGGCTCTCCTGCGACATGTCACTTCTTATCGACTTCAGCACATTGTCTAGGAAGTTGATCTAGAAACCTTTTTCAGTACCATGAAGTCTACATGTCCTAATGTCAAGTTTCTCGCCTTCGACAACAGGTTCTCATCACTGACTATCGATCGAATTATTCTATGAGTGTTCGAATTCATGACATATTTTCACACATCATAGATTATACTGGAAGTACCTAGAGGACCACTATCATTATTGGTGGTTTCTCTCGCACTTGTTAACAGTTCACATCATTGACTAGTAATCAAGTGGTTTCTACCATGTTCTCCTTCGAGACATTCATTCGCATGGTTAGATTCGTATTATAAATCAATAGAGATGGAGATTAAGACCCTGGATCTAGTTTCATCCATCCAGAATGCATGGAGTTATATATTCATGATTGTACATATATATCAATATTTGATGGTTGTTTCCATACTATTTCTACTATAGACATGGATATTTGTGTATTTCCTTACTATTTCATTGAGATATTTATGCTCTTAGTAAGGGAATTCCTACCTTAGTGATGATTTTATATTGCATTAAAACCTTTGATCGATTGTTTCAGGTCTCCAACCATGGTCTCTGATTCAAAATTTGGCATGATAAAGCACTTCAGTCCTCAAACATATTTTCTGACTTTTCACTTTAGGGGGCAATCTGTTACATGTCATTTTGTCATCATGGAAATTGACCATCAATCTAGATCTTTCACTATCCTTCAATGTGTTCCAAAGAATTCCCCTGTAATATTAGAAGCTAAAAATCCTTAAATAAATAATAATTGCAGATTACAAGGTATAAAAACCTACTTTTAGTCACTTGTGTATTTTCCTAGAAAAATTCTGCACATTCGCGTATTTAACCGTTATGCCTAGTGCAAAAATGTGCTCTGTCTTAAACTATAAACTGCACACATGACTTAATGAAAGTACAAATAAAAAGTTAAATATATAAGATTTTTTGGGAAAATATTTCCCAACTAAAAGCTTCGAGGTGATGCTTATTCAAGCCTGATCCTTCTGTTCATGGAGCTAATTCCCATTATTTATGGAACCCTAATCCCACCATTTGAAGATCTCATCCTTGAGATGAGGATCTCAAACCTCCTCCTCTTGGACTATAAATCAAACACATACCAGAGGGTCAAGGGGGACTACTGAAGGTAAAATTATTCTGTTGAAATAAGACTAGAAGGCTTGTCATCCAAGGAGAATATTTGAGATCATTGGAAGGAGTCATACTTCATCAAGGCTTAGGTTGTGTAACTACTTTATTCTTGATATTAATACGATAAATCTCCATTGGAGTTGTTGTATTGTGCATTTTCTTCTTGTTGGGTTGTTTGGGATTAACCTAGGTACGGCTTGGACTTCACACTGACAAAAACCTTAGGCACCAGCCCTTTTGGAAATGACCTTCAAGCATATCGCAGACTCACCCGAGGTGGCTATGGGTGGTTGCAGAACCAAGTTTCTTTAGCCTTGAGGGACTATGCAAGGTGGCTTCTACTTCACTTTTATGTATTTAGTTAATATTTTAACATACATATAACTACTGCAATGTATAACTTAACCATTTACTTCGTCACATCAGTTTAAAATAAACATATCACAAAACAATGTAAACTGTGCTATCACCACATATACTTGCAATCATTACTTCACATAAACAGATAAACAACAACATAACAGATATAAACACATAATATTCCCAAAAATTATTCTTCTTTATTAAGATGGATCTATTCAGTACATTCAAATTCTCAACTTGCACACACAACTGCAGGTGGTCTATGCATTGAGCTACAAACTCTTCCAATTTCTTCATGCACTCAGTTGCGGAGCCTTCCCTTAAGGCCCAAAACATACTAAAGATAGAAAATACAATCACTTGCGCTCATCAACTATGCATATTATAACTTCGACACAGCATTACATCCCTTTATATATCTTTACATCATTACAAAACCATGGTCCATATACCATGGGTTAGACAAAACAATTAGCTAAAATCCTGAAACCCAATATAAAATGAGGGGATTTGACCCACCCCAAAGCCCCTAGACTCTGCTCGGTAGATATGAATTCACGGTACTATGCACTCTGCTCCTCAAAATGTGAAGTCTTTGACCAATTTGGGTTGTTCCGAAAAGGCGCCCAACACTCACATGTGACTTGTCTTGAGTCACTCAACTATTGTACCCTGAATCTTATCTACGATGCTCATGTAGGTGGCATTATATTACTTAAGTATTTCCACTACCTTATTTTCCTCTTTGCACACTTCCTCCAGTAGTTCCTCTGTTTTTGGTTTTCCTGTATTCTGTAGCACTTCTTTCTGCCTATGTCGCAACTCCTTGATCTTACCATCTACTGCCTGTGAAATCTGGAGGGCCTCACCCTACCACGGCTGAGTCCTTGCTATCAAAATCTGCTCTTTCCTCCAAAGGTCTTCAATCTTTGTTTGAAGAGTCTTCTCTTCAGTGATTATGGCAAGCCTTTAAAACACTGGTAACGTCTTCGTAGTTTCCCGGGTTTCTTCCAACTTCTTCTACTTTTCCTGCATCTCCTCTTATGATCAGAGGCTCAGTATTTTATCTTAGAAATCAAAGTGTTTATAATTAATTTCAAATTGAACGACCGCGGCTGTCTCGTCACCAGGAATCCAACGCAACTCATTTCGTCGAAAACCAAGTTCGAATGAAGAAGTTATGGTTTGTTGATCTTCATTCAGAATAGGCAAAATAAAAAAAATGCATAACAGGTATAGGCTGATGACATGGCAGCCCAGTCAACATGGATGGAATCTTCTTCATTTTTTTCCCAATGGGACTATGAAAAGTGTCACTACTGGATTCGCCAGTTTGGTTTGTGAAGGTGAAATTTTCCCAATTTCCTCCAAGGTTGAATGTGGGCTCATGATTTTTATGTGCTGGAAATAATTTTTTAATATATATATATATATATATATATATATATATATATATATATATATATATATATATATATATATATATATATATATATATATATATATATATATATATATATATATATATATATATATATATATATATATATATATATTACAAACCTTATTATTAATTCCGCATATTTAATTTAAACCATAGTTCAATTGCAATGGATAATATTCGGTGACATATTAATATAAAGTCTATAAAGTTCCATTATACGTATGTATTCGGTGGCATTTCATTAAATCAAACGCAAAAGGTTTTTAAAAACCTTGGGTTATGGTGCATTTACGGTTATGACATGTTTTAATACATTGCCAAAAATATGTATAGAGGAGCGAGGTCGAGGCTCGACCCCACGACCTCCCCCATACAATCTTCACCTCTTACCATCGGGCTACCATCGTATTCCTTGAAAATGAAGGGAAAAAAATGATAATTGAAGTGCATGCAAGACTTTGATGGCAAAAGGGAGGGGGCCAGCCCGCCTCCCACATCACCCTTCCACATGACCAAGACTAAGCGTCGAGTTAATTATGCTTAGTGTGCTTTAATCACACTTGTCCTCTAATTAATCCTCCTGTTAATTAGTAATGGAATTAGTGGAATTTATATTTTCGGCGGATTCCACCAAAAATGTCGGAGCTGTCTGGAGTCTTCTCCATATTTGGAGGAGAAATTGGGGGAAAGTTTGTTTTTTCCATAAATGAATCAATTTTCGACCAATTTGGGCTCAGAAAGAGACATTATTGGCTAATTGGCATGCTATTAACACATTGTAATAGGTTTCAGAGGCATATGAGCAAGTTTATAGAGGTTTTTATTACCTTGAATAATTTTGAAGCCCAGGGCCATCAGGAGGGAAGGTCATGACTAGAGCATCTGAAGGTCAAATTGAATAAATAAATAGTCATTTCTGATATATTTAGAAATTTTAAACTCATTGGAGTATGTTCCAAGAGAATTTGATGCATTTAAACAACAATTTGAGTAGTATTGAGCTAATACAAAGGCATAAGCCATGGAAGCTGGACCAAGGAGATGTAGCCCAGAAGGGGTGAACTCCTTCATAAAAACTTTGTTTTAATGGATAAATTGTGATGGTTTTTTTTTATTTATGTTGCTACTATTCAAAATTTAAAATTCATGCTTTATGCTCTTAAGTTCACTCATAAAACTCAGTTTAATTACATATTTTACACACATAAGCAACAAGGAAACATATGTATTTCAAGCATAAGTTCAGTAAGTAAATTATATATCTGAGTTTGAAATTAGCACAAAAAAACTAACATTCATAATCAGATCAAGTTGGTATCAAAGCTTGGTTGAAAGGCAAGGTTATTTTCTTGATAGTTGCTTGAGTTTTGTGCAAGTTTAATGGTTGCAAATTTGTGATGTTGACAAGGTTAAAGTTGTAGAAAGGTGAAGGGAAGTTGTTGGTTGCAAGTCCTGAGATTAGGAATAGAATAAGGAGAGCTAAAGGAGCACCATATTCACCCAAAATTCTCCTCATATTTGCACTTGAATAACCTCAATTTTTGTCTCAAGAAGCTGAGATTGAAGAGGCAAAAATTGCACAAGAAGTTGAGTTGATTGAAGAGGTACAAGCATCAAAAGTTGAGTTTGAATCCATAGCCATCATGTCAGGTGTTGGAAAGACTCAAGGAAATTCAGAAGAGGAATATGTCAAGAGAGACTTCAAAGACATAAAGAGGATGGTTAAAGTTATGTTTGATGTATTTACTGTTGGGATGGCAGGAGAAGGTTCTAAGCCTCCATATGGAGAAGGAAATTCAAATGGTAAGAAGGATGAAGAGAAGAGTTCAAAGGCTAGTGGAGGAAAGCCACCTCCATATCCACCATCTTCATCATCCTCATCATCATCATTAGCATCATCTTCCACTTCCACCAAAAAAACCACTCACACTCACTCAAAAGCCACAAAAGGAAAAACTCCATTACTTAAATTGGACATTAAGTTTAAAATTCCCATGTATAATGGCAAGGTAAATGCAGAGAGGCTTGACAGTTGGATACATCAATTGGAGGTGTAAATCAAAATTCTGAACCTTCATGAAGACAACATAAAGATCCAGATGGCATCATTAAGGCTAGAAGGAACAACACTAGTCTGGTGGGAAGCAAAGACTCAAGAGGAAATGAAAATCCATGGTAAGATATCTATTTCTTAGGTTGATTTTATTTCTTCGATTAAAATACACTTTTATCCTTTAGCCTATATGCAAAAATCCATTATGAGTTGGAAAAATTTTAGGAAACCTAAGGGTAAAATAGTTCAAGAATATAACCAAGAGTTTAGGAAAAAGGATTTGTTGTTAGGAATAAACTTGAATTACCAAGATACACTCTTGAAATACATTGGGGGTTTAAAATCCTATTTGAAACATACTATCTTTATGTTTAACCCAAGAAATTTAGATGAAGTTTTTGTTCAAGCCACACACTTAGAAGCAAGAGGGAAACAAAACATAGATGAGAAAAGTGAAAGTGAGGGTAAAGGAAAAGGAAAGTTTTATGGAAGAGGAAAAATAAATAGTGCCGTAAAAAGAGAGAAGGAAAAACTCACATGCAAAAATTGTTCAAAGACTAGCCATGATGAAGACCATTGTTGGGAACTTCATCCAGAATTGAAACCAAACAGATTGAAAGACAAAGAGAAGGGTAAAATTGTTGGTATAGTTGAACATGACTTAGGGTTAGATTCAAGAGATGAGACAAATATTACAGTCATGGGTTCGAAAGGTAGACATATTGCAAGCAGTAGTTATTCAAATTATTCAAATGATACTCATGCTAAAGATACAAGAATAGAAATTTTCCATATTAGAGTTCTCTCTAAACATACCAAGATTCATACACTTTTCGATAGTGGGTCACAAGCTAACTTGATTTATGAAGACTTGGTTAAGCAGCTAGGCCTTGAAACTATTAGACATCCAAGACCATATCCTTTGGGTTGGATATGTAAGAAAGAAAACTTGTAGGTTACAAGGAAGTGCGTACTAAGATTCACCATCAACTCAAACTTTCCTGATGAAGTTGAGCTTGATGTGGTGTCATTTGAGATATCAGGTATTGTATTGGGAAGTCCTTATATGTATGATAGGAAACCAGTATTTCATCACCATGAGAATAAGTATCACTTGTTTAAATATCATATTGAGTACATAATTAGAGCGCATAAGAAGAAGACGGTTTTGTCTCTTGTACATGCAAGTGAAATGAAGAGGATATTGAATGTAAGTCAGAACTTGACATTGTTGATGATCAAACAAATATATGTTTTGAAACAAACTTTTCTAAAAGATGCTTATGCCTATAATGAGTTGTTTCAGGATTTTAACAGGTTGCCTTTGAAAGAAGGTGAACAAGATGTAAAACATTTGTAGCAGTCAACATCAATGTTGAGCAGTGTTGGAAACAAGATGTCAGTGCAAGAGAGTGCATAGGTCAAAGATATTATTAAACACACACATGGTGTATGAAGAAACTAAACACACACATAGAAAGATAAGCATGAGATACTCATATTATTCACCATAGATGTACACCATGCTGGCCAAAAGCTGAAGTCTTCTGCTAGAGGAAGTGCTCTGAATTCTTTGAAGAGGAAGAATATGAACCTCACATGGATGGTTTAAGGTTTTCCATCAACCAAAGGCATGCTCATGGGCATCCGTGTCTCTGGCTACAACTCTGAATCTGGAATGAGATATTATGGTTCAGGCTCGCTTGATGTAGCGTCGAAGCTTGTAGATGACCACCATTTCCCCCCCTGTCAAGTACAAGGTGATATGATGGAAAAAACTCAACTGCAAGATTGTTCAATATTCGAGAACAAGTTCTGACATGTGACTTAAACATATTCTTGGTCGTTGATGCCCATTTATAAGAAGAAATCCATCCAAGATGAATCTTTGTTCTTATAGGAGGCTTTTTTTTGAAGCATCTGTGTGAAGAATGGGTGTGCCGACCACAGTGCTTGCATGGGTGAAGATAAAAACAATGATATTTCATATGGCCAACTTGATCATAGTGTTGGCATTTTACAATTTTTTGTTGTTGTTGTGGAAGTGGAGCAGGATCTGGAACAGCTGCAGGTGAACTGTCATAAAGAAATCCGGCACTCTGAAATTTGATGAGCTTGGAGTAGTCTGGAATATGAAAGGACAACTCCTTGTCATATCCAAGACCAGTTATGTGCTTGCTATGGACAAGCTCTTACCAAGGTCTGATGATGGGCTTGGGAAGTGCAGACTCAATTGTTGCATATGCATGTAAATCTGCTCTTGTACAATGAACTAAATGTGAGTTAACTGCAACTTTATATTCTTTCTTTTGATGAGAGTCCTTCTCAATTTTCTGAATAGAAACAGGTTCAGAATGATGAATCTTTTGTTGAAGTTCATCTTGCTGAAGCTGAGACTCCAACTGCAAAAACTCAATCTTGTCTTGTGCATCTTGCAAGAAAGTTTGAATATTAAAAAGAGCGTTCTTGATCATTTTTACCATATCATGAACACTGGAATGAATAAGGTTATTCAACAACTCTAATGCATCATTGATTTTAGCCATTTTTCTCAACAACTTAGGCTTCAAGAAATAAAGGGTGTCGACTTCAATTGATAATGCACCCGTTTACAATATGATTCAACTTACTTTCAAAAGAATACAAATGACTTCAAAGACCCTTTTCTTTCATGAAATTCCAATTATGGAATTCCCAAAGAACAAAATCTGCTACTCAAATTATGGAGGACCTCAAGGTGTAGACTTGGTTGTAATGTTAGTATGTCACTACAAATATTTGTGTAAATGTGCAGCAAAAACCTTTGTGCAATAACCCTTTAAGGCAGATGATTTCTCTCTTCTTCAAAGAGTTGTTTTACACCAACAACTCTAATTCAACAGAAAGATATTCACAAGCTTGGATGCTTCACTATCGATGAGAATATGGTCTTGAGCTTGATATATTACCTCACAATAAAGATGAAGGAAAATTCCAAAAATTCTTTGTGGCAAAACTATAAGTGAATTTATGATGCCACTGATGTTTTGAAAATAATGACCAATTTTCAACATTTGCCTTCACATTGTCAATCTCTTTGAGAGAGTCACCCTTCTATACATGCCACAAATCTTGGTCATTTTTTATAACATACAACACAAACTTCATTTTCCACTATGTAGACAATCCATCTATCCATTTACCATCTCCTATCTCTCTTCTTCTTCTTCTTTTTTATATGAAATTTTTTTTTAGGGAAAAGTAGAGGTATTATCTAGGGGAGGATTTAACTAAGGGAGGTTTTAACTGGGGAAAGATTTATATGGGGGAAGTGAAACTGGGGAAGGATTTATCTATAAAAAAAAATTAAAAATTAAAAGGTTTTAATTAAAAAACATAGAGACTGCATGGGAGGGGAGGGAAGGGGATAGGAGGGAGGTCGAGGGAGTATTGCAGTGAGGGGGAGATGGATGTGAGGAAGGACAAGGGAGGGGAGCGAAGGGAGTGAGGGGGCGGGCTGGGGAGTGGGCAAACGAGTATGGTGAGAGGGGAGAGGGAAAGTGAGCATGGTGAGAGGGGTTGTTGTGAAGGGAGAGCCGTGAGGGCGGGGATGGCAGAGGGAATTGAGGGGGCGAGGGCGAGGGTTCGGGTGAGGGGGGAGGGTGTGGTGAGAGTTGTGTGGGAGGAGTGAGGGGCGAGGGGAGATTTGTAGTGTGAAAGCGTAGCGAAGAGGCCGAGAGGGGAGACCGAGAGGGGAGTTGCAGTGTGAGAGCGAGGTAAGGGCCGAGAGGGGAGGGGAGAGGAGATCAACCGAGGGGGCGTGGAGAGGAGAGGTAAGGGATGACAGGTAAGGGGGATGGGTAGGGGTGAGGGCCATGAGGCCGAGGGCGAGAACTGAGGGGTGAGTGGAGCGTTGGCTACGGTGAGGGAAGTGAGGGGGAGCGGTAAGGGCACTGAAGGTTGAGGGCTGAGTTTGCAGGTGTGAGAATAAACAGTAATTTTTATTTTTTATTTTTTATTTTTTATTTTATTTTTTGTTAGTAAAAGGAAGGGGTAGGTGTGAGATGATGTGCAGAAACAATAGAATTTGTAGAAGTTTGCATAATTTGCAAAAATTTCACAATTATCAGAAATTTGCAGTAGAATTTTCAGCAAAAAATAAAAAATATATATATTTCAAAGACCCACTTTAAACAGTAGCAGACAATATTTTCCAGTAGCTCTCCAATGTGCAGAAATAAAAGTAGGCAAAAAGTGCAGGAAAAATTTCATAATTTTTTTTCAGAATGCAGAATGGAGGGAGTAGTAAAAACTGAATGCAGTAGGTAGTAGTGAGAGAAAACCTACAAAATTATGAATGAACCCAACAGAATAATTTCTGAGTGCTGCAAAAATTGATTCCTGAATGCTGCAGAAAATTTTTGAATGCTCCAAAAATGACCAGAATTTTTGCAGATTTACACAGGCCACAAAAATAAATGGCTCACACAAGGTTGAACTAGTTATGAACGTATCAGCTTTGATACCATGTTAAAGACACACATGGTGTATGAAGAAACTAAACACACACATAGAAAGATAAGCATGAGATACTCATATTATTCACCATAGATGTACATTTATAATACAATGGTGTGACTCTTGGATTCATCTTCCAAGTTCACTTGGAATTCTTTTTGACTCTTCGCCTTCCACACCTACCCATAGAGGATTAGGTGTTCAACAGATACAAATGAGCATAGTAGTGGAATGCCTGATTCATCTCTTTGATTGGTGCACATGCTTGCTGAGCAATATGAAGAAACAATTGACTTCAATATGAAAAGAAAAGACTAAACACTTCGGGTTTGGTACAATATTGCTAACATTCTTCTTCGAGAGGGTCCCAGGGCTTCAGCCCAAGGTAATATCAACTATCAGTAACCCGAAAGATCCAAGAAAATCCAGATGGGCAGATCTGATGAAGATATTAGGGGGAAAAGAAGTTCCCCGGACCACTTGGGATGATGAGTTCTTCCAATGGTGGGAAGAACAAGTCATCATAGTGGAAGATTATTCCTATGCTGGGATGTATTTTCGTGCAGTTCCAGATCTAGTCCTCCCACCCGGTGCAACATGGGGCGCAATAGGTGAGATTGCATTTTTTATTTTTGATTATGTGATTTTTATGATTTTTTCAAAGTGAGAAAATGAAAAAATGTTTTTGATTGGACTAAATGACTTCCAAAATTATGATGATCATGATGCAGACATGGGACCAGTCAGGCTGGAGGGCTACCCAAGGCATAAGTTCCGCAGAGGTGAGGCAGATGCTAAATACCCTAGAAGGACACTCCATGCAATATAGAGGAACTTGGAGAGATTGACTCGCCAAGTGCCTATGGCCACTATCGAGGACCTATCAGAGGCTATCCAGAGACGGGTGGTAGGAGTACCACGAGACTGGGTGCGGTTATTCTACCATGTAGCGACTGCCATTGTGTTCTATAGGAACAAAAATGTTGGGCAGGGACCTCAGGAGTAGATTTATAGATATGATCAGATGACTGTAATATTTTTTGATGATAGACATGATCGAGCATAAGTCCTAATTTTGTAGGACATTATGGTCCAGATTTTGTATATTTTTGAACACTTTGATATATATATGTATATATATATATATATATATATATATATATATATATATATATATATATATATATATATATATATATATATATATTGAATGATTAATATGCCAATAAATTGCTTGATTAGCCAATAATTCTGGCATCCAATTGTCAGCTCGATGAATATGAATGAATGTTAAAAATTGAAATGATCGTTGTAACAAACGTACCCTAAAAAACAATCGATGTAAAAATGGGTCTCGGACACAATATGTGTTGTTCAACTACAAAACCACCAGCTGTGAATCCAAGAAAACTACTAACGAATCAACACCCAAATACATTGCCTCCGAGAGTAGATTGACCATTGTAGTGTATTCTGTTACGTTGTTCGAAGTAGGACCAATGCAGACACCTCTTGAAACTAACAACTAACCGAATGGATAATGGAGTACCCAAGACGCGGAAGCCAAGTTCCGGGTATATCTACTAGCACCATTGGTAAAACCAAAGTGACTCATGTCATCCCATATTACGTGCCAATCCAGATCAAATTCATCAAAATCACACCAAAAATCGAAACACAGATATGTACAAAATCAAAATATATACAACAAAGCAAGATTCTAGGCCAAAGCCTAGGCATAATACTTTTTCAAATAGAGCCCATTTTTGGGCTCCGCCAACTCATTTACATCAAAGTCAATCAAGGCATAAGCTCCTTTCTTCAGGACCTTTTTAACAAGAAAGGGGCCATACCACATAGATTTGAGCTTGCCTTCCACCAAGGCATCCTTCTCTTGGGCATAAACCAAGACAAGGTCACCTTTAGAGAAAACCCTAGGTTTGACTGCCTTATCATAATGAAAATTTACCCATTTCTTATGTGCCTCATTCATCGTAGCTTCTTCTCGACGCTGCTCATTGATATGTTCTAGATGAAGAAGGCGTTCTTCGAGACTGGAAGTGTTAGGAAGAAGCTCAACAACTAACTTATGAGAGGGAATTTCACATTCGATAGGAAATATAGATTCCAATCCATAAACTAGTTGAAATGGAGTAAAACCGGTTGAAGTTTTGACTGACATCTAGTATGCCCAAAGTGTAGGATATAGCATAATATTCCAATTGGATCTGGCTTTATCAATCGTCCGTTGAAGAATTTTCTTCAAGGATTTTTTCACAACTTCAACTTTCCCATTGGCTTGAGGATAATAAGGAGACGAATTCTCTTGCCGGAAACCTAATTTCAGAGCCAATTCAGCGATCATGTTGTTCTGAAAGTGACTGCCATGGTCAATGACAATCTCTTTGGGGATACCAAAATGAGAAATGAATTGATTGAAGAGGAAGAGAGCTGATGTCTCACTGGCATTCCCAAAAGTAGGCATAGCCTCAACCCACTTGGTGAAGTAGTCTACAACTACGATAATGTACTTGTGACCTTTAGCTGAAGATGGGTTACATGTAGTATAATCAATACCCCACTTTGTAAAAGGTCCAATAGTAACGACAGGAAAGAGCGGAGCTGGATGAATGCACATCTTTCGAGTATAAACCTGATACGGGTGACACTTTTTGACCGATTCCATATAATATTTGAAAATTGAAGGCCAAAAGTATCTCGCACGCAAGATTTTTTGGACTGTAGCAAGCCCAGATAAATGACCACCACAAGCTCCACTGTGGCAATCATTCAACACAACCTCAGCTTCTTCGAGAGTTTAGCAACTTCTAAGGATCGAATCGACCACGTGACGATATAAAGTGTCACCAATAATCAAATAAATTTTGGCTAAGTGACGTAACTTTCGGCGCTCATCTTTCAAAAATGCTGAGGGAAACTTCACAGTCTAGAGATAAACTATGAGATCTCCATACCAAGGATCCTGTGAAGAAATGAGAAAAACATGTTCATCAGGAAATGATTAATCATAAACAATCTCTTCTCCACAGGGCAACTCAGAAATCAATTCTGCAAAAACTAATGATTTCTTGGACTTGGAATACATAAACTCAAGATCAAATTCCTGCAAAATCAAAATCCATCTATTGTATTTTCCCCCAATCACTCACCTAATCAGAACAAACTGAAATGGATTGACCGCTGCCAAAACATATGTTTTACAAAGGATAATATAATGTTTGAGCCGCTGCACAGCATGGACAGTTGTAAAGCAAGTTTCTCTATCAGAGAAGACTGGAGTTCAGGAGCTACAAAGCCTCGACTAAGGTAAGATATAACATGCTCGGAAAGAGCATCGTCTTCCTGAACCAGAACAATACCAATGGTAGATTATGCTGCTGCGAGATATAAGAGGAAATCCCTGCTATAATCAAGTGGACTCAGTAAAGGAGAAGAGGTCAATGCTTTTTTCAAAGCATCGAATGAGCATTGAGCAAAGTCATCCCAAAATAATGAAACTCCTTTCTTTAATAATCTCATAAATCCTTTTGTAATATCGGCATAATTTATGATGAATCTTCGTAGGAAATTAGCTTTTCCTTGCAGACTTTGAAGTTGATGAATAGAAGACGGGGGAGGCAACTGAAGTATTGCCTCAACCTTGAAGGGATCTACCCAAATCCCTTTGGTAGACATGATGAATCTGAACAACCGACTAGATGTGACAGCGAAAACACACTTTTTCGGGGTCAACCAGATTTTGTAATATCGACATCGTTCAAAACCTTGACGGAGGTGAGAAGGACGATCAATTCTCTTGCGAGAATGAGCAGCTAGATCATCCAAATATGCCTTGATAATATGTTTGATGTCGTGGAAGGTGTAAGACATGGCCCATTGGAAAGTAGCTCCAACATTTTCTAGGCCAAAAGACATTTTATTGTAAGAAAAGGTACCCCAAGGACAAATAAATGCAGTCTTATGCTGAAGGAGAAAATCTCATTCCCCACACACTAATCTATGATCTAATCTATAAATGGTGTGGGGTAGTTATCTTTAGGACATGCTTTATTTAGGTCCTGAAAATCGATGCAAACTTGAATCGTTCCTTGCTTCTTGTCCACAAGAACTGGATTTTAAACCCACTCAGTTAAAGGAATGGGGTAAATGAACCTTGCCTGAAGCAACCTCTCTACCTCAACTTTGATAGTTGTTGCCTTCCTCGGGTTGACCAGATGAAGTTTTTTCCTGATAGGCTTAGCATTTTCGTATACCTTGATCTCATGTTGGACAATAGATGGATCTATACCCGGCATTTCCTCATAATACCAAGCGAACACATCTCTAAGCTCTCGAAAGAGATTGGTGTAAGTTTGAATCTCTTCAGGGGAACACTCGGCTCCGATTTATACATTCTCTATGATGTTGGGATCTCTGGAGATGTTCACTGGGATAGTAGGAGAAATAACAGTTATATTCCCTTCAGCAAAAACCTGTGTTGGTGCTAAAGGGTTTAGGACTGGGTGAACAGGACCAGAAGATTAAGGGCTAGGAAAAATTGATTCAACTTCGCGCAAGTCTGGTAGAAAATAAGATCAATGATGCAAATCATCCCACAGTATCTCTACACCAGTCATTGCTTCAAGGATGGCCTCATCAAATGGAAGAGTGGTATCAAGGAAATCTTGAACCGAAGACGAACTAAGAGTCCAAGACAGAGCCACAACTCCATCCAATACCTCTGGTGAAAGAGAAACTGGAATGGAATCTGCATAGTCAACAATAGAGCTATAAGAAATCTCAGCTGCAGACATAGGAAATGCCATTCCACCCACTTGAACTTCTTCTAATGTGGAGGTAGGAAAATTTAAGGTCCAAGGGTCCAAAAAAATAATGATTTACGAAGAACTATCTCTGAATAGGAACCTTGGAGGATGAAATAGCATTGATTTTAACTGAAGGAGGCGGAAGATAAAAATTACCCATCAAGGAAGTGTACATTCCAACCCCCAGATTCTCAACAGGAGGCTTGGTATCCTTCACCAAAGGAATGGTTGAGTCAGAAGATGCATTCGGTCTACAGGTGAACAATCCAGTTGGTCAACTGTGAAAATTCTCCCTTCATGAGGGAAACAAACAATACGAAATAATGAGGATGTTATGGATTCCATCTCATAGATCCAGTTTCTCCCCAACAAAAGGTTATATTCTAAGCTTGCATTGACTATCTCAACTTTGATATTAACATCCTTTCCCCCAAAACAGATGGGCAAAGTTGGAAAAATATTGTACGGCCTATGAGAATGACCATCAAACGCAGTCATGAGAGTGGCTAATGGGACAGTTGCAGGAGATCCAATACCCTTCCAGCATGCAAGAGACATTACACACATGGAAGCGCTCTCATCAACAATTGTTCGAAAGATATTGAATTTTTGATAATTCGACCCAATATGGAAATCCATATGATGAGGAAGTCTCTTTTTAAAATTCAACATATCAAATGTAATCATTAAAGAATTATTTGGATCAACAACCCCAATAGCAGTGAGCAAAGCAGTCCGCTGAAGAGGACAATATTGGAGCACCTCTAATGCAGACATGGCACAAGGACTTTGAGCTAGATCTTCTACAATCGAGTAGTTTTGGGCAACCTTGGCATTAGGATTAATCGTCGTACGCTTCGAAGGCCCTTTCGGCATCTGAGGTATAGTCTCAACAGTCGGCCTCATAATATGAAGTGGCTTAGTACTATCAGGAGCACCCCTAGATTTTGAAGAATCAGCTTCGCCATAGTCACAAGATCTAGTACCGATATCTGCATGAGAACTCATCATATATATGTTTGATGTATTTTCCCCTTCCTGGCTGCCCCCATAGGGAGCCCCAGTATTTGGATTCGTGCCAGCAAGTAATTGATGCCCTTGGGGAAAAGGGTTTGTCAGCATAGCCTGGGAAATAGAAGAACCATGTTGAGCTAACAAGCGCTGTGCATCTTGAATATTAGGGAAAAGGTGCGTAAGATGGTCTCTAGTTCACAATTTGCATGGAAACTTCACTTTCTTTTTATTATCCTTTTTACCCTCTCCAACATGATTGTTGGATTTGTTCGCATTCCCCTTCCCATCCTTATCCTTTTTCTTGTTATTCCGTCCTTTCTTCTTCCCATCGGATTGTTGATTTCCTTTTGGGTTAGAAGTTTGAACAACATTAATTTCCAAGGATTGGGAAGGAGTTGACACTGAAGGAAAAACCTTACCAGAAGAAGCAGATTGTATAGAAAATTGTTGCAATTGAGATAGCAGGTTAGTCGTACCACTATCAATCGAACTGATAAGCCCATCACCATGAGGACCAGGTTTAATTTTGACTAAGTCTAATTTGGAGTGAGGAGCATCTGGAATTTTTTTATTAAGGGCTCTAGACTAAGAATAAATCAGTTCTAGTTATTGAGCCCTAAAAATAGCCTGCTCTTCAGAGAATGCCCCTGAAAGGGATACATCCTTAGAAATTTTTGGCTGTAAGGATTTCAAAAACCATTCAAGAAGGAATTCATTCGGGATTTGGGCTTTAATGAGCCTCTTCCTTCTTCTCCATTTCTGAATATGATCAGAAATGTGAGTTGCGTTGTCCTGCTGAAAATTGGCCCAAAGATCAGTCTTGGCGTCATAATGGACAGGTAACTGAAAATTATTTAAGAACATGGTAGCAAACTCTCCAAAAGTAGAAAAATTTCCCCCAGTTAACTCTATGTACCATTTGGCCGCATTTTCAATTAAGTTTCATTGAAATAATCTCAACCTAATCGAGTCATCAATTAGGGAGTTCGATGAACACCATAAATGGAAAGTGGTGATATGATCTGCCGGATCCTCGCCAGTCTTCCCTTCAAAATTTGGAATGTTTGAGGGGAGCTTAGTGGGGACCGGAGGCTAGCCCAGACTATACCGAATAGGATCATTAGTCAATTTCGATAGATCTAGAAAGTTTAACGTTGCCAGAAATGGTAAGCGTGGAGGAGCTTAGGAATTCCATCCCCCATAGGAAGGATTCCCCACATTCTAAAATAATAACCTGGATTTTTTGAGGCACCAGGTTGCCAGATGTTGTTGGTAGAAAATCTCGGACCATAAGAAAATCATTGTGACCCAATATTCAGAGAAGGACCCCCTCCTAACATAGAGTTACTATACGCAGGAACATTCCTTCCAATCGAGGTATTGAGTGGAGAAGAAACCCCTTGGTAAGTGTTCCAAGTATTTTCAAACGAAGAAAAATACTGAGAAGTACTTGATGAAGGGAAAGGAACGTTCCCTTGCTAACCAGTGAAGAACTGACTCCCCACTCCTATCACTGTAAAAACAGGGTTCCATCCCAAAAAGACATTAGAACTTTGACCTCAAAAAAAAGGATTGAAACTTTAACTCTGAGAGGTAAAAGGTAAAGATCCTAAGGAAGGGGTTGAATGAGGGATATGCTCACTTCCAAAGGGGAACCCTTGAAACAAAGTTGATCCACTAGCCATAGAAGGTATGGGTGTGGAGACATTTGAAGCAGCAGAAAAGGAGAAAGAAGGAATTCCACTAGTGGGAATTCCATAAGAAAAGGGACCATATTGAGAAGCATGTGCCTGGGTGTTTCCAGAGCCAAGCACAACAACACTAGAAGTGACTGTCGATATGGAAATAGTTCCTCCTCCTTCAACTGAAAGAGGATTTTGAACACTTGCAGTGTTCACAGCTGAAGCTATTTTCCCAGTCATGGCCATCGAAAGAAAGGGATATGACGGAAAAGGACTAGCCAGTCTCTCAGACTCAGGCCTGATGTATCGAAGAACGTCAGGAAAACTAGCAAGAAGAGGAGATGGAAGAGACTTAGCGGGTTGAGGGACTTCCTCTACTTCAACTTCTTCTACTGGAAAATAAAACTCTAGAGATGAGTGGAGCACTCCTCTCTACACTGGCACTGACACCAGAACCACCCACAAAAACAACAAGCCCCAACGGAGGATCACTCTCCATTTCATTTGAAACCACCAGATGAAAATCATTTTCTGAATTACTCCTACACCTTCTTGAAGATGGCTCAGCACTCGAGGGAGATAACCCACGAAGCTTCCTCGATCGACGAGGCGATTGGTCAGCCACTTTAAGAGTTTAATTTTAGACTCAAAAAATATAAGAAGCTAAGAAATCTAGGAGTAAAGAAAACACTCTAAAAATTTCCTAAGATACAGCCAGACAAGTAGCTCTCAGGTATTTTTTCTCCGGGTGATGATGACCGGGCACCAAAATACAAGAAAGCGAAATAATAGGTACTTCCAAAAATAGTCTGGGGTAATTACGCCCCAGGCCCACTAGTGAAGGTAACATAAACAAATATGTTGACCTCCTAACAACAAACTTTTTTGGTGCAAGTCCCCAAGCTTAGCAAGGGCACCCTCCAAAAGTATTGATGGAAGTGATGTGACGTCTGTCTCAGGTACCACAGGTATTCCCCCCCGCAGTCACCTGTGTGGTCCCTAGGATAGGCAACTAAGGGCACCAATCCGTATTGGTAGTCGAGCGGAACGGTATTAGGTCAAGATTTAGAAAATAGGAGAGGGGGTATCTCTCTTCTTTGCCTGCACTATCCCTCGTGCTTGACTCTCTAGAGGAGAGCTTTCCTGGTCCACTTAACGGTGTTAGATTTCACTCTTTAAAAAACTTTCTATGTTTAACAATTTGAGCGGCCTTGGAGAGTTATCTCTCCACTTACGTAATCCAAGGCCCTACAACCTGGCTAGTTGGTGTATGATTAATGACAGTGATACAAAAACTTCTAGTTGATTTTAATTATATCGCTTGTTTTAAATCAGCTGTTAATTAAGTCAGGGGTACACGGAAGTGAAATTGATGGTGTTTAATGACGCAGAAGAAATCAATGAAAACCTAGTTACATGCAAATGCAATAATTTCCTTTCTATGAAAAGCGATCTCTACATGGGTTCTACGAAACTAATTAAGAAAAAACTTTTCTTTTTTCTTTTTAGACACTCACACTCCACATGATCCAAAAAATTATGAAAACAACTAAAAATTCTCAATGCACTTAATGCAAACTGCCAATGATATGAAAATTCTAAGATGCTAACTCTAAAGAAGCGAAAAAGAGTCTTTAGAACTAAATGGTTCAATCACTTTTTGACAAAAAAACAAGGCTAGTTCCAAACAGAATTCCTATGCATAAGAACGCCAAAATGCACTTGATATAAAAGAGAGAAATCAAGAAAGGACTTCCTTCAAAATCAAGCCAAGAACCAAAGACTAGAAAAAAATGAAAAATCTTCAAAAGATATGACGAAACCGTAAAAACAAATTCAAAGAAAAAACTACGGACAACACAAATGTTTTTTGGGCTTTTTACTTATAATGGAAGTAAAAATATTTCAAGAAGACAAGCATAAACTACCTAAGAACTGGAATCAAACAAAATGGGTCTCATCAAGCTTTTAAAGTGCTCAAACCAACTATGCTACTTTCGTAGCGGGACTCAAATGAGAAAAAAGAAACACAAGACCCAAGTAATTGATTCAGTACAGTAGCACAGTCTTTCAGCAAACAACAATTCAAAAAACCAAAAAGAGATTCTTCAATATTCGCAAAAAGGCAAGTCCAAGAAGTCAAGAAAACCAAGATAGGCCAAGAAGGCAAAAACCACAAGTGGAGCAATGCATAGGGCCAAGAAGAGAAAACAAGCAAAGGCTCATTGTCCTGAATGGTCAGAACAACCAAGAAGGAAAAAACCACAAGTGGAGAAATGCATAGGGCCAAGAAGAGCAAACAAATAGAGGCTCACTATCCTGAATGGTCAGAATAGCCAAGAACTTCAGGAAAATATCTTGGTGCTTTAGCCACAATTGCAAACACACAAAACAAGAAATTCACCAAATGGCTAGGTTTTCACAAAAACAAGAGATAAAAATATATGCAAACACCATAAACACAGTCCAGACACCTTAAAGATACCACAGGAATGGTTTACCACAGACAGAAAATACTACAGAGGCTGAAAACCCAAATTTTCATATTTTTCTAGGCATACACATTTTTGCAGTGTGCAACTAGCGTGTATACGCGACTGTAACCAAGGAAACTCACATATACGCGGGTCCCTTTGAAAAATACAGGAGGTATACGCGACTGTGCAGAGACTAAATTGCATATGGAAATAAAGATAATGAAAAAGAAAAAAAAAAGTCAATCCTGATCAAGGGACCAGGTCTTCTGTCTGATTGAATAAAGACTTACTAGATTGTAAAAAGTGATAAAACCTGTCAGGCACCTACAAGACAGATAAAACAACCAAAACGGGAATCACAAGAATGTGATCCCTAGCGGAGTCGCCATTTCTGTTTCGGGAAATTTTACCCTAAAGGTCTTGGGTTGATAAACCTTCACAGATCAGGGGCATGTCATTACAAGAAGGACTCACTTAACCAACTTCTATGCTTCAAACTAGAATCTACAGGTTGCAGACCTTACCCGGATATCAGTTGTAGTAGATCTCGCAGCGTGCAAACCCCGTGCAACTCTTTGTGCTTCATAATCTGTAAATCAACAAAGAACGAACACAAAATCCTAGTTGTACAACATATATATGTTCTAGATGTTAGAAAAAAGCATGGATAATCTTATAAAAAAAATAATAAATGAAAAATTTAAGATCATTACACCTGTATAAAATATTATTGACACGTAAACATCAGGAACAAGATGGCACTTTTGTTATTAATGACATGTACAATAAAAAAATGTGGAGAGATCACCTAAAATATTCCACAACCTTCGAGCATACCATCCTCTAGATCTGTCTAGCCCTGGCCTCTCAAGATTTCTTCCAAGAATAGTGCACAATGGATGTCACATAGGGAGAGTGAACATCTTAAGGAAACAAGGGTTTCCTGAAAATATATGGGAAGTGCAAGAGGCACTGTAGGTTTTAACCCTGAACAGAAATTATCTACACACGAATCTTATAACAGAAAATAAACAATAGCGAGAGCATAAAACATAAAACAGATAAACACAGAGATTTTCCCCTAGATCCCAAATCGGGACGACCAGCTTGATTTTTCATTATATTCCTTTTAGTATTACAACACATATATATACATGTCGAAGCATACATAAACCCCAATCCATTAACCCTAGATTAGAACATAATCATAGTTCCCTTGACCAGATCTACAAAAAATACCAGGGGCTGAAAACCATCATACCCCAAAACCATGTGCAAAACCATGCACAAAACCATGGACGCGGACTACCCACTGGAAATTAAGGACCAAAAATTTTCTCCCACTTAGTCATGGAAAGAATATAACACATACCCAACATTCTCCCACTTGTTGTTTTCTTTCCACAGGGGGCCACAGGATAGCTTAGTCATTGGCCCAATTCTTCAACACCCATTGTTTCTCTACACCAAGAGAACTTCTGAGTGCTCACAGACTTCGTCAATGCATCTGAAACATTCTTCAAAGTGTCCACCTTTACCAGCAACACCCTTTTAGAGTCAACCATATCTCTAACAAAGTGATATTGAACATCAATGTGTTTTTTCTTTGAATGATAAGCAGGGTTCTTAGCCAAGAGAATTTCACTTTGGCTATCACAGTCTATCCTTATATCTTGTTGTACCAACCCCATACTTGAACACAATATCTGCAACCAAACTGCTTCCTTGCTTGCATGAGTAGCTGCTATGTATTCTGCCTCTGTAGTTGAAAGAGCCACTACAGACTGTCTTTTACTCATCCAACTGACTATGCCTCCAAATAGGCTAAACACATACCCACTTGTAGATATTCTTTGGTCCAGATCTCCAGCCCAGTCTACATCAACAAAACCATGAATGTCCAACATTCTTTCCAATCCTGGTCTTCCCTAGTAGCACAAGCCATAACCACTAGTGCCACGTAAATATCCGAAAACCCGCTTCACTGCTGTCCAATGCTTCTTCCCTGGGTTTGACATAAACCTGCTCAATAATCCCACTACATGTGCAATGTCTGGTCTAGTACAGACCATTGCATACATCAGGCTACCCACTGCACTTTCATATGGAACATGGGACATATCCTCCTCTTCTTCTTGTGTCTTGGGACACTGTTCACCAGATAGCTTTACACCTACATGAATAGAAACATTCACCCGTTTACTATCCTGCATATTGAACCTATGCAATATAGTCTCGACATACTTCCTCTTGTTTAACCAGAGCTTCCTCTTTGCCCGATCTCTCTTAATTTCCATGCCCAAAATATAGTTTGCAGCACCAAGATCCTTCATGTCGAATTTGGAGAATAGTTGGGTCTTCAAATCTTGGATAATTTCTTTGTCATTTCCAATCAATAACATATCATCCACATGCAAGACCAAATAAATAACATGGTCACCAATTAATTTAAAATAAACACAGTGATCCTCCTTGCTTCTGGTGAAGCCAAGTCCCCGTATATAGGTATCAAATTTTTGATACCACATCCTTGGTGACTGTTTTAACCCATACAGAGACTTATTAAACCTGCATACCAGTTCTTTCTTACCCTTCACCATAAAGCGTTCAGGTTGTTTCATGTAGATCTCCTCTTCTAGATCCCCATGAAGAAATGTTGTCTTCACATCGATCTGTTCTATCTCAAAATCAAATGCAGCAGCAACAGATAAAAGTAATCCAATAGAAGTAACTTTGGCAACAGAAGAAAAAATATCACCAAAATAAATTCCCGACACCTGGGAATAACCTTTCGCTACCAACCGAGCTTTGTATTTCTCCACCTTGCCTTCTACATTCATCTTCTTCTTAAACACCCATTTGCTCTCGATGGGCTTCCTTCCAGCCGGAAACTCCACGAGATCCCATGCCTCATTTTTGTGCAAGGATGCCATTTCATCAACCATGGCCTCCTTCCAGAGTTTTCCATCCTCTGAATCTACTGCCTCCCTGACAGTTCTGGGTTCATCATCAGTTATAGTTAAGGCAAAACCTGAACAGAAAGCAGATGGGCTATACCTTTCTGGTTGCCTTCTTTCCCGAACTGATCTTCTCAAGGCTGGAGTTTGTGGCTCTTCATCTTCTGAGTCTTCTTCTATTGTAGAGTCTGATTCATCCTCCTTTAGCTCAAACTCTATCTTCTCAGGTTCCTTTGGTATGACTTCATGTGTAACAACATCTTTTACCTCTCTAAACACCACATCACGGCTGTACACAACCTTCCTTGTTTCTGGGTTCCAAAGCTTGTAACCCTTTAAACCATCCTTATACCCAATAAAGATGCACCTTTCAGATTTATTATCCAACTTGGTCCTTTTCTCCTTTGGAACATGTACATATGCATCACATCCAAATACCCTTAGATGTGAAAGAGAGGGTTTCTTACCAGTCCATACCTCATGTGGAGTCTTATCCTCCAACACTGATGAAGGTGATCTGTTAACCAGATAGGGTTGAAAATGCAACAAGATGATGGAGTTTAGTGAAATGAAGTCGCCTTCACTAAGTGGGCCCGCAGGCTATTTTTGGCGCAAAGTCTATTTTTAGACTATGTCTATTTTTAGACATATGGATCATGGTCTATGAGTTGCAGGATGCTATTTATGAATGATTGGTCAAGTTGGTAAAAATAGATGGACCTCTATTTTTAGACATTGGGCGGTTTCTATTTTTAGACTGCCGGGCTAAAAATAGAACAGTCAAATATTATTAACCCTTAATAATATTTAGACTATAAGCATTATCTTATCCTCTTGGAGCACTTCAGTTTGATGCTTGGATGTGGCACATGCAGCTGAAATAAGGAAATATGCTTTTCCTAAGGGTTAGTTGAGCTATTGCATGGTTGACTTCAGTTAGAACTCATGTGGCAGAGTTTGGTGGAGTTGATGAGACAGTTGGTGGAGTTGTGTTCGGTTTAACTTAGTTGAACTGGTTGTATTTATTATAACTGATAAATACACTAGTGATGAGTGGTGTGAATTAATTATTAATTAATTCACTAATTATTAACTTATAAATCAACTAAAGAACACATTAGTTAACTGCAATGCATGGACAATTCAATGGAGACCAGTGTTAGAGGTGGGTGAAAGGGTGAGGCTACTATCAGTTGTGACTATGGATGTGCATGAGATTTGCACACACATTGATTGAGATTGCTAATGAGGATTGCGCAGTACAAGCCAGGTGGATTCAAACTTGGATCTCATGATTATTGATCTCGTATTGCGCAGTAAAGGCAGGTAGACTTGTGGAGGAGATTTGAACCTGTGACTTGTTCACTTTCCATGCTAGTTTTGTGTGTAGCATGTGAGATAGTGCTGAGAGCTGGGAGAGATTTGTGCTATGTATTGTTACATGTTCTCTATCATTATAATATATAGATAGTTGGGGGTTTTCAGCTGTATGCTTTCCCCATTGCATACTGTGTTATATGTGTGCTTGATTATTGTTTTAGTGTGCGCATGCGACTGCTTCTATTTCTGCATATTGATGATCAATTAAAGAAGAGGTTATGTATTATGCATGAAGCTTAAATAGTGTGTAATCAAAATAATCTCGGTGAATAATTCAGCTATTATTCAAATTTCTACATGGTATCAGAGCGAAATTGATCATCGGATCTATTTCAGTGATTACAATTTATTTCGGTAGACAGAGTCTGTAAGCGGGCCAGGTAGCCTCTGGATCCATCCTTTCCTTGAAAGGTGATATATCCAGTAAATGCCCCTACAGTCGATCTCTGTGCTAGAAATACTTTTTTCTCACATATCAGAAGCAGTTGAGTTTTGAGCTGGTGGAATTCGAATTTGCAGAAGAGTTTTCTTGGTGTCGAAGTTGAAATGTCTTTCAATGGATTGCGATTGGAGTATGCCCTTGAGGGCAGCTCGAATTATGTTGCATGGAAGGACAGGATGGAGGCAGTGTTAGATGACAATGGGTTGAAGGAGTTCATAGATGCGGAAGTCCCAAAGCCTACTGATGTTGCTCAAGTTGAGGCTTGGCAAAAGAAGACAGCAAAATGTCAAAGGATTCTGTTGGAGGGCGTGAAGGATCACATTGTATCCAGCCTGCATGGAAAAAATTCTCCATACTTGATGTGGAAAGCGTTTACAGATTTATTCCAAAGCAAGAGCGACCAGAGGAAGTTGGCGCTCAAGGATAAACTCAGAAACATAAAGATGGAGAAAGGCGACAGTATACCCAAGTACCTCACGAAGTTCAGCCAATGCAGGGATGAGCTGGGAAGTGTGGGGGTGACTGTAGATGAGGAGGACTTGGTGGACTTGGCTCTCCTTGGTCTTCCGAAGAGTTGGCATTCCTATCAGGACTCTGTCAATGGTTGGGAGAAATTGCCAGGATGGGAGCGACTTTGGTCGGATCTCATGCAAGAGGAGATAAGGCGTAGTACCAGGGATGGACCTTCATCAAAGGCATCTGATGAAGAAAATTGTGCTTTGGCTACCAAAGCAAAGAAGGGGAAGAGCAAGAAAGCTTCTCATTCCGGTGTGAAAGGCAAGAAGCAGGACATGTCCAAGGTGAAGTGCTTTCATTGTCACCAACACGGACATTATGCCACAAATTGTCCGCAAAAGAAGAAAAATAAGCATGCTGCTGGATCTGCAGCGGGAGAGACCTTAGCCTCCCAGTTTGAGCTAGATTTTTCGCTGATCGCATGCTTTGTCTCAAGTGTGATGGGATCAGTATGGTTCTTGGATATTGGTGCGTATTTTCACATGACAGGAGATCGAGATTTGTTTTCAGATCTGGATGAGAAAGATCTTGGAGTGCACATCGAGATGGGCGATGATGGTAGATACAGTGCGACCGGTATCGGTACCATTTCCTTTGAGATGGAGTCTGGTAAACCCTTCGTATTGAAGGAAGTGATGCATGTTCCAGGATTGAAGAAGAATCTGATCTCTGTGGCGATGTTAGAAGACAAGGGGTATGATGTTGTCTTCGGCGAGGGAAAGGCTTTCCTGCACAGTAAGACAATTGGAGAAACCCGGAAGATAGGGGTTCGAGTAAAGAACCTTTATCAATTTCATGTAGATGGCTGTGCAGCAATGGCATGCAAGGCAGAAGGAGTGGTGAGCCGGGATGATGGCGAGTTGTGGCACCAGAGATTGGGCCACCTTCACCATGGAGCTTTGAAGATACTGCAGCAGATTTCTACTGGCCTTCCTAAAGGCACTCTTGCACAGTCAGATCAGTGCAAGGGGTGTACTTTGGGAAAATTTGTGAAAGCCACCTTTCACGAGAGGGATAGTCACGCCACGACGATCCTTGAGATAATTCACACAGATGTGTGTGGACCTTTCTCAGTAGCTTCGATAGAAAAGCACAGGTACTATGTGATCTTTGTTGATGATTTTTCTCAGAAGTGCTGGATCTTCTTCATGCAGAAGAAGAGTGAGACATACTCAAAGTTCTGTGAGTTCAAGGCGTTGGTTGAGAAGGAATCAGGGAAGCATGTGAAGGCTCTTAGGAGCGACAATGGTGGTGAATTCATCTCTACCGAATTCAAGGAATTTTGCAGCGCAGAAGGAATTCAGAGAGAGCTCATAGCACCCCATAACCCACAGCAGAACGGGGATGCTGAGTGGAAGAACAGAACGATCGTGGGTGCTGCATGGGCGATGTTGCATGATCAGGGCCTACCCATTCACTTATGGGCTGAGGCATGCAATACTGCAGTATATGTGCAGAACCGTTGTCCTCACAGGATACTTGGAATGAGTACACACGAGGAGGTGTTTTCTGGTAAGAAGCCTGATATTTCCCATTTGAGGATTTTTGGTTCACCTGTTTACATTCATGTGACGAAGGATGCCAGGAAGAAGCTGGAGCCGACTGCAGAGGTTGGGATATTTTTGAGGTACAACGTCCTTCTTATCGTGTGTATTTTCCGAGACGATCGCAAGGCCCATTTGTCAACAGGATATCAAATTTCAGGAGGAGAAAGCCATGCAGTGTTCGCTTGAGAGGGAGCCACACTTGCATGCAGATGAGGAGCTGTTAGTTCCTAAGGAGGAGCTTCGGGATGTGGATCAGCCACAAGAGGAGGTTCAGGAGGTGGAAGAAACCACCCAGGCAGCGCCAACCATCAGAGGGCGCATGCGCACTACAGAAGCTGAGCGACTGGCTCGGGATGCAGAGAAGGTTGTAGGACCACCTACGGCACAGCGCAGACAGAGACAGTCACCGGATCGGTACACTGGATACATGGCTCTTATGAGTCAATGTGTTGTGACAGAGCCATCCTCTTTTGAGGAAGCTGTGGAGGAACCCGCATGGGTTGATGCCATGATCGAAGAATATGATTCGATCATCAGGAACGGTGCATGGGAGATTGTCCCAAGACCGGTTGGGAAATCAGTTGTAGGTTCGCGATGGATCTACAAAGTGAAGCAGGCGGCTGACGGGAGTGTGGAGAAGTACAAGACGAGATTTGTCGCCCGTGGCTTCTCACAGATCGAGGGGATTGACTATGAGGAGACTTTTGCACCTGTCGCAAGGTACTCTTCCATACGGACGATCCTTGCTCTCTCAGCGCAGATGGGGTGGCACATTCATCAGATGGATGTGAAGACTGCGTTCCTCAACGGATTCATTGAGGAGGAGGTGTACATAGAGCAGCCCGAAGGTTTCGAGATCTTCAGCAGTGAGTCGCATGTGTGCAGACTCAAGAGAGCACTGTACGGGTTGAAACAAGCACCTCGTGCTTGGTACACACGGATAGACAGTTATTTCACCGGACTTGGATTCTCCAAGAGTGAGGCGGATCCTAACCTATACCAGATTGTGGTGGAGGGTAAGTTGCTGATAATTGTACTTTATGTAGATGATTTGATTTTGACGGGTGATGAGCTATTGATACTTTCATGCAAGGAGGATCTTGCTAGAGAGTTTGAGATGAAGGACTTGGGCCTCCTTCATTATTTCATGGGATTGGAAATTTGGCAGCGCAGTGATGGACTGTTTGTTTCTCAGGGTAAGTATGCCCGGGAGATACTGGAGAAGTTCAACATGCATGGCTGCAAGCCTGTTGATACTCCTCTTCCTGGAGTTTGGAGGAAGGAGGATGCTACTTCAGCGGAGGTAGTGGATGCCACTGTTTATCGACAGTTGGTGGGGTCGCTTATGTATCTGGTCAATACACGACCCGATATATGCTATGCTGCTAACCAGCTTTCACAAGCTATGGTTAAGCCTACCAAGCTCTTCTGGAAGGCAGGCAAGCATGTATTGAGTTATCTTAGAGGCACATCGGGATATGGCTTGTGGTACAGACAGGAGGATGAGGTGAAGCTATGTGGCTTCATGGATGCGGATTGGGCAGGGAGCCCAACAGACAGAAAGAGCACATCTGGAGGGATCTTCAGTATCGGGTCGACAACAGTTTCTTGGTACAGCAGGAAGCGGAGATCCGTGGCACTCAGTTCAGAAGAGGCCGAGTATATGGCAGCAAGCTTGGCTGCATGCGAGGCTATATGGATGAGGAAGATCCTGGTCAGGTTGTTCGGTTCACACTTGGAGCCTACTATGATTTATTGTGATAACCAGAGTTGCATTAAACTCTCGGCTAATCCAGTATTTCATGATAGATCCAAACACATCGACATCAGGTACCATCATATCAGAGATTGCGTGCAGCAGAGAATCATGTTACTTTCATACATTCCCACGGAGGATCAGGATGCTGATATCTTGACGAAGGCGCTCACCAGGAGAAAATTAGAATACCACAGAGGCAGGATAGGGGTTGCAAATAATCCATATCTTGTTGAGAGGGAGTGTTGAAAATGCAACAAGATGATGGAGCTTAGTGAAATGAAGTCGCCTTCACTAAGTGGGCCCGCAGGCTATTTTTGGCGCAAAGTCTATTTTTAGACTATTTCTATTTTTAGACATATGGATCATGGTCTATGAGTTGCAGGATGCTATTTATGGATGATTGGTCGAGTTGGTAAAAATATATGGACCTCTATTTTTAGACATTGAGCGGTTTCTATTTTTAGACTGTCGGGCTAAAAATAGAACAGTCAAATATTATTAACCCTTAATAATATTTAGACTATAAACATTATCTTATCCTCTTGGAGCACTTCAGTTTGATGCTTGGATGTGGCACATGCAGCTGAAAGAAGGAAATATGCTTTTCCTAAGGGTTAGTTGAGCTATTTCATGGTTGACTTCAGTTAGAACTCATGTGGCAGAGTTTGGTGGAGTTGATGAGACAGTTGGTGGAGTTGTGTTCGGTTTAACTTAGTTGAACTAGTTGTATTTAGTCTAACTGATAAATACGCTAGTGATGAGTGGTGTGAATTAATTATTAATTAATTCACTAATTATTAACTCATAAATCAACTAAAGAATACATCAGTTAACTGCAATGCATGGACAGTTCAGTGGAGACCAGTGTTAGAGGTGGGTGAAAGGGTGAGTCTACTATCAGTTGTGACTATAGTTGTGCATGATATTTGCACACACATTGATTGAGATTGCCAATGAGGATTGCGCAGTACAAGCCAGTGGGATTCGAACTTGGATCTCATCATTATTCATCTTGGATTGCGCAGTAGAGGCAGGCTAACAGGTGGAGGAGATTTGAACTTGTGACTTGTTCATATCTGAGCTAGTTAGTGTGTGACAATTTGAGATAGTGCTGAGAGCTTGTGAGGAGTTTGTGCTATGTATTGTTACATGTTCTCTATCATTATAATATACAGATAGTTGGGGGTTTTCAGCTGTAAGCTTTCCCCATTACATACTATGTTATATGTGTGCTTGATTATGTTTTAATGTGCGCATGCGACTACTTCTATTTCCGCAAATTGATGATCAATTGTAGAAGAGGTTATGTATTATGCATGAAGCTTAAATAGTGTATAATCAGGATAATCTCAGTGAATAATTCGGCTATTATTCAAATTTCTAAAGATAGCATGCGAGTCTCCCTTGCCTACGCAGCGAGAATTCTTCTGTCCTAACTTGGTACCAGCGAGCATGCTTCTTGCCTTTTCCATCGGTCTGTTCATTCTTCTGCCCGACTCCATTTCTTTGAGGTGTGTATGGAGTAGTCTTCTGCTGTGCTATGCCACACTTCTTACAGAACTCTTCAAATTCCTTCTTGCAAAACTCCCCACCATTATTTTTCCTCAGTGCCTTTATATTCTTCTCTGTCTGGTTTTCCACCAGAGCCTTAAATTTTTTAAATTTTTCAAAGACTTCAGATTTATTCCTCAAGAAATATATCCATGTATTCCTTGAGAAGTCATCTCTGAATGAAACATACTACACAAACTTTCCCAGTGATGGAACTGACATAGGTCCAAATACATCATTGTGCACAAGTTCTAATGTCTTGTTTTCCCTCTTAGCACCAGAAGGAAAACTCACCCGATTCTGCTTCCCATATACACAATGTTCACAAAAATCGAAATCCAGAGAGAAATTAGACATACCTTCTACCATACCATTTCTATGTAGTATCCAGATGTCAGAGCCCTTCTCTCCAATATGTCCAAGCCTTTGATGCCATAGCATGGTCTTTTCTCCAGAGACAGCTAAGCTTTCCGCTCCATTTTCAGGAACCACATAACTATTAAACCCATCAATAACAGTGCTACCCTGTAGCTTGTACAGAGTTCCAGTCCGAAATCCCCGCATTAATACCAGTGCTCCCCGAACCATCTTGCGGGCATCTTTCTCGAACACTATTTTTACCCCTGCATCATCCATCTTGCTTACAGAAATAAGATTTCTTGCCAATGCAAGAATATGTAGAACAGCTGGAAGTGTTCTAATCCTTCCACCTTGCAGCTTCAGCTTAAATTTTCCACGTCCAACGATTCTAGCCTTCCTATCATCCCCTAGGAAAGACATCACCACCATCATATTTCTCATACTCGCAGAACCACTCCCTATTGGGAGTGAAGTGAAAGGATGCACCTGAGTCAATCAACCATGACTCATGATCTACATGTGTATTTGAAGAAGAAGCCAAATACACATCCCCACCTTCATCCGAGGTGGTTTTTTCCTCTACAGAAGAAGCATCATCAGATCCCTTTCCTTTCTCAGGAGCTTTAGATCTACACTCTTTTTGTAGTGCCCTTCCTTTCCGCATTTCGAGCATACCTTTACAAAATTTCTAGGAGATTTAGATCTCCCTCTAGATTTGGATCTCCCACTCGAGACCTTATTCTTGTTTATGTTTTGGGACCTTCCTCGTACAGATAAGGCATCTCCATTCTGGCCCTCCATATTTCTCTGTCTCATTTCCTCCGATAGCAAGGCTGAGACAATGTCATCAAAATTCAAAGTATTTGTATTGCTACCTATTTCAATAACTAGACTATCCCACGAGTTTGGTAGAGAACACAACAAACTGATGCACTTATCTTCATCTGAGTTCTTAATATCAAAAGATGATATTTGACTTACCACGGTATTGAAGGCGTTCAGATGCTCTCTCACCGATTCTCCAGTCTTCATCCTCAGGTTATATAGATTTTTCCGCAGGAACAATTTGTTCACCAGAGACCTAGATTGGTACAAAGTCCCAAGTTTTTCCCACAAATTCTTCGTAATGGCTTCTCCGGATACATTCAACAATGCGGAATACGAGACACACGGCCGTATTGTGCTCTTAGCCTTAGATCGACTTCTTCCGATCTTCTGACATTGTCGTTGGTTTAGTACCTGGATCTACCGCGATCCATTGATCTTTATCCACCAGCAGATCCTCCATCTTGAGCTTCCACAACTCAAAACTCTGACCATTAAATTTCTCGATCTCTATCTTTCCACCGCTCGCCATCTTCTTTCACCGTAAGAATCGATCTCGCAGATCTCCCACTGAACAAGGTCTACCTCAGGCCCGAGAAAAAAACCTTCAGCAGCAAAGGTGTCCCCTTGAAGCCAAAACAGCTATGATACCAAATGTAGGTTTTAACCCCGAACAGAAATTATCTACACACGAATCTTATAACATAAAATAAACAATAGCGAGAGCATAAAACATAAAACAGTTAAACACAGAGATTTTCCCCTGGATCCCAAATCGGGACGACCAACTTGATTTTTCATTATATTCCTTTTAGTGTTACAACACGTATATATACATGCCGAAGCATACATAAACCCCAATCCATTAACCCTGGATTAGAACATAACCGTAGTTCCCTTGACCAGATCTACAAAAAAAACTAGGGGCTGAAAACCATCGTACCCCAAAACCATGTGCAAAACCATGCACAAAACCATGGACGTGGACTACCCACCGGAAATTAAGGACCAAAAATTTTCTTCCACTTAGTCATGGAAAGAATATAACACATACCCAACAGGCACAAGGAATGTATCAGACTTGGATAGGGCTCCAACATCGTATAATATCTATATTTCTCTCTCTCTCTCTCCTTAGGCCATTCCCTTGAGGGGATTTTATACTCCCTCAAATTAGTTTTTGCAGTTGGAAACAATTAGGCCATGGGTTGGGGTAGTTAAGTTACAGGAACAACCGTAAACCCCATCTCTAAAATAGGGATTTATATATTTTTTAATGTTTAAAAAGGCATACACGGTTCTCTATGTATGGACTCGCGTGTATACACAGAAAATACTGGACCGAGTCTCATATGGGTTTTAAGAAACTGTTTTTTGAGAAATATATCCAAGTCTGAAGGGAAGGGTTTCCCCAGGCCAATGTATAAGTCATCAAGTATATGCTGGTGATAAATTATGCTATAACAACAAAAAAATAGATGTTTTGAATCTAACTTGTCAAAAATATGCTTATGCTTGTAGTGAGTTGTTTCAGGATTTTAACAGGTTTCCTTTGAAAGAAGGTAAACAAGATGTAAAACATTTGCAACAGTCAACATCAATGTTGACAAATGTTGGAAACAAGATTTCGGTGCAAGAGAGTGCATAGGTGTAAGAGAAAGTGGCAAAGCAACTTGGAAAAGAAGGCATGGGTTCCACAAATGCTAGTTTATGGTTTCCAAAAGGTACATGGCAATGGCAAAGATACTTGGTCAAGAGTCAACGCAAGTACAAAGAAAAATCAACTAAAAATTTCCACGGTGATAGTGTGCAAGGTGAGAAAGTTTTTAAGTTTCCTTTGATTGTTGACCAAGGTAGGAACAAGATGGTTTCTGCAAGAATAGATTGTTGTTCTGCAAATTCAGAAATATTGTAGCATGACGGTGTCAATGAGAGAAACAGAAGGTCGCAAGAATCAAGGAAAAAGTTAACCTTTTGCGAAAAGCTCCAAATGATGAAATTAGGAAAATTTCAGTGGATAGAGACTAGAAGGGTGAGGGAATAGTACCCTCATCCCCATGATCAATAATCAGAGAGCTTTTGGGGTCCAATAGGCTTCTACTGAGGAGGAATGATCAGAGGCTCAGTATTTTAGCACAAAATTAAAGTGTTCAGAATTTATTTCAAACTGAACGACTGCGATAGTCCCATCGCCAGGAATCCAACGCAACTCGTTTCGTTGAAACCGAGTTCGGATGAAGAAGTTATGGTTTTTTTATCACCATTTAGAACAAGCAAAATTTAAAAAAAAAATTGCAGAACAGGTAGAGGCTGATGACATGGCATCCCAGGCAGCATGTAGGGAATCTTCTTTAGTTTTTGTCTGATGGGACTGTGACAAGTGTCACTGCTGGATTCGCTAGTTTGGTTTGTGAAGGTGAAATTTTCCCAATGTCCTCCAAGTTTGAATGTGGGTTCAATATTTTTATGTGTCGGAATTTTTTTTAATTAATTAAGATTAGAATATATATATAATATTTAATTATATTCCAAACCTTATTATTAATTCTGCACATTAAATTTAAACGATAATTTAATTGCAATGGATAATATTTGGTGGCATATTAATATTTCAAATTTCATTAAGTTTTTTTATATGTATGTATTCGATGGCATTTCTCAAAACGAAAAGGTTTTTAAAAACCTTGGGTTATGGCGCATTTACTTTTATGACATGTTTTAATACGTTGCCAAAAATATTTATGGAGGGGTGAGGTCAGGGCTCGACCCCATGACCTCCCCCATACAATCTCTGCCTCTTACCATCGGACTACTACCGTATTCCTTGAAAAGCAAGGCACAAAAATGATAATTGAAATGCATGCAAGACTCTGATGGCGGAAGGGAGGGGGGCAACCTGCCTCCCACATGATCAAGACTAAGCGTTGAGTTAATTGCACTTAGTGCGCGTTAATCACACTTATCCTATAATTAATCCTCTCATTAATTAGCGGTTGAATTTCTATTTTTGGCAGATTCCACCAAAAATGTCAAAGTTGTCTAGAGTCTTCTCCAGATTTGGAGGAGAAGTTGGGGGAAAATTTGTTTTTGCCATCACTGAGTCAATTTTCAACCAATTTGGGCTCAGAAAGAGTCATTCTTAGCTAATTGGCATTATATGAACACATTGGAATGGGTTTTAGAGGTAGAGGAGCAATTTTACAGAGGTTTTTGTTACCTTGAAGAATTTTGAAGCCCAGGGCCACCAGGAGGGAAGGCCATACCTAGAGCATTTGAAGGGAAAATTGAGTAAATAAATAGTCATTTCTGATAGATTCAGATATTTTCAACTCATTGGAGTATGTTCGAAGAGACTTTGATGCATTTAAACAACAATTTGAGCACTATTGAGCTAATACAGAGGCCCAAGCCATGGAAGCTGGACCGAGGAGATGTAGCCTAGGAGGGGTGAACTCCTTCATCCAAAAATTGTTTTAATGAATCAATTATGATGGTTTGCTATTCTTTATGTTGTTTTTTTTCAGCATTTTAAATTCATACTTTATGCTCTTAACTTCACTCACAAAACTCATTTTAATTACCTATTTGACACACATAAGGAACAATAAAACATATGTATTTCAGGCATAAGATCAGCAAGTAAATTTTATATCTAAGGTTGAAATTTGCACAAAAAAACTAACATTCATAGTCATATCATCTTCAATCCTCTGCATATTTGGATCCTCCTGCAGCAAGGTCCAAATCTCCATAGTGTCATCTAGCAGCTTTCCACACTCTGCCACTATGTGAGTGATCTGAAAATGGAACTATTTGTAATGTTATACAAAGTATCCATTTCCATATAATTTAGTATGCAAAGTGTTCTCCATGACTTGCAGGTTAAACAAAGTATTTTTGGTAATGTTTCTGAGTTTTATTTGTGAGGATTTGTTAATTATATTTATTGTTTAACATATCACAACAAAAATACACAGCAAGTAAAATTCAACATAACATAACACAGCAAATTGTTGAGGTAGTTCACCCCTCCTGGGCTACATCTGCCATTCCAAGGCTCCCCAATGGCATGTTCTTGCTCTATTAATTTTCTCAAAATGGTTACACAATGAAAAATATTCCTAAATAGGAAAAACAAACTGTAATTTGACTTCATAAGATATAAAATAGCTAGAAATGGCTTTTGTTTCACCTTAAACAGTGAAATACAACCTAATACAGCGTCTCCTCCATGATGGCCCTGATGGCTTCTTCCTCTTCCCTGAAGAAAAAGCTATTGTAGATCACCTCTGTTCACTCTGAAACCTATTCCAAACTCTCCATAAGGTTGATGAGACTCAAAATTGACTAAAATTTCATCTTGTTTGGTCGAAAATTGAGAGAGTTATGACTTCTGCAAAAAAAATGCCCAATGTCCCCCAAAAACCCCACTAAAAGTGGGAGAAATCCAGTTAGCTCCACTAAAAAGGCAGATTTTCCAAGACTGGTGGAACCGCATGCTAAATTTGGGGGTGAAATTTAATTTAAATATTTGTTTCATGGCGCGTTCACATGCAAAAAAGGCGGATTGTTTGGGTGGGTTGATAAGGTTTGAAGACCGCCACATTTAACGTTATCAGAGTGGACAAGGCATTAACTGCCACCGTAACCACCGGCGGTAGCCCCCGGTCTTCGCCACAAGTCACATGGGTGACGAATTACCGCCTGGAGCTAGCCCCCTTCCAAACTCCGCCATATCAACTAATCTTAGCTTGTGGTTTTGAGCCCTGGTTACATTGCTACGGGGTTGGCCCCAAATTCCTCTGCCCAATTCAAAGGCTGACGACCTGACTACACGTTCACACCTGCCTAAATGTTCAAAAAACTGCCACAGACAGGCCGATCAGTTCCCTCTTCTTGAGTTGTCGGGTCAGGGGTTCAAACCCTATGAACCAACAAAAATTTTCACAGTCTTTTCAACCCTCAGCCTGGGGCCACGTGGAAACCTCCGGGTAGGCCACATGGCACTCATTGATAGGCCCAAAATTTATGAATAAAAATTAACTTTTCCCATATATTTTTTTTGAAAAAATGGCTAAGTCAATTTAATTAAAAATTCATGTTTTGGAGTTCATTGGACAATTTCAAACCTCAATAACTTTCACACATGACCTCAGTTTTGAGAACCGTTCACGGCACCAGAATCATAGCGACGAGGTCTTTCCAGTCGTTCTGATTGAAACCATTTCTGAGCACTTCCATTTTTGAGCAATTTTTTAACTTGGACATGATCTCCTGATTAGTGAGAGATGCCTTGTACTCCATCTTTTAGATCCATCTCCCTCTGTTCGCGTACTACTGGTGGCATGGATGGTTGCAGCCTCATTTGAAGCTCAAAAATCATCACATCATACTCAGACTTCATCTTGGTGAACTTATTCTTTGATTCCTTGATTGCAAGGCTAAGCTTCATGACCTTCTGTACTGGTAGCTCTTCTACGCAGACCTTAACATCCATAAATTCACTACAAGTTTTCCCAGTTGCCTCTTCTAGTTTCTATTATTGTTCCTGATCCTCGTCTCTTTCCTGGATCATTCAATCAAGCTCCTTTTTCATCATAGTTCTTTTCTTCTCCACCTGCAGACTTATCAGTGAAGTGTGTTGTTCTCACTCCTTGAGCTTGGTTGTTAGACTTTCGTGGAAATCGTGCAATATATGAATGGGTAGGGCAGAAATGTTCATATTGACATGATACTACCCTTTGGTGCGCTCTATGATTGCAGCGCTCCTCTTGGTAACTAAAAAATTCTTAAATCAAATGTTGTCTCTATTTGGTGCTCTGGTTATGTTGGTTGACTTGTTTGTTCTTGTTGTCAGGTTGTCTATTCCGGTTGTCTAGATGTCTGCTTCAGTTGTCTGGCTGTCTGCTTCGGTTTTCTGGATATCTGCACCGACACCTTTAATTCTATTATTCTTTCCTCGGTACCAGTTAGGAGTGTGTTGTATAGATCCTCGATCTTGATCCACGACTCCACTATCACTTCTTGAACTTTATCCCCTATTTCGTCAATGTCCCCCTTAGTGAATACAAGTGGTGTTGCACCCCTAGATTTTTCCACCTTCTGCTTCTTCCTTCCACTTGTCGTAGTTACTGTAGGGACCCTCTTCTAGATGATGAATGGTGAATATTCTAGTTCTACGTCGCTAGGAGGGTCCTGGCCACCATGGTCATGCTCTGACTCTGTCTCTTTTGCGTATTTATCCTTTCCACTTGTACTTGCATGTTTCATGTTGTCTTTGTCTATTTCCATGTCTCCTATGGTTGGAGTCATCCACTCTGCTGGCCAAGGTTGTATTATTTTTAGAAGGTAATATTCAGTGACCAAATATGGCAGAGGATGCCATCCTGCCATCAAATCCTTCCTCGACTTAACATATGACCTGGGAAAATATGCCTTAAATTTTGCTATATTGTGATACTACTCAAACAAACTTGGCGGCAGCCTGGGATGCTGATTCACCACCATGTGCAAGTCCATTTCCATCAAAACCCATAAAATATTGTTTTCCTATGCGCACGCCGGCTCCTTGGCAAGCTAAAGCGAGGAATATCATGCGGCTTCGCATACATCTGGCTCAGTTGTGGTAAATTGTGAATTCATTGGTTCCTTCCATTCCAACAGCGCGATGATCAAGGTCAATCATGCGTAGTGAAATTCCTTGCCTTCTTCTTGTGCTTCGCAGCAGTCTTCTAAAAATTCCCTGCATAAATACCCAGCTCAGTTAAACTGAACCCCTTTACTGCATTGCGTGGCTAAGGAAACCACGACCACGAGGACTTCATTTTCTCTGAATTTCCTCAGTATCTTCCCTGCTAAAATTTGTGTGGCGAAGCACACTACTCGATCACTAATAGAATTAATGTCGTAACGGCGCGAATTATTGACTATCATGTATGTGTCCTTAATATTATGTGTTGTTGCCTTGTCTTGGGTTTTACCAAAAAACTCTTCAACAGGGTCCTTCCCTTAGTAAGGAAGCCTGGTAATTCTCCTTATCAACATATCATAAATGGGTATCCTCTCTCCCAACTAGAGTTATATGTCATGCACTAATGCAAGCAGTTTTCACTTTGGTTAATGGCACTTTAACCAAAGTGTGGCACATTTATCATGTTCAACAATTTGGCTCTCTACAATCCTTCAACCGACTGGTGTGGATCAAACCTGGTGACTTCGCTCTCTGGATAATATACCTGGTGCAGGTACCTGCTTAGCTCAAATTATGGGTACTTACTTCATTCATTGAAGTCTCAGTCCTCCATCTTCAATTGTGGTATTTGTCCCAGTGGCTCTCCTTCAAATGATACTTTCTCTAGTAGCAATGGTGTGAAAATGCCAAACTTCTCATTTTCAAGATCCTTGACTAACTTGGAACCCGACTTCCTTGGTGTAAAATATGGTGGTAGCACAGAGAGAATTTATGTGCCATATATCTCCATCTTCTCCATTGCAGATTCCTCCTCACTATCATGAATATTTTTGGGTTCCTTATGCTTCAGTGGTTTCTTCGCCTCCTCCGCGGGTTTCTTGTCTTTTTTTTTCTTCATTCATTGTTCTTTTACTACCTTCTTCCTTGGGGATTTCCTTACTCCCAAGGCTTTAGCAGGCCTCTTTTCTTATCGTTTCTTCGGTCCTTATTTTGTGGCTGTTTGTTTTTGCGGAGACCTCGTGCACATTGGGGACATAGGTACACTCGGTGCTGCAACTTCTGTGATGCCTACTAGCCCTTTCTTCACAAACGCTTTGTCAATCTCTTTGAAACTTCTCTCAGACATACAACAACACTCCTATCTCAAACTTGGTCGGAAAATCGCAACTGAATTCTCCAAATAAAAAAATGTAAAGTGTAGAGTGGGGCATTAAATTTTCAGCAAATTTTAATTTCAAACCTCATGATATCTTATATCTTGTTCATTTAATGAAAATATGGCGCTAGATCTGACCAACTATGCTTCATAAATGTGTTTCTCCCGAGCCCCTTAACGAAAATCTCCCTTTTAACGACGCCTTTTTCCTTCCAATGGTCATTTTCATGTGAACATGTCCCCTTCTATGTCACAACAATCCTACCTTCATCGTGGTTCTTTCGAACTTAGACATACCCCTGAATATCGTTGATGAGCCTCAATATTGCAACAAGAATGATGCAACTCCCAAGGCTACCAACTTTAATTATCAACCCGGGGTTCATACAACATTAAGAGGTATCGACACTATATGTGCAAAAAACAATGTGTCCTTATTTTGTTGATCTGATGTAATGGATTAAATTTCATCAAAGCCTAAACTAATTGCAGAAATGGAAATGTTGCTTTGGAAAGAAATCCTAGGCAAGAACAACAATTTGTTATTGAAATCCTAATAGCATGAATTCAAATAAATAGGCCTAATATACCTGTAAAAATGCATGTCTTAAGTGGATTTTATTCTTCCTAAATCATGGATTTAGATCCTAGGGTTCATGATTCAAGCCTAAGATAAAAAAAACCAAGCTTTGGGATCAAATCTGGTTGAATTTACACGTGCTACAAGAGTGCTACAAGAAGTTTTGTTTTGGATATAACTCATTGAATGACTAACTAAATCAAATGAAAATCGGATGGGAATTTTTTTTTTATTAAATAGGATATATTAGGTCCCCATTCCAAGTGGAACCACTCCAAAATACCCCTATTCAAATGTGCTAAAAAATAACAGAAAATTACTACTCTGAAATATAGAAATTCAAGAACTAGTGAGCTAGTTAGTCTATCAAATGCCTAACCTAATCAAGTGAAAATTCAATGGGGTAAATTTTTTTATTAACTTTAACATTATTCTGACCTAATCCAAATGGAATCAAGTTAAATGAATCTCATTAACCCATTCTAAAAAATAGCATAAATTTACTACTATTTCGCTACAAGGCATTTCCATAAATCTTGTATTTGTGAACTAGTCACCAAATCCAAGTAGCTTAATGATTAAGATGGCCTTCCAAATTTATTCTAATGATGAATAATTCTTTTGAATCTGTAAAAAAACCTGCAAAAGAACCCACTTCAATCATTTAACTCAATCCTACGGCAAGAAAAGAAACAATACCAAATACATAAACATGCAAAATAGAAATGAGTGATGCATGTGAATAAGAAGTGAAAAGAACATAAAGAAATTAGTTTCTTTGTGCAGGAGGGCTCTGAGGCTCCTAGGATGGCCAAGCTCAAGGAGGACTCAGATTCCTATGGAATAAACCAAGCCTTAGAAACTTAAAATGACACCAAACTTCATTATTGAATCAATCCAAGTACATCCCTAAAAGAAAAGAAAGTGGAGCTGCTAAACAACAAGTTTTCTCCATAATAAGACTAAGAAATATATGCCCCTAGAGGCCAATTCGAATTGGTACATATACAAAATGATGAGGAAGCATTTTCCTTGAAAGGAGGAAGCTTTCCCCTCCAAAATCCCTCAAATAGTGGATATGGTTCCCAACGCTAGGAGTTTGTAGTAAATGACAGGGAACACATTCCTAGATTTTTCTTAATCATCAGAGTTCCAGAATCTCTCAATGATTTCATGATATTTTGTTCATTTATTATTCAATATTGATCCTCCTGTAGTAGGTATTAAGTCCCTAAATTATCTCCTTCTCCAAATCTTCATAATCTTCCCAATATTCTCACAATATCCTTCAAAAATATATAATATTAGGCACAAATATGCAATTATCTCTAAACCTTCCTAAGAACATATTCAAGCTTAAAAAAACATTATTAAGTGTAGAAGGAGTGATAAAATATAGCATTTATGTTCCTAAGAAAGGTTAGATGGGCCTTAATTTATGTCTAATTTAGAGGCCCATCATACACCCCTTCTGAAAATGTTGCACATCCTCTCAGCAACCTATTCATCCTCCTTGCCATGTGGTTCTTCATGTATGTTGATCTATTTCATTTTATGTTTATTGGTCCATGTTTTTCTCCTCCTGCTAATCTTCTTGCTACTCTTCTATTTTGATTTCCTCCCCTATATCATTTTCCCATTGAACTTCTAATGTGGATTCAAGCTGCTTATTTCTCTCAGGTGATTCTTCAACTGTAATGGCTCCTATTTTTTAGGGTAACACCTTGCTTTTGGTTCATTTTCTTGTCCAATTATATCTTGTAAATTGACTACAACCTCAAGTGAAACCTCATCATTATAACCCCTTAGCCTCTCAAAGAATCTCATCTCGCTGCAATTTAGAAAATGGTAAAAACTTTAGGATGTTGATGCATTCTCTCCACGTTGATGGGTTTTATCCTATTAAATGCTCCCCCCATATTTGTAGACTATAAATTTTGTGAATGTTATGTGCAAAGCTAGAGTCTTAATTGTACCACTTGGTTTATAATTTATAGGAGTTTATGTGTATTTGATATCTCCCACAAAACACTTGAAGTTTTCCCCCAATGCCTTTTCTTTCCACCCTTTGTAAAACTTTTTTCAAGAAAAAAAACAAGAAATTTGGTGGAAAACAAGGGATGCTACAGGAAACAGAGTTTCCTGTAGCAGCTCTGAAGTTTCCTGTAGCAAATATATTTTTCCTGTAGCAACTTTTGTGCCTGTAGTGGCTCTATTTTTCCTGTAGAAGTTAATATCTGCATGCCAAGAGGTGGTGGGTCCACCTTTTATCTTTTATTTTTTCTCTTTTTTTTCAATTTTTTTTTCATTGCATGCAAAATAAACTCAGAGTGATTTTGTTCGTTAACTGATTTCGCCCTCAGTTATCCCTTGGCACTCCTTGTCTTCCATCACAATTAACTACCTACTACCCACTTTCTCAAGTCTTCTTCACTTTTGTCTTGTTCCTCTCCTACATGTGTGTGTCTTGGTGTAAAAGTGAAGTTGACTTCTAGATAAGGTCAAGGATGCTCTGCTATTGATTTTGGCTATAAAAAAACTTTCCTTATCACAGTTTTAATGTTTTCTTAAGCTAGAATATATTTGAAGAAAGGTTTAGATGATTGCATACCTGAGCCTTACCCATGATGTGTTTTTGCATGTGATATTGAGGTTTCTAATATGATTGTTGAAGTTGCCTTTGGTGGTTCTGAACCCGCTACTAATGATCCTGACGCTACATGTGATAATTTGTTGGAGGTCCTATTTATGATAGCCTTGAATCTAGAGGTCTTCTAGGGTTTTTTTTGTTTTTTTTGTTGCTTTAGATCCCTAGATAAAATGTTGATGATGAGATGCTCATGATGTGAGTGTTGTAGTTAATGATTTACTCGATGCTTGCATGTTGGAGCTCAGTCATATACATCATGATATCAAATGGAGTTGACTCTTTTTTTTTTGTTTCTGGTGCATGTCTTCATAATTTTATTATACCTTTACTGATACCTTTGTTGTGTGTTTCTAGGTGCTTCTCTGATGTCTAGGTTGATGAAGATGGTGAAATGTATCATTGGAGTGCCATAGCCTCTTCATATTCACCTCACAAATCTTCATGTCTTCTTGGATAATCAATATAACCACTTATAGTGTTTTCCGGTGATTACACATGTTTTCTAGAGGAACATGTTTCCTTCTTATAGAAGGCCTTATTGTATTTGTTTGACTTCCAATATGCACGGGGAGATGAGGGAGAGTGTAGTAAGATTAAGGAGTAGTGTGGTCTTGGAAGAATGATGTGAAGGAAATATGTGTTTTTGTAGAATTTTTTCTTTTTACATATGGGACAAAGTGAAGGGTTTGACTGGAAAATATCTTTGAGTGAGATGGAGAAGTGATGAGAGGATGATGGGTAATGGTGGTAAGACCTTCTTCATGATTTTTTTTACCACAAGACCCTTATTGACTACTCTTTGTCTTTTATCTACCTTCTTGTAGCTTGTTTTGTAATATTCCAAAAATTTATCCTTAAGCTAAATGGAATATTATAGTTTGTTTTATCACTAGGTAGGTGAATAAATGGGTAGGAAGGCCCATAAGCCCCCTAAGCAGCAATAAAAACACTTCAAGTGTGAAAGGAGACCTTTTTTAGCAGCTAAATAAAGCACCTCCAAGTGTGAACAGGGGTTGGACCATGTTGATTCAGTCAACTTTGACCAAGTCAACAGCGTTGTCATGGAGGAGTGGAAATTAATTGAGGAATAACGTAGTTTTGAAGGGAGATGGATCTCATGAAAGGAAATGACTTAATTGAGTGGGGCCAAGGGCAAGCAAGCTCATATTCTGTTTAAGGAAGAGGATGGCAGCCATTTGGGCAGATGTTTGAGATTTTTATTTGATATTGTTCTGTTTAGACTTTTGCTTCCTCTTGCTTTTTAGCAGGGTTGCTATGTTGTTTAGCACAAGGGTGTTCCTGATCGGGAATCCCTAACTCATCCTTAGGGAAGGAGAATTTCTTTGGGGTTGCGTTTCCTCATTCCAACATTCTAGCCAAGCTACCTCCTTCAGCTACATCGCAATTTCTGTTTAGAGTTGGGTTGTGTTGCAGGGTGCAGCAAAGGAGGATCACATTGAGCCATTTTTGGGCTTGTTTTTCAGTGGAGAGGTAGCCTATCCATTGGAGGATCAGCGAGGAGGGCTCCTAGGAATATTTCCAAATCTTTGGCATCAGGCCAACCATCCACCATCCCTAACAATGCAGTCACAATTCTGAACTGCGTTATTTTTGGAGGCAATTACTGGGAGGGTTCATTGAGCTCATCCAAAGGGTTTATTTCTGAGTAGAAGGATTAGCCTTATATTTAGCAATACCATTGGAGGAGGATATCATCATTTCATATCTGTCATAGCCTCATTGTATTCAAATCTAGTTTGCAGTTACATCTTAACCCAGGGTTATTTGTCACATTGTACATTTCTTGGTATTTCTAGCAATCTTTTCCAGGTTGGCTAGAAATCATGTATTAGAGCCCACATCTTCTTCTCTGGGAATTTATTTTTTTTCTATCATCCATATTCCATTTGTGTATGTTTATAGCAGAAACTACACTGATATAGATAGCGCTGTCACTTCTCTCCGTCATTCTATACAGTTGCAGCAACTCGTGCGCTGATTGTTCTACTCATTGGAGGTGTTGAGAATGCAGCAAGATGATGGAGCTTAGTGAAATGAAGTCGCCTTCACTAAGTGGGCCCGCAGGCAAATTCTGGCGCAAAGTCTATTTTTAGACTATGTCTATTTTTAGACATACGGAGCATAATTTGGGAATTCTACTTGGAGATTCTTGAAGTATGCGATATGTCGGTAAAAATAGATGTGACCCTATTTTTTAGGACCCAGGCTATTTTTAGACTGATCTCCTAAAAATATGGAAGTCAAATATTATTTACCCTTAATAATATTTTGACTATAAACAGCAGTTTACTCTCTTGGCGCACTTCAGTTTGAGTCATGGAGGTGGCTCATGCAACCGACACAAGGAATCACGTGGTTCCTAGGGTTTGATGGCATCTTGCATGGTTGGCTTCAGTTAGACTTCAGTGGCAGGAGTTTTGGAGGAGTTAACGGGACAAGTAGTGGAGTTGTGTTCTGCTTGTTTTAGTTGAACTAGTTGGGATTAGTTAACTAACTAATCAACTAGATATGAGTGGAGTAAATTAAATAATATTTAATTTACTAAATATTAACTCATTAGTCAACTCAAGAACACTTCAGTTCACTACAGTGCATGATCAGTTCAGTGGAGACCAGTGGAAGAGGTAGATGAAAGGGTGAGTAAAGCTACCAGTTGGTAGATTGGTTTTGCATGAGATTTGCATTACACTTGGAGGAATTGTCCATGACAATTGCGCAGTCAAGGCAAGGGGATTCGAACCTTGAACCTCTTCATATACATGCCATGATTGCGCAATAGAGGCAAGGCAGTCAGCAGTGAGTTTTGAACCCGAGACTTGTTCAAAACTGAGTTAGATTGTGTGTGACTTTATGAGAAAGTACTGAGTACTTGTGAGGAGTATTGTACTTGGTTGGTTACATGATTTCTCCATTATAATATACACAATAGCTGCGGGGTTTTCAGCTATAGGCTTTCCCCATACATACTGAGTTAATGTGTGATTGATTTGATGTGAGATTGCTTCTGTTATTTCCGCATATGACAATTAATTGTAGAAGAGATTATGTGTTATGCATGCAATTCGAAATTGATGTGTAATCGGGTTAATCTCCATTGAATAAGTGATTTATTCAGCTAATTTCTACAGGAGGCTTGTTTTATTTGCTTGAGTGGCTTGTCCCTCATGATATTTTTGTATATGGTTTATGATATTATAATAAAATGATGGTTGTATATTGATCCCTCTTATGTCATGTTCATATTTTTTGTGCTTTACATTTTTATGAGCTATATTGCTGCTATTTCCATTTTGGAAGACTACAGTGTTATCAGAGCATAATCTTGGCTCAGCCTGTGCATTCAGCAAATATGTCACCATGAGGAGAAGCTCTTCACCAGAAGAGGATATGTACAGAAGAAACAAAAATAATACTCCATTATTTGGTGGAAGAGAGGAGGAGTAGCTCTCAAAGCTTCTCTTTCAAACTATGTAGAATATCAAGGGAGATCTCAAGAAGATGAGAAGAGAGAGAGAATCTCCAAAGGAGTTTGGATCTAAAGCAAACTCTAGAGTTTCACATGATAGGTGTGAGCATGCAGCCACACACTATGATTCACAGCGTAGTCATATGCCCAGATCTACTATGAGGGAGATTGGAGAAGAATAAATGCCTAAAAGGGAAGCTCTTGGTGATTATCTGCAAGAATATAAGTCTAAAACTAAGAAGTTTAGAGATCATATCACTTTCCAAGAGTTTTTCAAGATCAAGGTGGAGAGGAGAAATCAGCATGACAAGGGTAGATTTTTCCTATCTACTTTTGATGGGTCACCAACATGTTTAGCTAGAGTTTGGGTGGAGGAGTTACACACCTATTTGCAACACCACCAGGTTTCTGAAGATGAAGCCATCAAAGTTGCAGCGCTGCATTTTAAAGGTAAGGCCTGTGCTTGGTGAATATGTGAGTCTTTTTCATTAAGAAATGAAAATATTTCTTCTTATGCAAAGTTCACTAAGAGATTAGTGGAAAGGTTTGATGGAAAACATTCTGAAACATCATTGGTGGAACCAAACAAACCAAAACAAACAAAACCTTTGCATATGATGGAGGAACCTATAAACTCAAATCCACTTCAGAAAACTGTTGGAGAAGCTCACATCTTGCATACTACTTTGCTAGAGGCAAGATCTCTGTCTCATATCCTTAGATAAGAAGGCATCAAGGTCCCTTTTCCAAAAGAGGATCCTCTTATTGAGAAGGTGCCTCCCATTCATATTGAAGAGGAAGAGAAGGATGGGGGAAACAACGTTGTCATATCTAGAGCACATCTAGCACCTCATGGAGAGGTCGGTGGAGCACTTGCTCCAACAAGAGGGATTCTTGTGTCTTTGCAAGGAATTCCCTAGGATCTCATATGTGGAGATCAAGGCACAATCAATTAACAACATAATTGTGAAGCATTGCAGATGAAAGGAGAAGGTAGGGAGGAAGTTCAGCATCACATGATGAGGAGCACACACCCCTATCTATTTAAGAGGGTTAATGCAAAGAAGAGGCAAACTAATTTGCGCTGTAAGGGTAGGGAAAAGGTTTTCCATCCATATGTACAGTCTACTCTTGTCATTGATGTCGCATTACATAGATGCATTCCACTAGCGAGACCACCAGATCAGGAGATGATGAGGAATGCTTCACATTGGATAGCACCACTCTTAGATCCCAAAGGGGTGGATACTTTGGAGGGGTCTATTACAATGCAGAGAGTTTGGGGTAGACTCAAGGAGGAGGGAGACATTCTCCCATTTTCAGCATCACCCACTCTCACTATATGTACTGCGCTGACAGAAGTTGCTGCAGTGATGGAGGATGGCACCTTCATGGTGCAAGGGAGCTGATCCATGGGTTTGGAGAGACAGAGGGTACTTCCTTTGAGGAAGGAATCCTCCATACATTGGAGTAATTGGAGGCCACTCATACTTACATTGTTCAAGATCAGGAGGTTATTTTTGGATGGTAGCTTCTCATGGGATGCGAACTTCCAAAAGTCACCACTTCTATTTGAGCATGAGCAGATGCATGATGGGCATGGTAGCAATTTGGAGGATGAATTTGGCATGAGGGATGCAAAAGTAGAAGACAACAACATGTGGGGAGCTTCACATTTCAGATCTTCAGCGTTGTCCCTTAGGAGGATTGATCCATATTGGAGATCTCAACTCTTGGTAGAGTACTCCAAGTATCTTGGTGCTTGCATGATTCTCGATGACCCGAATGGATATGATAGATATGCGGTGGATGATGTGGTCATCTATTCTTATGGTAGAGTCTTCTTGACTAAATCTTATGAGCTCAAGGAGAAGCTTCTACATGCAGCACATGAGGACTTCCTTTCTATGCACTTTGATGGAGGAGTTCACTTGGGAGGGCATCCAGCATGATATATTTCAGCATATGGAGAGATGCATAGCATAGATGTTGATGGAGAGGTTGGCACAACCACTTCCCTACTCATTGAGAGTGAGGGAGAATTTCCAGTTGAGCCATTTCAGCTCAAGGACCAAAGTACATGGTGGAGAAGGTACAATTTTTCATTATGATTTGTACTTATTTACTTTTTTATCAACAGCATGTTGTATTAAGGAGGGTCATTCCTTCTTATACATTATATTATGATGTATTTGAGGCCAAATGTAGCATTGAGATTGGCTATCCTTTTGGTGGTTTTGGGGGGAAGCCACATGATTCTTGGTGTGCACCATTAGCACCACATGTTACTTTCATGATCCTATCTTGTAGGATGATTGTGGCAGCAAAAAAGTGGCTGGAAAATAACTTGTTGTTCTTTTATTTGAGGCAAGCAAGGGATGCACTACGCTGGTTCCATGTGTGGAACTATGATCCACTTTCCGGTTGTCATATGGCAACTTGTTTTCATTGGTTTTTGCTTCCATATATTACTGGCGTTTCTGTGTTCATGGGAAGCTTTGTTTGGAGAGTGGGACAAGAGTTGGAGGTGCCCATTGGGGGTATTCTTATCCATACTTTACATGTTTCATGTTTCAGGAGAAACAATGGGTAAACCATGATTTCCATACTACATCTCTTTTCTTCATGTGAGAGGAGCCATTTGGAGAGCTTGAGTTTTTGGAGGAGGCACTTCATGGCTGAATTGTTTGGTGGGGTAACGTGGGCCATTCTTGGAGGCCATATCATTTCAGCCCAAGATCAGCAGCAACCCCATACATACCATAAATGGAGACAGAAACAACTTGGGTGGAAGAATCTAATCTCTCCATGCAGCCCCAATACATTGCATGAACCAGGGGTTGAGGATTCTTCTGATGAGCTACCTAGAATGGCTCATTTCATTTGGATGATAGCATGGGATTGGGAGTTTCTCATTGGGAATGAGATCCCCTATGCTTTTCATAACTCCTACCTTGAGGAGGCCATTGGACAGAAAGAAGGTTTCCACTTACACCTTCCACCTTTTCATGATGTGAGCCATTTGGTTTTGCATACTTAGGAGGAAACATTGGAGGGAAGATTTATTGCAGATTATTTTGAGCTGTGGTGGGGACTATTGATAAGGAGGCCACAAGAGGAGGAGGGGAGGAATGTTTCTCTCCCTATACATTTTCTTGAGAACAAGCAACATTTTGGAGGGGAGAACTGTAATATTCCAAAAATTTAGCCTTAGGCTAAATGGAATATTATAGTTTGTTTTATCACTAGGTAAGTGAATAAATGGGTAGGAAGGCCCATAAGTCCCCTAAGCAGCAATAAAAACACTTCAAGTGTGAAAGGAGACCTTTTTAGCAGCTAAATAAAGCACCTCCAAGTGTGAACAGGGGCTGGAACATATTGATTCAGTCAACAACGCTGTCATGGAGGAGTGGAGATTAATTGAGGAATAACGCAGTTTTGGAGGGAGATGGATTTCATGAAAGAAATGACCTAATTGAGAGGGGCCAAAGGAAAGAAAGCTCATATTCTATTTAAGGAAGAGGATGGCAATCATTTGGGCGGAATTTTGAGATTATTATTTGATATTGGTTTGTTTAGACTTTTGCTTCCTCTTGCTGTTTAGCAAGGTTGTTGTGCTGTTTAGCACAAGGGTGTTCCTGATCGGGAATCCATACCTCATCCTCAGGGAAGGAGAGGTTCTTTGGGGCTGCATTTCCTCATTCTGGAATTATGGCCAAGCTACCTCCTTTAGCTACAACGCAGTTTCTGTTTAGAGCTAGGTTATGTTGCAGGGTGTAGCAAAGGAGGATCACATTGAGCCATTTCTGGGCTTGTTTTTCAGTGGAGAGGTAGCCTATCCATTGGAGGATCAGCAAGGAGGGATCCTGGGAATATTTCCACGTCTTTGGCATCAGGCCAAACATCCACCATCCCTCACAGCGTAGTCACAATTCTGAATTGCGTTATTTTTGGAGGTAATTGCTGGGAGTGTTCATTGAGCTCATCAGGAGGGTCTATTTCTGAGTAGAGGGATCAGACTTATATTTAGAAATACCATTGGAGGAGGACATCATCATTTCATATCTGTCATAGCCTCATTGTATTCAAATCCAATTTGCAGTGACATCTTAACCCCAGGGTTATTTTTCACACTGTACATTTCTCGGTATTTCTAGAAATATTTTCTGGGTTGGATATAAATCATGTATTAGAGCCCACATATTCTTCTCTAGGAATTTCTTTTGTTTCTATCAGCCATATTCCATTTGTGTATGTTTATAGCAGTAGCTACACTGATATAGATAGCGCCGTCACTGCTCTCCGACATTCTATATAGTTGTAGCAACTCATGTGCTGATTGTTCTACTCATTGGAGGCTTGTTTTATTTGCTTGAGTGGCTTGTCCCTCATGATATTTTTGTATATGGTTGATGATATTATAATAAATGATGGTTGTATATTGATCCCTCTTATGCCATGTTCATAATTGTCGTGCTTTACATTTTTATGAGCTATATTACTGCTATTTCCATTTTGGAATACTACATGTTGTAACTTCCTGTATCAGTTACAGGACTTCCTGTAGTAGTTCAGGACAACCCTTGTAGCAGAGTTATTTTATCTATAACTATCAAACGGTAGAATATATTGTGCTGAGAATTTGGAGGGCTGTAGATTAATACAAATTCTATTCTTGATAATTACTTGTGAGCTTACTTATATCTTTTATTCTTTATCTTGTTTAGTCTTTCATCAAGTCAATTATCAAAATAAACAAGACGCAAACTTAGGCTCCTAGAGCCAAGGAAAAACCTCTCCCTCTTGGAGAGGAAAACCCACAAATAATTCTTCTTCTAGATCTTCAAATGACAAGTACCATGACCAAGACTCAAAACCTTGACCTAGATATGCTTCCATGACCTTGCTACAACTTCTTCAGATGATCCAAAACTCAACTCTTCTCTTTTATAACAATTTGCATTGTTCTGCACTTGACCTGGAGAACACAATCTCTTTTCACACCTTTCAAATTGATCTCTTTTCATGCACTGTGTGAGTGTACTTACTTTAGGTCCTTCTTTAAACAAAACCGCACTTTGAATGTTGTACTTTACTTCTATGTAAAGATGTCTATGAATTCTGCATCCTTATTTTATTATATAAACATTATGTGTAATAGCTTCTTGACCCTGTACTAATACAAAAATCTACAATATTATTTGTTCCTGAAGTCTTCTATACAGTTTAGTACGATCCGCAAATGTTACCCTTTTAGTTTGTCAACACTTAACTTACATCCACATTATATTATGCTTCAAATACGAAATTAATCCTGCTTTTCATCCACAATTTATCCTATCTTATATCCCCACTTTTTCCTACCTTACATCCACATTTGTATGTTCAGAACCATCTGAAAATTTCCACTGTAAAACCATAGAGAGAGCTGCAATTTTTGTGTTCTAATGAGCCGCAGTTGACAGGGATATATATAGTGTGCAGTCTGGCTTTTAGGCCAACCTGTACGCCGACTTCCTAATTGATTATAGGTTGACATGAAGGACTGTAAGTTCAATGTTTGTGAGAGCATATTATTGCATATTTCAGGAGTCATGTCTTCTCGGTATTTTGCCAAGATCTTGCAGCATATTGTTGACTAGACCCTTCATGGATATGACACTTAAATTCATTTATATCTGGAAGATAATTCCTAATATACATCAAGAAGAATTCTATAGACCTATAATAAAATCTTGCTCATGAAACCCATGAAGCAAGTAAAACAAAAATACATTTTATTATTTTTGACTTCTTCTTTACATAAATACATAATTACATAGTCAACATGAACACCGACCTAGTTACATTTTTCAACACTCCCTCTTAACTAGGGAGGTATTCATACAGGTACATGGTCACTTTCAAACTAACGAATCTCATAAGAATAATCGGATTGGTAATCACATTTGTATAGCATCATATCAACCATCATTGTCGTAGTGCAAGGCCTTGACTAACCACCCCATCTCTCAACGAGACAATGGGATACAATGTTTGCAAGACACATGACTTACAGACACCATAGTCATTGTCTCTCCAAGGTACATACTCCACCCAGTTGTTCCCAAAGTATGAACTTCTTGGACTATTCTTCTCTTGGGTAGCTAGCCCTCAAAGAATATCGGTCCCCAACTACTCTTGTCTTGAATTCCCTAACACATTCTCAAAGAGTATCGAATGCTAGATGATTACCCAATCCTCCATTATAGCTTTCCAAGTGAAGACCAGAATGATGTGTCTATCTCTCCCTCTCAGCTAGGGAGGACCTATTCCACAAGAGAATGCACTCATTCCTGTATAAGGAATGTACCTAAGCTCATTCTTAGGAATTACCCAATTTCTTCCAAGTAATAAATTGATCACCAGGCTCCCTCTCAATCAGGGACCTGCAACAACAATGGTGAGACACCCAGCTACTCATGAAGAGTTCCTCCCCTCGATGTCATGGATTTTGATATTAAGGAATCTTTGACTTTTAGCTCCATAGGGCACAGATCATCCATCACTTTCATTCATGATTCATGTCATCTACCAGAAAGTGATTCATCTGTCTTTCTCATCTGGTTCATCGTTATGCCATGCTGCTTTCCTTCAAATCATCTCCAAGGATCATACATCCTTTCTCATGATTAGCACTCCTACACAAATTCATCCAGATAAACATATACATATGATATTTTAAAACAAAAGTTACCTCAGTGATTATCTTTCACCATGACATCTTCCTGTAGGCATCGGCATCCTTTATTCAAATTGACACATCTCCTAATGATATGTTTTCCCGAAGGTCTTCTTCTTTACCAGACTTTCGTCAGAGTTTACATATCTTCTCAGGATATCTCTTAGTCACATCTTCTTGGCTTTTGGATGATAACTGCCTCTTGACATGGTTGCATTTCATGACCTCTTCTTTTCTGCACATTCTCCATTCCCAGGAACTTACAAATTTTCCAGTTTCTCGTTCATATACAACCACATCAAATTCCATGAGGACATATTATGTTGATTTCATTTGTCAATGCGCTGAGAGATCCTTCTTCATAGATCATACTTCTAAATATGGAAGTCTATTACCTCCAACCATATGACATGACTTCACAGCATCTAGTGTCAGCATATATATATACATACCTCATACATTTTTCCCTTGAGTCTTCTTGTAGCAATATCTCTAGAATGAAGAGCTTCATTCCTTTGGCCTGCTCCATCAATATGTCATCACATCCTAGAATTTTGTTTCCATGATGACCCTTGATCTTTATGACTACTTTACATTAGTAATGTTATCAGAGAGGTTTTCCCAGAGCTAATTCACCAAAATCTCCTAACATGATTTTTATCATGTTGTTATAATATACATTGCTTCCTATCATACTATTTTACAACCAACAAAAATCACTTAAGGGAGAAGATGATCTCAATCATATTAGAGATCCCTTTCTTCTTCTTTCTTATATTTCTTTGCAATAGTTCCTTCCCTCATATCTGAGATATTGGCTTCTTCCCTTTTCCTCTTGTCCTTGACAGATTTAGGACAATCTCTTTTATAATGCCCAAGTTAATTACATCCAAAGCCTCGTACGTTTTCCATATTCCTTCTTTTATTCTAAGGGAAAAATTTTCCGAATCTTCCTTTCTTTCTGTATGTGGTTGCAAAGGCATGATTCTCTTCACTTGGTCTTGTATCAGCTTCGGCTTTTAGTCTTGTTTCCTCTATTTTACATAGAGACCATAAATCATGGAATGGGGTGGCTTCTTTCTTCCCATATAAACTAGAAGTGAAGTTTCCCCATTCCTCTGGTAGAGCATTCAATACCACTGTAGTCATCTCAATGTCGGACATTACTTCTCCTAGTTCCTGCAGTTGATATCTTATTTCAGAAATCCTCATAAAGTATTGAGTGATTCCTTCTTCCCTTGATAATTTAATTTTATATAGTTCTTGTCTCAAAGATATTTCTTCTCATACAGTACTCACAGAGAATAGCTCCACCAATTTCTCATATATTTTTTTAGCAGACTTTAGTTTTGACACATAAGGAATGAGTGAGTCCTTGATGGATTCTATGAGAATCCTATAGGCTTGGATTTCTCCGTTCATGTATTTGGTATAAGCTGGAGCATCTTCTTTTGATGGTTGAATTTTAGATCCATTAATGTAGTCCATCACTTCGTCTTCAATTAAATTCAAATCTGTCCTCTTCTTCCATGCACTAAAGTTTGATGACCCAACTAGCTTGTTGCTTTCTTTGCAATAAGTCATCTTGACAGATTTAAATAAGGTCGTAGATACTTACTTGAATAGAGTGTCTTGCAACTTCCTTGATGATGTTTTAATATGAAGTCAAGAGTTTCTTCTAAGATAGAAATCTTCAATTTAGGTGTTCTTGAATCCTTGATGAAGGATATCTTTAGAAGTTGAGATCCTTCTTCTAACAAGGTTTTGAATGTGAATATTTGATGGCAAAGATTACTTTCTTGATTGAGTTGATACTTTAAATGAAGTAGGAGATCCTTCTTGAAGTAGCTAGAGAGTCTTCCTTTTCAAATTGATTTGATTTTCCAACCCAGACTTTGATCTTCGCTTCCTGGAGTGTCTCCTTTGTCAAGCAGCCCTTGAGTTCAGCACCTTAGCTCTGAAACCATGTTGAGAATTTGGAGAGCTGTAGATTAATACAAATTATCTTATTGATAATTACTTGTGAGAATACTTATATATTTTCTTTGTTATCTTGTTTAGTCTCTCATCAAGTCAATTATCAAAATAAACAAGACACAAACTTAGGCTCCTAGAGCCAGGGAAAAACCTCTCCCTCTTGGAGAGGAAAACCCACGAAGAATTCTTCTTATAGATCTTCAAATGACAAGTACCATGACCAAGAATTAGACCCTTGAACTATATATGCTTCCAAGACCTTGATGCAGCTTCTTCAGATGATCCAAAACTCGAATCTTCTCTTTTATAAATATATGCACTGTTCTACACTTGACCTAGAGAACTTGGTCTCTTCTCACACCTTTCAAATTGATCTATTTTCTTGCACTGTGTGAGTGTACTTACTTCAGGGTCCTTCTTTAAACAAAACCGCACTTTGAATGTTGTACTTTACTTATATGTCAATTTTTCTCTGGATTCCGCATCCTTATTTTCTTATATAAAAATTTTATGTAATAGCTTCTTGACTGTGTACTAATAAAAAAATCTGCAATATTATTTCTTCCTGGAGTCTGCTATACAGTTCAGTGCAATCTGCAAATGTTACCCCTTTAGTTTGTCTGCACTTAACTTATATCCACATTAGATTCTGCTTCAAATCCAAAATTAATCCTTCTTTTCATCCGCACTTTATCATGTCTTATATCTGCACTTTTTCTTGCCTTACATCCACACTTGTATGTTTAGAATAGTCCGCAAATTTCCACTGTAAAACCACAGAGAGAGCCACAATTTTTGTGTGCTAATGAGCTGCAGCTAACAAGGGTATATATAGTGTACAGTCTGGATTTTATGCCAACCTGTAGACTGACTTCCTAATTGATTATAGGCCGACATGAAGGATTGCAAGTTCAATGTTTGTGAGAGCATCTTCTTGCATCTTTCAAGAGTCATCTCTTCACGATATTTTGCCAAGATCTTGGAGCATATTGTTGACTAGACCCTTCATGAATATGACACTTAAATTCATTTATATCTAGAAGATAATTTCTAATAGACGTTAAGAATAAGTCTATAGACCTATAATAAAATCTTTCTCATGAAACCCATGAAGCAAGTAAAACAAAAATACATTTTATTATTTTTGACTTCTTCTTTACATAAGTGCATAGTTACATAGTCAACATGAAGACCGACCTACTTACATTTTTCAAAAAATTGACCTTAAATTTTTTGAGCATGTTACCATCATCCTTATGAACCTCCCCAAAAAATATCTCGGCCATTGGATGCAGGAATCACAAGAAATATTAAAAATTGTTGTAGGTGATGGAGGTTGATTTCTCACAAACTGTGGACCATAAATTGTTGAAATTGCTTGAGCATGTTACCATCATCCATATGCATCTCCCCATGAAACAAATTGGAAAATGGATGCATGGTTTTCAAGATTATAAAAAAATAAAAATAAAATAAAATAAAAAATTATGCTAAAAAACATGACTTCTTGTAGCAAAAACAGGACTTCTTATAGCAGTTTAGGACAAGAAGGAAATTGAATGAGAAAAGCTTGGAAATTGATGAGGGTGGTGGATTGGAATTACGTTGGCCCTTTTGGAACATCTGAGTAAAGGAGGAGAAAGTCCACGTTTGACTTCCTTTGACTAGATTTTTTACCAACTTTTTCTTTTGTTGCCAACTTGTTTTTTTTTTTTCTTGCAAAGGTTGGAGAGCACATGCATTCAATAGAGAGAGATATATGGAGCAAATATTTTTTTTCCTTTTTCATTTTTTTTCCTTTTTTTCTCTTTTCTTAGGCCTACTAGCTGCCTCAATGAGGTTTTCAACTAGTAGGTCTGCCTAGGCACCTCAAAGGAGGTTTTCACCTAGGATTTTTTTTTCCTCTTATTTTCTCTTTTTTCCAACCCATTGATCGCCTCATGGAGGTTTTCAATTAGTGAGTCAATCTCAGACACCAAAAAATATGTTTTCACCTTAGATTTTTTTCTTTTTTTTTCTTTTTCCATTTTTTTAATTTTTTTATATCCTACTCTACTTGAAAAAACAAAATCTCTTTCAATATAAGAATACTTCCAATGGTGCCATGTGCACATCAAGATGAAAAATAAAAACATGTGTACACTTGAAATACATGCTTTGACATGTACTTGAATATGAGAGATGAATTTCTTTGACAAATATTGTATTAATTATTGTTGAAGAAGAGTGTGTTGTTGCAACTTAATGATTGCTTGGAACCATATTTCAATATAGTTTTGATGCCCTTGGTTTTCTTGCTCATTGAGATCATTCTTCATGTCTTCTTCTACCATGAAACTCAAATATTCTTCTTTTTGTTGATTATTCTCTTGAAAACATGGAGGATATGATGGTAAACATGAGGGAACTTTCTCAATATATGGTTCTGATGTCTACTCTTCGTCAAGTGAAGCCCATGATTCTTTGGTATTCTCATTTGAATCTTCTTTTTCTGAATATTATCCTCCAATGACATCAAGAGAATAATTTTTTGGCTAATATGTATACCATTTATATCAATAGGAGATGTTTGCAAGTGTTGTACCTCAGCATTGTAAGTGGGCTAAGTTACTTCTTTGTATGGGTTTGGAAATAGTGGTATAGGTCGTTGAGTGGGAGTGGATCTATGGGATGAATGTGGTTGTGGTGGAGATGGATGGTAGGCACAACATGGAGTAGGGTATGGAGGATATTGAGGAACATATTGAAGATATTTCGGATTTATCCCATAAGGTTCTTTCCAACCTTGTTTCCAATATTGGTTTTGCGGTTGATATGGCCAAGGTTGCAAAGGAAAGAGTGTGCTCCAATTACTTTGAGATGGATGTGAATAAGCTTGAAATTGTGAAGTAGGTCCTTGCATCATATCAAGTTGACTAGGCTCCTATGGTCTTCTTGGAGCTACATAACATATCTTCTTTGGTGATTGACTTGCTCCATTGTCCTCTTTGCACAATTCCTTCAACCTCAGTCATGAGGGACAATATTTAGTAGCATATAATTATACATGGATAACAAAAATATCAACATCTTCTTTTTACTCATTTTTCATTCTTAACATTTCTACTTGTTCACTTAGATTGCTAAGAATTTATGTTTTAAATTTATTAAGCAAATTTCCAAGTTGATCTTCACTTGCCAATGTTGATGCTAATTTTCTCACTCTTGACCTTACTCTTGATATGCGCTCGCATGTTTCACAAATTTCTTTAAATGATAATTGTTATACATCTCCTTTACTCATGAGATCAAGGAGATCAATCCACTCATCCCTAATTGTTCTAAGTAAGAGGGTTTTTAGTGTGTCAAAACCCTAAATGATGTAATTTTTCCCTCAACATTATACATGAGCCTCTCTATTAGATCTAAAAGGCTTTCATCTTGTTTTTTATTCATTCTAAATATTTATTCTTTAAGATCAAGATATTTATATTTTTCGAGAAATATCTTTTGCATATCATTCCATGATCTTATTGAATTAGTAAATAAACTCATGAACCATTTAAGAGCTCTATCCTTCAATGTTAAGGAAAACAATATCAATTTTTGAGTGTGTGATAAGTAGCCATAAGATCTACAAAGTATTTCAAATTCAAAGAGAAAGGTTTTCGTATCCTCTGACCTCATACCATGGAAGTTTGGAAGGAAATATGGATGAAATCTCTTCATATGCACACTGACATCAGTATATTGAATGGGAAATCCAAGAGGATCTTCTTCATTTTCATTATCTCCATCCATTTATTCTACCTTTTTTTCCACCTCTTCTTCTTATACCTACAAAAGTGGATGGTGATGCGGTTCTTACTGCGCCACGTGATCAAATGGGGGGGTTGGTGTTGGAGAAGTATTTTTAAATAATTTTTTTTTTAATAAGAATATTAACGCAATGCAATTTTCTGTTTTTGAAATGAAATATGCCTAATGCAATTTTCTTATTTTAGCAGAAAGAAAAGAAATGAAACTAGGGAAGAAAACAAGGCATACTTTGACACCTCCACGGCAACAACACCAAAAAGTGATGAGCCTCAGTATTTCAACAAGAATGTTGCAACTCCCAAGGCTACAAACTTTAATTATCAACCTGGGGTTCGTACAAACTTAAGAGGTATCAACACTATATGTGCAACATACAATGTGTCCTTTTGTTGATCTGATGTAATGGAGTGAATATCATCAAAGCCTAAATTAATTGCAGAAATTGAAGAGTTGCTTTGGAAATAAATCCTAGGCAAGAACAATAATTTGTAATTGAAATCCTAAGAGCATGAATTCAAATAAATAGGCATATTTTACTTTGTAAAAATGCTTGTCCTAAGTGGTTTTAATTCTTCCTCAATCATGGATTTAGATCCTAGGGGTCATGATTCAAGCCTAAGAGAAAAACCAAGCTTTGAGAGCAAATCTGGTCGAGTTTACACGTGCTACAGGAAGTAACAATGTAATCTTTGAAACAGGAATGGAAACGAGCACCCGCTTTTTTGAGGTCGCAGAAAAGTAATCCAATTTTGAAAAGCGTTCATCCATAATACACTTTGTTTTTTGGGAGCATGTTTTTGACACTTTAAATTTTTTTTTTGTATCAAGTTTTTTTTCAATGTTAGAGATTTTCATGTTGATTTTAAAAAGTGTTGATGTAGCATCGACCTCTTTTTTAAGAGGGCTTATTTTTTACACTTTAAATTTTCTATTGTATTAAGTGTCAATATATTTTTTTAAAAGTTGATGATTTTCATGCATATTTTGAAAAACATCAACATTTTTTTTAAATACAATTTTGACACTTTAAATGTTCTGATGTCCTAAGTATAGACAAAAAATTTTAAATGTTGATTATTTAACAAAATTTCAAGTTGTGTTATGTCTCTTAATGCATTTCGTCTAAAGATATTAGTTTTTAAAGGATTTTTCAAACTCATGTTTTTTTGTTTTTATTTGCAATGTTTTCTTATAATAAAATTTTAATTTTTTTGCGGAAAAAAAAAAAAAAAAACATTAAAAATATGTAAAAAACAAATATAAAATAGCATACGAAAAGACAAAAAAAACATTTAAAAAAAAAAAAAAAAAAAATAGAAGATTAACCAAAAAAAACAAATTTTACATAATAATAAAAAAAACAAAAATCATAATTTTAAAAAAAAAAGAGAAAAAAAGACATAAATTTAAATTAAAAACATATAAATAAAATTAAAAATATGTATATAATTTATATATAAAAAAAAATCCCTAGTTTAAAATTAAATTAGAATTTGTTAAAAAAAATAAAAATAAAAATTGCAAATCTATAACTAAAAATAAAATTAAAAAATAATACCAATTAAAAAAAAAAAAACGGCCTGCGGCCACTCTACCACAGGTTGGGCAGCCTAAATTTTTTTTTTGCATTTTCTTAAATTGTTTTTATTAATTTTTTTCTTTCTTAATTTTTTTTAGTAACTGTTTTTCAATTTTTTTAAATTTTTGTATTTAGTTTTGTTTTTAATTTTTTTTTTTACTATTTTTAATTTAATTTTAAACTGTGATTTTTTTCTAAATAATTTGTTTTATTTTTATTTTTTATGTTTTTATTATAATTTGTGTATATTTTTAATTTAAATTTAAGGTTTTTTTATTTTTTTAATTTATGGTTTATTTTTTTAATTATTTAAAATTGTTTCTTTTTTTATTTTTTTGTTTTTTGTTTTTTTTTTAATTATGTGTGTTTTGAAAGATGTTTTTGTATTTTTAATTATTTTTTTATAGTTTTTTTAAAAGTTAATTTTGTTTTTTGGTAATTTTTTATGTTTCATTTGTTTTTTTTTTTTTTTGTCAATGTCATATATATTTTCATATTTGTATTTTTTTGCCATGTTGTTATATTTGTTTTTTTTGTCATGTTTTTTAAATTTGTTTATGTTCTAATAATTTCAGTAAAATTGTGTAGCTAATTTCAGTTAGGGAAACATCCAAGCGTATTAAATTAGATAGAAAATGGCTAATACTTGATCAATACAGTTTCGGTAGAAGCGTAGCTAGTTCCAATTATGGAAACATCCAAGTGTATTAATATAGATAGAAAATGGCTAATGCATAATACTGAATCAACTAATCATGGGTGTTATCTACTTATTATTATTTTTTTGCGTCTTCTTTTTTGTTTTTGTTTTTCTCAATACATTTTTTTGTTTTTTTTTTCGTGTTTTTTAAGTTCTTTTTGTTTTAATATATATTTTCATTTACTTATTATTATTTTTTTATAAGCTGAGTAGGAATACATCTTCATCATCATGTCCAAATACATCACCCCGATCGGGGCGGGGAATTGAACCGGTGGCTTCACATCAAGGAGTGTGTAAACAACCCACCCAATCACCATCTATTCGAGACCCTGTAAACTTTATTTACTTATTATTATTATTTAAACTTTTAGTGGTTTTTCTTTTCTTTTCTTTTTTAATGTTTTAATGTTTTAATTTTTGTTTTCTTTTATATTTTTCATTTTTATATATTTATTTATTATTATTTTATTTTTTTCCTATAGGGTCTGTGTCGATCCTCGGCTAGCAACCTTATCTCATTATGTGTCATTTTGATTGTTGATCTTAAAGTTTTCGTTGTAAAATATAGAGTCCACCCACACAATGTGTCAATTTCATCATTGATATTAAATTTTTCATTTCAATGGGTTGAGTTTGCCTATATTGTGTGTTAATTTGATGGTTTCATTTTAAATTTTTGTTGCAATGTGTTAGGCTAAGATTTTAAAGTCGTCATATTTTTATCATTTAAAAAAAACTACTCCTATAATATTGACTCTTTCATTGAGGTGTTCATTTTTAAATTTTTTTTAGTCAAAAAATTTCCATAATGTCATGGTTGAAAAATTGTCAACATTTTAAGGTTTTCCAACATTCTAGTATTCTAGCATCAACATTTTTTGTTTTTAGGTTGTTTTTCATGTTTTTTTGGAGTTTTTAGGCTAGAGTTCCCATTTGGAGTTTATAGTTCTCGCTTCAAAGTTTATAGTGTTAAGTTTTGTTTTTGCTACAGGAAGTCTTTTTTTTAGATAACTCACTGAATGACTAAATAAATCAAATGCAAATGGGATGGGACTAATTTTTTTATTAAGTAATATGTCTTAGGTCTCCATTCCAAGTGGAATCACTCCAAAATACCCATGTTCACAAGTGCTAAAAAATAACATAAAATTACTACTCTAAAATATGGAAATTCATGAACTTGTGAGCCAGTTAATCTATCAAATGCCTAACCTAATCAAGTGAAAATTAAATGGGGTAAATTTTGTTATTAAATTTAACATTATTATGACCTAATACAAGTGGAATAAATTAAAATGAAGTTCATTAACATATTCTAAAAAATAGCCGAAATTTACTACTATTTCACTACAAAGCATTTCCATAAATCTTATATTCGTGAACTAGTAACCAAATCCAAGTAGCTTAATGATTAAGATGACCTTCCAAATTATTATAAGGATGAATAATGTTTTTAAATTCATAAAAAACTAGCAAAATAACTCACTTCAATCATTTAACTCAATCCTATGTCAAGAAAAAAAACAATACTAAATACAGAAATATGCAAAACAAAAATCAGAGATGCATGTGAATAAAAAATGAAAAGAACATATAGAATTTGTGCAAGAGGTCTTTGAGGCTCCTGGGATGACCAAGCCCAAGTATGACTCAGAGTCCTATGGAAGAAATCAAGCCTTAGAAGCTAAAAATGGCACCAAACTTCATTGAATCAGTCCAAGTACATCCCTGAAAGAAAGAAAAAAGTGGAGCTGCTAAACAACACGTTTTCTCCACAAAAATACTAAGAAATATATGCCCCTAGAGGCCAATTTGAATTGGTACTTATATAAAATGATGAGGAAACATTATCCTTGAAAGGATGAATCTTTCCTCTCCAAAATCCCTCAAATAGTGGATTTGGTTCCCAACACTAGGAGTTTGCAGTAAATAACAGGGAACAAATTCCTAGATTTTCTCAATCATCAGAGTTCTAGAATCTTTCAATAATTTCATGATATTTTGTTCATTTATTCTCCAATCTTGATCCTCTTTTAGTAGGGATAAAGTCCCTAAATTATCTCCTTCTCTAAATCTTCATAATCTGCCCAATATTCTCACAATATCCTTCAAAAATAAATAATAGTAAACACAAATATGCAGTTATCTCTAAACCTTTCTAAGAACATATTAAAGCTTAAAAAAACATTATTAAATATAGAAGGAGAGATTTAATATATCCTTTATGTGCCTAAGAAATGTTAGATGGGCCTTAATTTATGTCTAATTTAGAGGCTCATCATTCGCGCAATGATTATCCTTTGGTGAAGTCCCCTTCTACAGTGTAATTTATAGTCCAGTGCCCACTTTCAACCGCAAGCGGCACTGAGACTGTTCCCCTTTTATTTTTTAGTGTGAAGCTCCAGGAACATAGTCGTCCCTTTATACCTTCAATATGCTACCATTAACTCGTCCTGGAATCAGTGGACCATCTAACTTAGCTACTTAAATCGCACTACCATCATAAATGTGCTTGATGATATACGGTCCTAACCAATGTGTTTTAAATTTTCTTGAAACTTCACAAATTTTCTATCATATAAAAGCACAAGATCTCCTTTGTGGAATGTCTTCTTCTTGATGTGCTTGTCATGCAAGGCTTTCTCCCTTACTTTTTGCACTTTCTGATGAAAACCTGCTATAAACATGTCTTCTTCCATAGTAAGCAACATGCCATCATTTCCTTCATTATATCGGAGTCTGCCATGTTTTTGAAGGTTGCATTTCTCAAAATTGGCACAATTTACTCTATAAGCATGACTGCTTCTTGTTCATATACCAACCTAAAAGGTGTCTGGCCTGTCAGTTTCTTGAATGTTGTCCTATATTCCCATAACACCATTGGAATCCTTAGATACCAGTCATTTGTGTCCAAATTGCACACTTTTGTGAGTGCATTCTCCATAATCGTATTGAAGGCTTCAACTGTCCCATTCTCTTTGGGATGATATGGGGTACTTTTCTGATGGTATACTTGGAATTCTTCAGTCAGCGCCTAAATATTCTTATGCAAGAAAAGTGTACCTTGGTCACTCATCAATATATTTGGACACCCAAATCTGGACAAAATATATTCGAAATGAAATTCGCGGTGGTATTTGCGCTACAATCCTTCACTGGTTGTGCCTCGGCCCACCTCATCAAATAATGAGTTGCATTGATTATGTATCTTATGTTGGTCTTCTTTCCTGGTGGTTTAATAGGTCCAACAAAGTCAATGGCCCATTTTTCAAATGCTTGCAACGTCACTTGTGGATTTAATGGCATTTCATCTCTTCTAGATGGCTTTCATGTTCTTTGGCATACATCACATGCTCAATAAAAATCTTTTGCATCCGTATGTACTGTGGGCCACCATAACTCAACTCACAAGATTTTCTACACAGTGGCTCTCCCTACATAATGTCCTCCTATGACTCCTCCATGAGATTCTACGAGAACACTCTTCCTTTCATGTTCATGGACATATCTGCACAATATTTCATCCATTCCCATTTTGTACAAGTGCCCTGCCACCAACGAGAAAAATTCTGCTTTGAATACTAGCTCCTTATTTTGCTGCGTAGTTCTCTTTGCAGGCGTCATTCCTTTGGCCATAAAATGAATAATATCTATGAAGTGATCATCTGCGACCCTTATTGCGAATAACTACGCGTCGGGAAGGTTATCTTTGATACTTGTGGGTTCTTATCCTATCTTCAACCTTGACAAATGATCAGGCTCTACATTCAATCTTCCTGGTTTGACTAAAAATTTAAAGTCATACTCTTATAACAAAAACAACCATCGACGGAGTTTTCCTCCCAGAACATGCTTATTCACCAAATATTTTAGCATGGAGTGATCAGTGAACATCTTGAGGTGTGCTCCCAACAAGTATTTCCTGAACTTATGTAATTCGTACACCATTTCTAACCTGTTGAGATTCAACAAGATGATGAGCTTAGTGAAAAGAGTCGCCTTCACTAAGTGGGCCCGCGAGCTATTTTTGGCGCAAAGTCTATTTTTAGACTAAGTCTATTTTTAGACTATGTCTATTTTTAGACATGTCGATCATATTCTATGAGTTGCAGGATGCTATTTGTGGATGGTTGGTCAAGTTGGAAAAAATATATGGACTTCTATTTTTAGACATATTGGGCGGAATCTATTTTTAGATTGCCAATCTAAAAATAGATATGTCGAATGTTATTAGCTCTTAATAATATTTGGACTCTAAACATTATCTTATTCTCTTGGAGCACTTCAGTTAAGTGCACAGATGTGGCACAGCAGCTGACAGAAGGAATTACGCTATTCCTGAGGGTTTACTATAGATAATGCATGAGGACTTCAGTTAGAACTCATGTGACAGAGTTTGGTGGAGTTATGGAAGTAGTTGATGGAGTTGTGCTCAGTTTAACTCAGTTAGACACAGTTGAGCTAATTTTATCTAGTCTAATTGATTGATACACTAGTGAGAGTGGTGTGAATTAATTAATAATTAATTCACTAAAAAATAACTCATTAATCAACTGAAGAATACATCAGTTAACTACAGTGCATGGACAGTTTCAGTGGAGACCAGTGGAGAGATAGGTGAAAGGGCAATATAGATTATCAGTTGTGACTATAGTGATGCATTAATTGCATGCAACACTCAGTGGAGATGCCAATGACGATTGCGTAGTGCAAGCCAGGTGGATTCGAGTTCATTCAGAGCCATTCTTCAACAGGGATTGCGTAGTAGAGGCAGGCTAGCAGGTGGCAGAGATCGGTGCATGGATTTGCTAGATTGGGCCTGATTAGTGTGTAGCGATTGTATTGTACTGAGATCTTGACATGTTCAGCTTTGTATGAGGATTTTTACATGATCTCTATGACATATATTATATATAGATAGTTGGGTTTTTCATCTTCAGGCTTTCCCATTAAATCCCTATGTTAATGTGTGTGAATTTTTATGGTTTCATGTGTGCATTTGCAATTGATTTAATTACCACATGTGATGATCAATGGTGGAATAGATTTTGTAAATAGTGTGTGATCAGGAGAATATTAGATATATAACACATAATTTATATAATTTCTACATGGTATCGGATCAGTTGATCATTGGAGCAGATTGAAATTATTGAAGTGGTTGAGTTTTTTGCTAGTGGAATTCGAATTTGTTGCAGTGTTTTCTTAGTGTCGAAGTTGAGCATTCATTGAAATGTCTTTCAACGGATTGCGATTGGAGTATTCCCTTGAGGGCAGCTCAAATTATATTGCATGGAAGGACAGGATGGAGGCGGTGCTGGATGATAATGGGTTGAAGGAGTTCATAGATGTAGAAATTCCAAAACCTGCTTCTAGCGATGCAGCTGCACTTGATGCATGGCAAAAGAAGACAGCAAAGTGTCGAAGGATTCTGTTGGAAGGTGTGAAGGATCACATAGTGTCCAGCCTTCATGGTAAATCTAGTCCATTCTTAATGTGGAAATATTTGACAGACTTATTCCAAAGCAGAAGCGACCAAAGGAAGTTGGCGCTTAAAGACAAGCTCATAAAAATAAAAATGGAGAAAGGCGACAGTATACCCGAGTACCTCACGAAGTTTGTCCAGTGCAGAGATGAGCTGGGAAGTGTGGGGCTTACTATAGATGAAGAGGACTTGGTGATCCTGGCTCTCCTTTGGCTTCCGAAGAGTTTTCATAGCTACGAGGACTTTGTCAATGGTCGGGAGAAACTGCCGGGATGGGAGCGACTTTGGTCGGATCTTGTGCAAGAGGAGATAAGGCGGGGTACCTGGGATGGATCTTCATCGAAGAATGAAGATGAAGAAAATTGCGCTTTGGCTTCCAAAGCAAGGAAAGGGAAGGGAAAGAAAAATCCTTCTCAATCCGGTGCAAAAGGCAAGAAGCAGGACTTGTCCAAGGTGAATTGCTTTCACTGTCACCAACACGGACATTATGCCACTAATTTTCCACAGAAGAAGAAAAATAAGCAGGCTGTTGGATCTACAGCTGGAGAGGCCTTAGCCTCGTAGTTTGAGCTGGATTTTTCGCTGATCGCATGCTTGGTTTCAATTGTGATGGGATCAGTGTGGTTTCTTGACAGTGGTGCGTCTTTCCATATGACTAGAGACAAATATTTGTTTAGTGATCTGGATGAGAAGGATCTTGGAGTGCACATCGAGATGGGCGATGATGGTAGATACAGTGCGACTAGTATCGGGACCATTTCCTTTGAGAGGGAATTTGGTAAACATTTCATATTGAAGGATGTCATGCATGTTCCAGGATTGAGGAAGAATATGATCATTGTGGCGATGTTGGAAGACAAGGGATATGATGTTGTCTTTAGCGAGGGAAAGGCTTTCCTGCGTAGTAAAGAAACTGCTGAAACCCAGAGGATAGGGGTTTGAGTTAAGAACCTTTATCAATTGCAGGTAGATGGCTGTGCAACAATGGTAGGTAAAGTAGAAGGAGTGGTGAGCTGGGATGAGGGTGAATTGTGGCATAGGAGATTGGGCCATCTTCACCATGGCGCTTTGAAAATTTGTAGCAAATTTATACCGAGCTTCCCAAGGGTACACTTGCGCAGTCAGATCAGTGCAAGGGATGTACTTTGGGAAAATTTGTGAAGACCATTTTTCATGAGAAGGATAGTCACACCATGATGATCCTTGAGAGAATTCACACAGAAGTGTGTGGACCTTTCTCAGTAGATTCGACAGCAAAGCACAGGTATTATGTGATATTTGTTGATGAATTTTCTCGTAAGTGCTAGATTTTCTTCATGCAGAAGAAGAGCGAGACATACTCAAAGTTCTATGAGTTCAAGGCATTGGTTGAGAAAGAGTCGAGGAGGTAGGTGAAAGCTCTAAGGAGTGATAATGGTGTTGAATTCATCTCTGGAGAATTCAAATACTTTTGCAGTGCAGAAGGAATTTGAAGAGAGCTCATTGCACCTCATAACCCACAGCAGAATGGGGTCGCGGAGAGAAAGAACAGAACGATCGTGGGTGCTACATGGGCGATGTTGCATGGTCAGGGCCTTCCCAAACACTTGTGGGCAGAAGCATGCAACACTGTGGTTTATTTGCAAAAGCGTTGTCCTCGTAGAGTACTTGGCATGAGTACACCCGAAGAGGCATTTTCTGGTAAGAAGCCTAATATTTCTCATTTGAAGATTTTTGGCTCACCTGTTTACATTCATGTGACGAAGTATGCCAGGAAGAAGCTGGAGCCGACCGCAGAGGTTGGGATATTTGTGGGGTACACATAAACACCCCAAAATTATCATGTGTATTTTCCAGACAGTCGGAAGACTGTTGTGCGACGGGATATCAAATTTCATGAGGAGAAAGCCATGAAGTTGTCGCTTGAGAGGGAGCTACACTTGCATGCAGATGAGGAGCTACTAGTTCCTAAAGATGAGCCTCAGGATGTGGATCAGCCACAAGAGGAGGTTCATGGAGTGGAAGAAACCACTCATGCAGTGCCAAACATCAGAGGGCGGAAGCGCACTACAGAAGCTGAGCGACTGAATCTTGATGTAGCGCAAAATGTAGGATCACCTACATCACAGCGCAGACAGAGATAGTCACTTGACCGATTTACTGGATACATGGCTCTGATGAGCAAGTGTATCGTGACAGAACCATCCTCTTTCGAGGAAGCTGTGGAGGACCCTGCATGGGTAGATGCCATGGTGGAAGAGTATGATTCAATTGTCAGAAAAAGTGCATGGTGTTGAGATTGCAACAAGATGATGAGCTTAGTGGAAAGGAGTCGCCTTCACTAAGTGGGCCCGCAGGCTATTTTTGGCGCAAAGTCTATTTTTAGACATATGGATCATGTTCTATGAGTTGCAGGATGCTATTTGTGGATGGTTGGTCAAGTTGGAAAAAATAGATGGACTTCTATTTTTAGAGATATTGGGCGGAGTCTATTTTTAGACTGCCAATCTAAAAATAGATATGTCGAATATTATTAGCTCTTAATAATATTTGGACTCTAAACATTATCTTATTCTCTTGGAGCACTTCAGTTAAGTGCACAGATGTGGCACAACAGCTGACAGAAGGAATTATGCTATTCCTGAGGGTTTACTGGAGCTAATGCATGAGGAATTCAGTTAGAACTCATGTGATAGAGTTTTGTGGAGTTATAGAAGTAGTTGGTGGAGTTGTATTTAGTTTAACTCAGTTAGACTCAGTTGAGCTAGTTGTATCTAGTCTAACTGATTGATACACTAGTGAGAGTGGTGTGAATTAATTATTGAGTTAATTCACTAATTATAAACTCATCAATCAACTAAATAGTGCATCTTGATTAACCAGATGCATAAATGGTTTCCGATGGGACGATCTGATAATAGGTGAAAGAGAAGTGTGACTATCAGTTGTGACTATATTTTTGCTATTTGCAACACATAGTGATTGGAGAAGCCCATGAGGATTGCGCAGTACAAGCCAGGTGGTTCAAGTTATTTAATGAGCCATCCTACAACATTGAAAACACAATAGAGGCTGGCTATCAAGTGGCAAAAGATTGGAGCATGTGTTTTGCTAGATCTAGCTTGATAGTGTGTAGCAATTGAGGGTATGCATGAGAGCTTGTGAGGAGATTTTGTACTATGATTTTTACATGATCTCCATGACACATAATATACAGATAGTTGGGGTTTTTAGCTTTAATCTTTCCCATTAAATACTGTGTTTATATGTGTGATCGTTTGTGGTTTTAATGTGCGCATGAAATTGATTTTATTTCCGCATGTAATGATCAATGGTAGAAGAGATTATGTATTGTGCATGAAGCTAAAATAGTGTGTTATCAGGAGAATCTCGGTGAATAATATATTAGTTATTAAAATTTTCTACATGGTATTGGAGCGATATTGATCATTGGAGAAATTGCAAAACATTGAAGCGGTTGAGTTTTGTGATGGTGGAATTCAAATTTGTAGCAGTGTTTTCTTAGTGTCAAAGTTGAGATGTCTTTCAAAGGATTGCGATTGGATTATACCCTTGAGGGTAGCTCAAATTATATTGCATGGAAGGACAGGATGGAGGCGGTGTTGGATGAAAATGGGTTGAAGGAGTTCATAGATGCAGAAATTCCAAAGCCTACTTCTAGTGATGCTGCCGTACTTGACGCATGGCGAAAGAAGACAGCAAAGTGTCGAAGGATTCTGTTGGAAGGTGTGAAGGATCACATAGTGTCCAGCCTTCATGGTAAGTCTTCTCCATTCTTGATGTGGAAAGCTTTGACAGATTTATTCCAAATTAAGAGCGATCAGAGGAAGTTGGCGCTCAAGGACAAACTTAGGAACATAAAGATGGAGAAAGGCAACAATATGCCCAAGTACCTCACGAAGTTCATCCAATGCAGGGATGAGCTTGGAAGTGTGGGGGTGACTGTAAATGACGAGGAATTGGTGAGCTTGGCTCTCCTTGGGCTTCCGAAGAGTTGGCATTCCTATCAAGACTCTGTCAATGGTTGGGAGAAATTGCCAGGATGGGAGCGACTTTGGTCGGATCTTGTGCAAGAGGAGATAAGGCGGAGTACCAGGGACGGATCTTCATCAAAGAACTCTGATGAAGAGAATTTCACTTTGGCTACCAAAGCAAAGAAGGGGAAGAGCAAGAAAGCTTCTCAATCCGGTGCAAAAGGCAAGAAGCAGGACATGTCCAAGGTGAAGTGCTTTCACTGTCACCAACACAGACATTACGCCACTAATTGTCCACAGAAGAAGAAAAATAAGCAGGCTGCTGGGACTGCAGCTGGAGAGGCCCTAGCCTCGCAGTTTGAGCTGGATTTTTTGCTCATCGCATGCTTGGTCTCAAGTATGACGGGATCAGTGTGGTTTCTTGACAGTGGTGCGTATCTTCACATGACAGGAGATCAAGATTTGTTTACTGATATGGATGAGAAAGATCTTGGAGTGCACATAGAGATGGGCGATGATGGTAGATACAGTGCGACCGGTATCGGTACCATTTCCTTTGAGAGGGAGTCTGGTAAACCCTTCGTATTGAAGGAAGTGATGCATGTTCCAGGATTGAAGAAGAATCTTATCTTTGTGGCGATGTTAGAAGACAAGGGATATGATGTTTTCTTTAGCGAGGGAAAGGCTTTCCTACGGAGTAAGGCAACTGGTGAGACCCGGAGGATATGGGTTCGAGTTAAGAACCTTTATCAATTGCAGGTAGATGGTTGTGCAGCAATGGTAGGCAAGGCAGAAGGAGTGGTGAGCCGGGATGATGGCAAGTTGTGGCACCGGAGATTGGGCCACCTTCACCATGGAGCTTTGAAGATGCTGCAGTAGATTTCTACTGGGCTTCCTAAGGGTACTCTTGCGTAGTCATATCAGTGCAAGGGATGTACCTTGAGAAAATTTGTGAAAGCCACCTTTCACAATAAGGATAGTCGCGCCACGACGATCCTTGAGAGAATTCACACGGACGTGTGTGGACCTTTCTCAGTAGCATCGACAGCAAAGCACAGGTACTATGTGATATTTGCTAATGATTTTTCTCATAAGTGCTGGATCTTCTTCATGCAGAAGAAGAGCGAGACATACTCAAAGTTCTGTGAGTTCAAGGCACCGATTGAGAAGGAATTAGGGAAGTAGGTGAAGGCTCTTAGGAGCGACAATGGTGGTGAATTCATCTATGGTGAATTCAAGGAATTTTGCAGCGCAGAAGGAATTCGAAGAGAGCTCATAGCACCTCATAACCCACAACAGAATGGGGTTGCTGAGCGGAAGAACAGAACGATCGTGGGTGCTCCATGGGTGATGTTGCATGATCAGGGCCTTCCCATACACTTTTGGGCTGAGGCAAGCAATACTGCAGTATATGTGCAGAACCGTTGTCCTCACGGGATACTTGGCATGAGTACACCCGAGGAGGCGTTTTCTGGTAAGAGGCCTGATATTTCCCATTTGAGGATTTTTGGTTCACATGTTTACATTCATGTGACGAAGGATGCCAAGAAGAAGCTGGAGTCGACCATAGAGGTTGGGATATTTTTGGGGTACACTGATATGCCCCACAACTATCGTGTGTATTTTCCAGACAGTCGCAAGACTGTTGTGCGACGGGATATCAAATTTCATGAGGAGAAAGCCATGAAGTGTTTGCTTGAGAGGGAGCCACACTTGCATGCGGATGAGGAGCTATTAGTTCCTAAGGATGAGCCTCAGGATGTGGATTAGCCACAAGAGGAGGTTCATGGAGTGGAAGAGACCACTCATGCAACGCCAACCATCAAAGGGTGGAAGCGCACTACAAAAGCGGAGCAACTGGCTCAAGATGCAGAGAAGGTTGTAGAACCTACATCACGGTGCGAACGAGGAGACGGTCACGTAGTGCGGATACATGGCTCTTATGAGCAAGTGTATCATGACAGAGCCATCCTCTTTCGAGGAAGCTATGGAGGACCCGCATGGGTAGATGCCATGGTGGAAGAGTATGATTCGATTGTTAGAAATAGTGCATGGGAGATTGTCCTGAGGCCGGAGGGGAAATCAGTGGTGGGTTCGAGATGGATCTACAAAGTGAAGCAGGCAGCTGACGGGAGTGTCGAGAAGTACAAGGCAAGATTTTTTTCCCGAGGCTTTTCACAAATTGAGGGGATCGATTATGAGGAGACCTTTTCACCTGTCGCAAGGTATTCTTCCATACGAACGATTATTTCTCTCTCAGCGCAAATGGGGTGGCACATTCATCAGATGGATGTGAAGACTGCGTTACTCAACGGATTCATTGAGGAGGAGGTGTACATAGAGCAGCCCGAAGGTTTCGAGATCTTCAGCAGCAAGTCGCATGTGTGCAAGCTCAAGAGAGCGTTATATGGGTTGAAACAAGCACCTCGTGCATGGTACACACGGATAGACATTATTTCACCGGACTTGGATTCTCCAAGAGTGAGGCGGATCCTAACCTATACCAGATTGTGGTGGAGGGTAAGCTGTTGATCATTGTACTTTATATAGATGATTTGATTTTGACAGGTGATGAACTATTGATACACTCATGCAAGGTTGATCTTGCAAAGGAGTTTGAGATGAAGAACTTGGGCCTCCTTCATTATTTCCTGGGATTGGAAATTTGGCAGCGCAGTGATGGACTGTTTGTTTCTTAGGGTAAGTATGCCCGGGAGATACTGGAGAAGTTCAAAATGCATGGCTGCAAGCCTGTTGATATTCCTCTTCCTAGTGGTTGGAGGAAGGAGGATGCTACTTCAGCGAAGGTAGTGGATGCCACTGTTTATCGACAGTTGGTGGGGTCACTTATGTATCTGGTCAATACACGACCTGACATGTGCTATGCTGTTAACCAACTTTCACAAGCTATGGTTAAGCCTACCAAGCTCTACTGGAAGGCAGGAAAGCATGTATTGAGATATCTCAGAGGCACATCGGGATATGGATTATGGTATAGACAATCAGATGAGGTGAGGCTATGTGGCTTCACGGATGCAGATTTGGCAAGGAGCCCAACGGACAGAAAGAGCACATCTGGAGGGATTTTCAGTACCGGGTCGACAGCAGTTTCTTGGTACAGCAGGAAGCAGAGATCCATGGCACTCAGTTCATCAGAGGCCGAGTATATGGCAGCAATTTTGGCTACATGCGAGGCTATATAGATGAGGAAGATCCTGGTCGGGTTGTTCGGTTCACACTTAGAGCCTACTGTGATTTATTGTGATAATCAGAGTTGCATCAAACTCTCGGTTAATCTAGTATTTCATGATAGATCTAAACACATTAACATCCGGTATCATCATATCAGAGATTGTGTGCAGCGAAAGATCATGTTACTTTCATACATTCCCACGGAGGATCAGGATGTTGATATCTTGACGAAGGCGCTCACCAGGAGAAAATTCAAATACGACAGAGGCAGGATCGGGGTGGCAGATAATCCCTATCTTGTTGAGAGGGAGTGTTGATATTACAACAAGATGATGAGCTTAGTGGAAAGAAGTCGCCTTCACTAAGTGGGCCCGCAGGCTATTTTTGGCGCAAAGTCTATTTTTAGACATGTCGATCATATTCTATGAGTTGCAGGATGCTATTTGTGGATGGTTGGTCAAGTTGGAAAAATAGATGGAATTATATTTTTAGACATATTGGGCAGAATCTATTTTTAGATTGCCAGTCTAAAAATAGATATGTCGAATATTATTAGCTCTTAATAATATTTGGACTCTAAACATTATCTTATTCTCTTGGAGCACTTCAGTTAAGTGCACAGATGTGGCACAGGAGCTGACAGAAGGAATTACGCTATTTCTGAGGGTTATGTGGAGCTATTGCATGGATACTTCAGTTAGAACTCATGTGACAGAGTTTGGTGGAGTTGATTGAGGAAGTTAGTGGAGTTGTATTTAGTTTAACTAATCTAAACATAGTTGAGATATTTGTATTCAGTTTAACTAATTGATACAATTAGTGAGAGTGGTGTGAATTAATTATTAATTAATTCACTAATTATAAACTCATTAATCAACTAAAGAATGCATCAGTTAACTTCAGTGCATGGATAGTTTCAGTGGGGACCAGTGCAGAAATAGGTGAAAGAGTAGGTTAACTATGAGTTGTGACTATACTGTTGCTATTTGCAACACACAGATAGGTGGAGAAGCCCATGAGGATTGCGCAGTACAAGCCAGGTGGTTTATCTATTTAATGAAGCCATCCCATAGCATTGAAAACGCAATAGAGGTTGGCTATCAAGTGGCAAAAGATTGGAGCATGTGTTTTGCTAGATCTAGCTTGATAGTGTGTAGCAATTGAGGGTGTGCATGAGAGATTGTGAGGAGCTTTTGTATTATGATTGTTGCATGATCTCCATGACATATAATATACAGATAGTTGGGGTTTTCAGCTTTAAGCTTTCTCATTAAATACTGTGTTTATATGTGTGATTATTTGTGGTTTTAATGTGTGCATGCAATTGATTTTATTTCCGCATGTGATCATCAATGGTAGAAGAGATTCTGTATTATGCATGAAGCTAAAATAGTGTGTGATCAGGAGAATCTCGGTGAATAATATATCAGTTATTCAAATTTTCTACACATGGGAGATTGTCCCAAGGCCAGAAGGGAAATCAGTGGTAGGTTCGAGATGGATCTACAAAGTGAAGCAAGCTGCTGACGGGAGCGTTGAGAAGTACAAGGAAAGATTTGTTGCCCAGGGCTTCTCACAGATCGACGGGATCGACTATGAAGAAACCTTTGCACCTATCGCAAGGTATTCTTCCATATGGACCATCCTTGCTCTCTCAGCGCAGATGGGTTGGAAAATTCATCAGATGGATGTGAACACTGCATTCCTCAACGAAGTCATTGAGGAGGAGGTGTACATAGAGTGGCCTGAAGGATTCGAAATCTTCAGCAGCGAGTCGCATGTGTGCAGGCTCAAAAGAGCATTGTATGGGCTGAAACAAGAACCTCGTGCTTGGTACACACGGATAGATAGTTATTTCACCAGACTTGGATTCACCAAGAGTGAGGCGGATCTGAACCTATACCAGATTGTGGTGGAGGGTAAGTTGTTAATCATTGCACTTTATGTAGATGATTTGATACTAACAAATGATGAACTGTTGATACACTCATGCAAGGCAGATCTTGCAAAGAAGTTTGAGATGAAGGACTTGGGCCTCCTTCATTATTTCCTGGGATTGGAAATTTGGCAGTGGAAGGGTGGACTATTTGTGTCTCAAGGAAAGTATGCCCGAGAGATACTGGAGAAGTTCAACATGCAAGGCTGTAAGCCTATCGACACTCCTCTTCCTGGTGGTTGGAGGAAAGAGGATGCTACATCGGCAGAGGTAGTGGATGCCACTGTTTATCAACAGTTGGTTGGTTTGCTCATGTATTTGGTCAAATACACGACCAGACATATGCTATTCTGTTAACCAACTTTCACAAGCTATGGTTAAGCCTACCAAGCTCTTTTGGAAGGCAGGAAAACATGTCCTGAGGTATCTCAGGGGCACATCAGGATATGTATTATGGTACATATATTCGGATGAGTTCAAGTTGCATGGCTTCACGGATGCATATTGGGCAGGGAGCCCAACGAACAGAAAGACCACATCTGGAGGGATATTTAGTATCGGGTCTACAGCAGTTTCTTGGTATAGCAGGAAACAGATATCTGTGGCACTCAGTTCAGCGGAGGCCGAGTACATGGCACCAAGTTTGGCTGCATGCGAGGCTATATGGATGAGGAAGATCCTGATCGGGTTGTTTGGTTCACACTTAGATCCTACTGTGATATATTGCGATAATCAGAGTTGCATTAAACTCTCAGTTAATCCATTATTTCATGATAGATATAAACATATTGACATCCAGTATCATCATATCAAATATTGTGTGCAGTAGAAGATCATGTTATTATCTTACATTCCTACGGAGGATCAGGATGCAGATATTCTGACGAAGGCGTTTACCAGGAGCAAATTCGAATACCATAGAGACAGGATCGGGGTGGCAGATAATCCCTATCTTGTTAAGAGGGAGTGTTGAGATTCAACAAGATGATGAGCTTAGTGAAAAGAGTCGCCTTCACTAAGTGGGCCCGCAGGCTATTTTTGGCGCAAAGTCTATTTTTAGACATGTCGACCATATTCTATGAGTTGCAGGATGCTATTTGTGGATGGTTGGTCAAGTTGGAAAAAATAGATGGAATTCTATTTTTAGACATATTGGACGGAATCTATTTTTAGATTGCCAGTATAAAAATAGATATGTCGAATATTATTAGCTCTTAATAATATTTGGACTCTAAACATTATCTTATTCTCTTGGAGCACTTCAGTTAAGTGCACATATGTGGCATAGCAGCTGAAAAAAGGAATTACGCTATTCCTGATGGTTTACTGGGGCTAATGCATGAGGACTTCATTTAGAACTCATGTGACAGAGTTTGGTGGAGTTATGGAAGTAGTTGATGGAGTTGTGTTCAGTTTAACTCAGTTAGACACAGTTGAGCTAGTTGTATCTAGTCTAACTGATTGATACACTAGTGAGAGTGGTGTGAATTAATTAATAATTAATTCACTAAATAATAACTCATTAATCAACTGAATAATACATCAGTTAACTACAGTGCATGGACAGTTTCAGTGTAGACCATTGGAGAGATAGGTGAAAGGGCAAGATAGACTATCAGTTGTGACTATAGTGATGCATTGATTGCTTCCAACACTCAGTGGAGATGCCAATGAGGATTGCGCAGTGCAAGCCAGGTGGATTCGATTTCATTTAGAGCCATTCTTCAGTAGAGATTGTGCAGTAGAGGCAGGCTAGCAGGTGGCAGAGATCGGTGCATGGATTTGCTAGATCGGGTTTGATTAGTGTGTAGCGATTGTATTGTACTGAGAGCTTGACATGTTCAAATTTATATGAGGATTTTTACATGATCTATATGACATATATTATATACAGATATTTGTGGTTTTCAGCTTCAGGCTTTCCCGTTAAATCACTGTGTTAATGTGTGTGAATTTTTATGGTTTCATGTGTGCATTGCAATTGATTTAATTTCCGCATGTGATGATCAATAGTGGAATAGATTATGTATTGTGCATGAAGTTAAATAGTGTGTGATCAGGATAATCTTAGATATAAAAAACATAAGTTTTATAATTTCTACATAACCCTTCCCTTTATGTCGTTGTATAGTTCTCTCTGCCTTGGACAATTTTCTACTTGCAAAATCTATGTGGTGATCAATTTCTCCTGCTCCTAGCTCTGCTGGTATTATACCCAATGCTATGAAATATGCATCGACATGTACATGAAAGTCCTTATTCCAGCACAAGAAAACCATAATAGGCACAATCACCTTTTTCTTTTTTAGTATGTCGAGCCTCTTATGGAATTCTTCATCGCATTGAAAAGTGACATATTTCTTCAATAAATTCTCCATTGGTACAGTTATCTGTGCATACCCCTTTATAAAATTTCTATAATAGCTAGTGTGTTCAAGTGTCGTGCACAATTTTCTCACTGTCTTAGGTGGATCCAAGTTTACAATAACTGTTATCTTCAGAAGATCCACCATTAATCCCTGCTTACAAAACACATGGCCCAATAGCACGCAAAATGGTACGCTAAAGATACACTTCTTAAATTCAATGATATTTGTTATTACCTACATGTATCCAACATGAAACTCAAGCTCGCAACATGCTTTTTCAATAGCCCAAAGACTGTCCACTCATCGAAGTAAAATTCTATAAATTTGTGTATATATTATTTGAAAGCTACAACTACAACTCTAGAAAATATGGAAGGAGAATTCTTCAAGCCAAAAGGCATCATCGTGTACTGGTAAGAACCCCAATCTATAGAAAACGTTGTCTTATGTCTATATTCTGGCACAAATTTGATCTTATGGTAACCCGAAAATCCATCTGTGAAATAATAAGCCTCTTGTCCTCATACATTATCCAATACCTCATCTATGAAGGGTGTGGGAAAAGGATCATGCAAGCGATGCATCATTAAACTTTCTTAGGTCTACACATATCTTGATCTTGTCCTTTTCCTTATTTTCCTACACCACCATAGGACTTACCCATTCAGACTCTTCAACAGGTTCGATGATCCCAGCTTTGATCATTTTATTTAACTCCTCCTTCACTTTTTCCTTGTATTTCGAATTCGGCCTATATGGTCTTTGCTTTGCTAGCTTCACTTCAGGTTTTAGGGGAATCCTCATAACTCCTAAGTCCTCTACTATGTCATTCATTTCATAAAATTTCATGGGGACAAGCTCTTGATACCATCTAGCAACTCTGTAATTTTACTAATTATGTTTGCATCCCAATAATCTCTATTGGTACCATTTCATGACTCATCCTTTCACTTAAAAACTTCATTTTATCCATCATATTTTCTCATTTAACCTTCATAAGTCTCTCATATTCCTTTGAAACTGATTAATGTAATGCCATTATTATTATTTTTATATTGGAATTGATTTTAGGAATTTTTGTGTTAAAATTAGAATTTTTCATAAAATTACAGGTTTTCGTAACTTCATGTAATGGCTTCATGTTTTGACACGATGCATTATAGGTTGGCCAAATCGAGGACTAAGATTCTATTCCTGAATGTACAAGGATGGTGAAATATCTATCCACTTCCAGATTCGAAGTCTACAGGTGGTTGGTCAACGTTGGTCAACTTCAGCTATTTCAGTAGAAAATCCCAAGCAATTAATGAACAGATTTGAGTCTTTTTGATATTTTTCTTGAAAATAGGGATCTGAACTAATTTGACTCCTTTGGGAAGTTAGTGAGGATTTTGAGGAACACAAATAGCCTCTTCTTGTTATGTATTTTGATGATAAATAGCTAGAAAAAAAACATTGAAGAACTACATGATACATTACGTGACAAACTTCAAAACTTGATTTATGTAATTATTGGCTTTCAGACTTTAATACAGAGATTTAGTTATTTATGTTGTTACATTCAGTTATCTTCTTCATCTGAGTTATATTAAGGTGTGCTTGCAACGTGTGGAGGGCCCCCACTACAGAGCTGGTACACTTTATGTTTTTCGTTTACAATTGCATAATTAGATCTGATAGACATTTCCATTTAATTCCTGTGCTGCAAATTTATGAATCAGAATTTTCAATTGAAGCCAGTATCTTTTTTCAAATATCTTTGTAAGAAGATTCAATTGATATCAGTCTTTGAATTGAGAATTGTGTTTACTATTTCTTGTTTCAAAGCTTAATTTTATCATTTTTGTTTAATGATCATGGTTGTAATTGCAGATCTCAACTTGTAGTCTAATGACTGAACCTTGTAAAAGGACTTAGCTATTGGTTGATTTCAAGATTATTTACCTTGCTTTATGTTTTGAATGATTGTGATTGATAAGTGTGTTGATTTAAGACTTGGAAGAGGTTCTATGAATTGAGTTCTTGTAAAAGAACTAGAAAATCTTGGACAAACAATAGAACTCTGTTTTTAGGAAATTATATTTTTTTTGTTTAAGAAGGTGTTCAAGTGTGGAAGGAGACATGGAAAAACCTCTTGTAAAAGAGTATTGAATCCTATTACACCAAACCCTCATTTAGGAGACCAAATCATTCTAGATCTATATATTTTAGATAAGTAATTCTAGGTGTACCTACTCGGATTGATAGGAAATTGAAGCCTAATCTACACTAGCAGATTGGACCAAACATTTTGGCGCCGTTGCCCGGGAGGTACAACTAGAAGGATTTAAAAAAAACAAAAACAAATCTTAAAAAAAAAAAAAAAAAAACATAGATTTAGTTTCAATTCTTCATTTTTTTAAGCCATGATTCCTTATGTCTAGACCTAGGGATGAAAAAGGAAGATTTCTAAAAACCCCCCATCCAAAAACTAACCCACCATTGGGAGCAAAAAAATTAGAGAAGTTTGAATTTACAACACCAACTGGAAAAAGTTATTGTAGAATAACTTGAGGAAAAACAAAAATCAGGCCAGAGACTTAATCTTATTGAAAGACAAGTCATATTAACTTATGAAGCAAAGAGAAAACATATACCTGAATATTCTATAGTAAAAGAGAGTGGTAAAATAACCCAACAATATCTCCTTGGACAAATTGACCCTGAAAAGCCTCAAGAGGAAGAGAAATTAGAAGAACAACATACCAAAATGGCTGAGGAAGGAGGAGAATCAGCAAGAGGACCTACTGCAGAACAAATGAGAGAATATGAGAGACAACTGGAAGAAAGGAGAAGACAAAGAGAACCTGAACAAAAACAAAGAGATGATGTAAATCAAAACCCAAGAGAGGAAGAGGAGTCAACATTTAAATTTCACATTCAAGAAGAACTCAATGATGAATAAATTAAAATGAAAAATATACCCCCATCTGTATTACCAAATTTTTATGGCATGGCATCTAAAGACCCTAATTCATTTGTATTTGAATTTGATATAGTATGTCGAACCTATGGGTATACATATGATGCACATAGACTTAGACATAGAACCATATCTATTGATGAACCATGTCTATTGATATTATTCGAACAATATTCCTAAAAGGCATCCAAGAAGAATATTTAGATGACCTTAACCTAATGAGTAAAGGTGATATCTCTCATTTACCCTTTGATGATATTGCAAACTTGTGTGAAAATTATTCTAGAAGTAAAGCAAGGAATGGAAAAAGAACTATGACATCTAAAACCACTAAATCTGCCACAACAAGTGTTACAAGAGCTGAAATAGGAAACATATTTGAAGAATTTAAAATAGACCTATTAAGCACTTTGGGAAATTAAATAGATATGCTAAAAACAAAGAAGAAACAAGAAGAAGAAGATCAATTGATGGCTGTGTTCTGTCCAAAATGCAGAAAAAAAACATGCTTTAAAGGAATATCCTTTAGAAAATGTTTAGGTTTGTGCATTTTGTACAAAAAATCATGATATTTTTAATTGTTCTAAGATAAAGGTTTTGCAGAATTACAATTTGGAAGCTAATGTAGAAATGGAGAACTTATATCTCATGGGAGCTAGAAGACCATGGAAAATGAGACCTCCAGGTATGTTTAAAACTCCAAATTTACAATTTCCTGCACATTATCAAATGCCTATTCAAAATTCTTGGAACATTCATGTGCCTTGGAAAAATTGGTCTAATCAGCAGCTTAGGTCTGGTCAAACTCTCCAAACAGAACCTCCAGCAGCTACAAAGCAAAAAGAAAACAAGAATGATGAACATAAACTTCCAATTCAAAGCAAACAAGATGATGAAATTCAAAACAAACAAATGCAAACCATGAATCCACCTCCTTTTCCTGAGAGATTAATCCAAGAAAAATTACCAATGCCTTTTCCTCAATTTGATGTTTTAGATGAATTAAGGAATGTCTATGTGAAAATTCCATTACTTCGGGCAATAAAAGACATTCCAATTTACACCAAAGCCATTAAATAATTATATCTTAAAAAGCCTGCAAAGAAAATATTTGATTCACAAACCATTCATGTCATTGGAAATTTAGTTGGCCTCATAAAAAATGTTATTTCAATGGAGAAGTATGTTGACCCTGGTATCCCTAGAGTTACCATAATCATTAACAAAATTCCCATTCCAAATACCTTGATTGATCTTGGAGCTGCCATAAATGTTATGACATTGGAAGCAATGAAAACATTACAGCTCACAGACTTACAATTAACACCAATTATCATGGAATTAGCTGATAGATCCAAAGTCATTCCTGAAGGGATATTGGAAGACATAATTGTCTCAGTAGACTCTTGGGAGTATCTAGTAGAATTTCTAGTAATCCAGACAAAGTCCAATTTAGGAGGACATCCTATCATACTTGGCAGGCCATGGTTGGCAACTGCTGATGCATTTATTGGGTGTAGATCAGGCAACATGACCATTTCCAGAGGGACAGAAAGAAAACAGCTTACCTTATACCCATCAGCACAATCTCCAACAATAGCTCATAACCTATGGCTTGATGACAGATATAATGACAAAGAAGAAGTTCACCTTATTTTGAGCATTAACCAAATCTATGATTTTGAAGAAGATAACAATGAAGATTTGGTGGAATTGTTTATTTCTCAACCTGATGTTTCAGAGGAATTGAGAAATGAACAATATAGTGTTGCAGATCAACTACTAGCATAATGTTTTCAAGAAACTTGTACCATCCATTCTCTACAAACATTGTTTGAAGACATTTTTCCTATTCTTTCCAATACAAACACACAAAGAAAAACCATAGAGATCAGTCCAGGAAAAACATTAAATATTGGAATGCTCCTAGACTCATCTCAGAAACAAAATTTGATTGAATTATTAAAAAAATACCAAAAGGAATTTTCTTGGGACTATACTGATATGCAGGAAATTCACCCAGAAACTTGCACTCACCACATTTACACAGACAATAATATAAGACTAGTGAGGCAACCACAAAGAAGTATGAACCCTATGCTTCAGGAAATTGTAAGAGATGAATTGCAAAAGTTATTTAAGGTCAATTTCATTTACCCCATCTCTGATAGCCAGTGGGTATCTCCATTAGAGATAGTACCCAAGAAAAATGGTAAATGGAGAATCTATGTTGATCTCAGAGAGCTCAATAAAGCAACCCTTAAAGATTATTTTCCATTGCCATTTATTGACCAAGTTTTGGACACATTAGCTGGGAAATCATCATTTTCTTTCCTTGATGGTTTCAGTGGTTATAATCATATCAACATAGCCTTAGAGGATCAGGACAAAACAACTTTTACTTGCCCCTGGGGCACATATGCTTACAATGTTTTACCATTAATATTGTGTAATGCTCCAGCAACATTTCAGAGAGCAGTATTAGCTATTTTTGTTGATCTAGTTCATGATTGTGTTGAAGTATATATGGATGAATTTTCAGTATATGGTAACTCTTTTGATCATTCATTGAAAAACCTTGAGAAAGTTCTGAAAAGATGTATAGAAGCCAATTTATCCCTAAGTAATGAAAAATATTATATGATGTTGAATGAAGGGGTAGTATTGGGCCATTATGTTTCTTCAAAAGGAATCAAAGTAGATCAATCCAAAATCCAAATTATTGTTAATCTGCCAGTACCAAAAACTCAAAAATATGTGAGAAGATTTCTTGGTTATGAAAGTTATTACAAGAGATATATTAAAAACTTTAGTAAAATAGCTTTTCCTTTGTTTAAGATTCTCACAAAAGATGTATCTTTCAATTGGAATGATAATTGTCAAACAGCTTTTGAAAAACTTGAAGAGAAATTATCCACTACTCCAGTTTTAAAAGGACCTAATTGGACTCTGCCTTTCCACATCACCACTGATGCATATGATACAGCAATAGGTGCTTCATTAGAACAACTAGAAGAATTTTTAAATTATGCCATTTATTTCATCAGTAATAATCTGACACATGTAGAACTCAACTACACAGTCACTGAGAAAGAAATTCTTGCAATTATCCATGCTGTGAACAAATTCTGTCATTACATAACTGGTTATGAAGTCTTTATTCATACTGATCACTCTACCATTAGGTACTTAATGAATAAACCTATAACTAATGGTAGAGTCACCAAATGGTTACTACTATTATAGGAATTTAATGTTACAGTGCTGGATAGACCAGGTAAAGAAAACCAGGTGGCAGACTTCTTTTCTAGACTCCACAATCCAGGTGAAGTTGTTCCAGTTGAAGATTCTTTTCCTAATGAACATTTATTTGTAATTTAAATATTGAATCCATGGTATGTTGATTTAGCTAATTATCTCTCAGTAGGAAAGATACCTCCATCCTTTAGTTCAAAGGAGAAGAAAATATTAATCAAGCAAAGTGCCAGATACTCATGGGTTAATGAAGACTTGTTTTATACTGGTTATGATTTGATTATTAGGAGATGAATAAGAGAAGATGAAATTATTGATATATTAAAATCTTGCCATGATGAACCTTGTGGTGGCCATTTTTCAGCTAAAAGAACAACATTCAAAATCCTTAGTCTTGGTTATTATTGGCCATCAATTTTCAAAGATTCAAAGAAATATGTAAGAAGTTGTGACAGTTGCCAACGCATGGGCAGACCAACTGCCTCAGATCAGATGCCACTATAACCTCAAGTACATCTAGAGCCATTTGAAAAATGGGCTCTAGATTTTGTTGGACCCATTAATCCACCTTGTAAGGGTCAAAAGTACATCTTAGTATGTACTGACTATGTAACTAAATGGGTTGAAGCAAAGGCACTTGTTAGGGCAACTGAGCAAACAATGGTCAATTTCCTTTTTGAATAATTTTTTGTCAGATATGGAGTGCCTAGAGAAATAGTAACAAAACAAGGTACCCAATTTACTTCAATATTGGTTCAGGACATCACTGAAAAGTACAAAATCAAGCATAGGAGGAGTACACCCTACCATCCACAGGCCAATGGCCAAGTGGAGTCTACAAACAAAACTCTGGAAGGAATCATCACCAAAACAGTGGCAATTAATAAAAAGGACTGGGAGAATAAGCTCAAGGTGCTCTCTGGGCTTATAGAATCACATGGAAAGATACAACAGTATTTACACCTTATCAGCTGGTGTATGGTAAAGAGGTAATACTGCCTATTGAGTTTCAAATACACACTTACAAATTGGCTGCAGATTTAGGCATTGATCTTAATGAGGCTCAAAAAGAAAGGATCATGCAATTGAATCAATTGGATGAAATGAGACAGCGGGCATTAGAAAGAACAATACTTATGCAAAAAAAAGGAAGCAATGTCATGACACACATATCAAGAAAAAAAACTTTCAATAAGGTGATTGGGTTTTACTATTTGATTCCAAATTTAAAGATTATAAGGCCAAGTTTAAAACACACTGGATGGGCCCTTATGAAATTGTTCAGGTCTTTGAAAATGGATCAGTAAAACTTAGCACCATTGACCAAGAAGGAAGAACATTTATAGTAAATGGACATAGGCTGAAGCTTTATCAAAAGCCTATAAGCAAAGAGGATTTCATTCAGACAGTGACACAACAGAAGGAGGTTGAGATAGTACAGCAATCAGCTATGATATATTTACCTTAGTTATTTCTATTTTTCTTCAAATATTTTTTTTTTTTAAATTAAAGAAAATATATAAAAAACAAAAAATAAAAACATAAAAAAAACAATAAAAAATAAAAATTTAGATGTGAAAACCAGACTCTGGCACAATCTAAACTAGAATTCTTACAAGAAAACCAAGAAATTGGTCGGTAAGAATTCATTTTCTCATTTCTGTAAAAGTTATTTGCTCTTGCCAATTCTAAATAATGACTTGAGGACAAGTCAATGAATAAGTAGGGGAGAAGGAAAAAGTGAATTTTTCATAATTTCTTTCATTTCCTCATTTCCAGAATTTCAATAAAGCAAGGGATTTGTTTTATTTAATTGATTGATTGTTCAAAGAAGGAGCTGTTCTAATTCAAATCAGCAAAGGGACCTGTGCATCATCAAAATATTATCAAATTTCTACCAAGAAATGGCAGAGGGACCTATTCAAGAAAAATCATATAAGTTCAAAAGTTGCATCAACATGTTGGCAAAATCAAATAAGTTCAGCATCAACATGTCTACAAAACCAAGCAAGTCAAAGGCTGCATCAACATGTCTACAAAACCAAGCAAGTCAAAGGCTACATCAACATGTCTGCAATATTAAACAAGTCATATTTCAACAAGAAATATCAGAGGGACCTGTTGCATGCTCATTTCCAGAAAGGGACCTGTTTAGAAGAAGAATACTACATCATACCTGCACAAAGCCAACCAGTCAAAGGAAGATTACAAAAGAACTAGTAAAGGATTGTAAGAATTCTTGTTTTAATACTTAAATTTCTATGTTAATTTCAATTTTAAATAATTAATTTATGGTTAATTATTGAAGTCAGTTTCATAAATCCTTATATAACCTATACTCTTAACCATTATACCTATACCACTACTCTTAAAAAAATCCTAAACCCTCAAACCTACATTCTATAACCTATATCTATACTCCCTTAACCCCTCTTAAAACCTTAATTTTAAACCTCAAACGCATTTCGCATGAACTGACAGCCAGTACAAACAATATTCTATAAGGCCTCTCCGTGGCCTTATCAGACATTAAATTTGAGACATTTGTCTAAATACTACACCATTGTAACAGTCCCATATCATTCTGTCACGTCCTCCGCAGTCATTTCATTCCGTCTTCTGCAACCACAACCACATCATTCCATAATACACAGGCACATATTTTTAGGTTCTCCATGCACAGGGGTCGGTGTAATTTAATTTTTTTTTTAAACAAAAGGAGTTTTCAGTTCGTTGCACAGAAGAAAGGGTTAGAATGTATAGAATTGCCAATATGATAGTTTGAAGTCAGCATACACCGACACATGCAAGCTTGATGTCGGGATACGCTGCTCGGACAATGGAGAAGATATAGCAACCAGAGCATATCCAAAAACGTGGAGGTCAGCTCAAAATATTCCAGGAAGAACGCAACAGCTTCGGACCAGGTAACTGTTAAATACCCTAGATAATTTTTTTTTTTTTTTTAAACAGAGCATAAGGAACAGGGTATTAGGAACAGAGGAATTTTATGGCGAATAGAGCAGAACCAGAGAGGTTTGATAGTTCAAAAATAAATGCAGATTGTGTTAAAATTTTGAGAGATAAGTAGTGGTTGACATTTTTAGAGAATTTTAATGGACATAATGAAGAAATCACTAGGAGATTTGCTTCTTCCTTTAATGGAGAAAGAGCCACATTAGGCAACCTTTCATTCAGGGTTTCAGAGGATACCATTGCTCAAACCATAGGCATCAGTCTAGAGGGTGAAAAATATTTCAAAACTAAACAATTTAAGGAGAAATCATGGACACAGTTTGTATCTAGATTCAGAGTATCCTCGGTTAATTGGAAATTTTGAGTTTCCAGAAGCTGGCTTGTTCATCCTTGGGATGAAATGGTTTATGTACTTCAGAAATTTATTACATACGAAGGCAGGTATAGCATAGTATATCTTTATCACATCAAAAAGCTGTTGCATCTGAAGGGAGAATGTATTATAAGCCTTCCATATTTTCTTCTACAAATTTTGACTAAAATGTCTAAAACCATACAGAAAAAAAGAAGTAATATGGACAGAAGCCTATATCACTTCGGGTTGGTGAAAATTTTGATTGAATTTGAACTACAGAAGACAAGGATATCATGGAAGAAATTTTTGGTCTCTAATGAAATTAAAATTGATGAAGAAGAATAGAAAGAGCAAGAGGTTAGAGAATTGATGGTTGATATAATTGACATAGATGATGAAACTCCAGAGTATAGACCAAACACCTTTGCTCTATCTAGCAGCAGTATGAGAACAAGGAAAATGAGAAGGGAGGAAGCTAAGAAAGTTGAAAAGGATAAAATTTTCACCACTTATACAAGGAAATCTAGAAGGAATAAAGGTAAGACAGTACAGGAGAGTGATAACCTACGGCAAGCCCAGGATGACAATACATAGGAACTAGAAATCAAAAGCAGGGAGGAAGAAACAAAGGAGCAACGACTCTCAAACAAAAAGCAGAAGCAATTAGAAAGACAAATTCAAGATTTGCAACAAGAGGTTATGGAATCAGAAATGTTGGAAAGAGTTGTGAAAAAAGAAACTGAGGTACTGATAATACAAAGTAATAAAATTCAATATGAAAATGAGAAATCGAAGAGAAAAGTAAAAAAACTCAAAACCAACAAGATTGAATTCTGTAGATGGGCTAGAAAATGGTATAGGCAGAAGAAATCTATCAAGGCCAAATACCAAATTTTGAAGACTGAATATCAAACTTAGATGAACATGGATGTTTTACTGTAGGTAGCAGAAGCAGCAAGCAAAGGAGTCTGACAGGTTAGCATGAGGACATGCAAAGTCTTGTGTTTGGGGGAGATGTTGGTACCTTTTCATGACTCATCCTTTCACCTAAAAACTTCATTCTATCCATCATATTTTCTCATTTAACCTTCATAAATCTCTCATATTCCTTTGAAACTAATTAATGTAATGCCATTATTATTATTATTACATTGGAATTGATTTTAGGAATTTTTGTGTTAAAATTAGAATTTTTCAGAAAATTACAGGTTTTCGTAACTTCCTGTAATGGCTTCATGTTTTGACACGTTGCATGATAGGTTGGCCAAATCGAGGACTGAGAGTCTATTCTTGAATGTAAAAGGATGGTGAAATATCTATCCACTTCTAGATTCAAATTCTATAGGTGGCTGGTCAACGTTGGTCAACTTCAACTATTTCAGCAGAAAATCCCAAGCAATTAATGAATAGATTTGATTATTTTTTACATTTTTCTTGAAAAGAGGGATCTGAACTAATTCGACTCCTTTAGGAAGTTAGTTAGGATTTTTAGGAACACAAATAGCCTCTTCTTGTTATGTATTTTGATGATACATAGCTAGAAGAAAAACATTGAAGAACTACATGATACATTACGTGACAAACTTCAAAACTCGATTTATGTAATTATTGGCTTTCAGACTTTAATACAGAGATTTAGTTATTTATTTGTTACATTCAGTTATCTTCTTCATATGAGTTATCTTAAGGTGTTCTTGCAACGTGTGGAGTGCCCCCACTATAGAGCCGGTACACTTCTTTGTGTTTTTCGTTTACAATTGCATAATTAGATCTGATAGAAATTTCCATTTAATTCCTGTATTGCAAATTTATGAATCAGAATTGTCAATTGAAGCCAATATCTTTTGTGAAAGATCTTGTAAGAAGATTCAATTGATATTAGTCTTTGAATTGAGAATTGTGTTTACTATTTCATGTTTCAAAGCTTAAGTTTATCATTTTTGTTTAATGATCATGGTTGTAAGTGTAGAGCTTAAATTGTATTCTAATGACTGAATCTTGTAAAAGGACTTAGATATTGGTTGATTTCAAGATTATTTACCTTGCTTTCTGTTTTGAATGATTGTGATTGATAAGCGTGTTGATTTAAGACTTGGAAGAGGTTCTATGAATTGAGTTCTTGTAAAATAACTAGAAAATCTTGGACAAACAATAGAACTCTGTTTTTAGGAAATTAGATTTTTTTTGTTTAAGAAGGTGTTCAAGTGTGGAAGGAGACAAGGAAAAACCTCTTGTAAAAGAGTATTGAATCATATTACACCAAACCCTCATTTAGGAGACCAAATCATTCTAGATCTATATATTTTAGATAAGTACCTCTAAGTGTACCTACTCGGATTGATAGGAAATTGAAGCCTAATATACACTAGCAGAATCGACCAAACAGTCTCCAACAATTGCAAATTTTGGTTCTTCTTATTATCTGATATTCACCTTCTTCATTTTTGCAGGCTTCACTATATCAAGTATTTCAAGTTTTGGTCCAACAACTTTATGGTGTCCTTCCAACTCTGCAATATCAATATTGCACGAATCCTCATCATCCTCTTCTGCAATAACATTATAGCACTCCAATGCCTACTCCAACTATGCGGTCCAATATATTTGCCTCCATGTCAGCGAAGTTTTGTTCTCAAAAACATTTCCTCTGACTATCTGAAGGGTTGAATCTATGCCTAGACAGTCATATTCAAAACGGAATGTTAGTATGAACCCTTCAACCAAACCTGTCCAATTTGTAGCTCCATGGTGCAGTTCCATCTCAAGATACCAATTCATAGGAATCGTTTCTAGTGTGTGGATAAAACCATGTACCCACTCTTGTTCCGGAACTTCTTTCCAAGTGGAAGTGCAGTGATGAATATGCATCCGGGCGTCAACCTTACCATCATACTTGACTTCGAATTTTGTATCTACTTGCTTGAATATTACCCACATCAATCATCGATACTCTTCCTAGCTACCTATATTCCCTTTATGAGTACCCCACCATCTAGCAGGTGTAGGTCTCAGGACTACATCAAAATCTTGCAACCTTTGTTCTTTTGGTAATTTTTTTTCATGTTCATCAATAAAAAGGCTTACATCTCCTATCCCATCATAATAAGGCAGACTACATACCTTCAAAGTTATGCAGCGAAGTGATCTTGTAATTCTGGCACACCATCTTGTAGATACTTCATGTAACTAGATCTGCCAATTTTCCAGTTCTTCGTCGGAATCCGAAGTACTAGAACTGTCATGTTACCAGCTTAGTTTACCTTCCACAATGGTATTAATCCAATATTCTTCCTTAACTATTATCTAATCAACATATGCATCGTAGTACTCATCCCGAACAGGCTCTGTATAGCACACTCCTTTTTAGGGGTCTAAAGGAAAAATGACCCTTATGATGTCTTTTCCAAACAACATTTATCTCTTCATCAAATTGATTATTACCACAATATCAAAAGCTCAATATAATCCAAGAAGCACTGGATAGGGGTTGTTATCATCCGCAATTTCAATCACCTCGAAGTCCACAATAGCGCGCACTCCTTCAATATCTACTACAATGCCAGGTAACCTTCCCATAGGGAGAATCTTCTTTTGGTTGGCCACCCTCAACTGGATCGGAGACCATTACAAAATTTTTCTTCCCATTATATCCCAATTTTGCTTAGGAAACATGTTAGCATCAGATCCTAAATCTAGGATTACTCGATCCATATCATATTCTTCAATCTACGCAGTTAGTCTCATTTCCTTCCCTGTTCTCTTTTTATGTCGGTGTAAATTTCTCACTACGTTGATCTCTTTGAGGCACTTATTTGTCAGCGCAGAAGGCTAGTAACTCCTAAATTCCCCGAACGACCTTTGGATTCCTCAACAACTTCATGCAAGTCTGTAAAAATGACCTCAAGATGCTTGGATCGAATTATTTTGTATAAGTAATTACTTTAGTGTTGTCCTTCTTTAGTATTAACTTCAGAATCAGTTTCACTTTGGATATTGAAGCTTCAGGATCCATGAAGCTTCGCTTTGCCTCCATGAACGTTTATTTTTCTTGTTGAATATTCAACCCAGGTGATTTTTGTTGGAAATATTGTAATTGATGGCAAAGGAGCACAAAGGAGAAACACCAAGACAAGGGAGAAAATCAGATTCAGATGGAATTGTTGCAGAGAAAGAAAGTAAAGTGGCAGAGGCTACAAGAGGAGGGTTTAGACAGGAAGTATTTCTTTTGAACAGTTAGGGTTTTGTTTTGTAAGCCTACGAGCAAAAGGCCACTGATAAATTTGAAGAACGATAAATTTGAAGAGTTTCTGTTTTGAATGATTGTGATTGATAAGCGTGTTGATTTAAGACTTGGAAGAGGTTCTATGAATTGAGTTCTTGTAAAATAACTAGAAAATCTTGGACAAACAATAGAACTCTGTTTTTAGGAAATTAGATTTTTTTTGTTTAAGAAGGTGTTCAAGTGTGGAAGGAGACAAGGAAAAACCTCTTGTAAAAGAGTATTGAATCATATTACACCAAACCCTCATTTAGGAGACCAAATCATTCTAGATCTATATATTTTAGATAAGTACCTCTAAGTGTACCTACTCGGATTGATAGGAAATTGAAGCCTAATATACACTAGCAGAATCGACCAAACAGTCTCCAACAATTGCAAATTTTGGTTCTTCTTATTATCTGATATTCACCTTCTTCATTTTTGCAGGCTTCACTATATCAAGTATTTCAAGTTTTGGTCCAACAACTTTATGGTGTCCTTCCAACTCTGCAATATCAATATTGCACGAATCCTCATCATCCTCTTCTGCAATAACATTATAGCACTCCAATGCCTACTCCAACTATGCGGTCCAATATATTTGCCTCCATGTCAGCGAAGTTGTGTTCTCAAAAACATTTCCTCTGACTATCTGAAGGGTTGAATCTATGCCTAGACAGTCATATTCAAAACGGAATGTTAGTATGAACCCTTCAACCAAACCTGTCCAATTTGTAGCTCCATGGTGCAGTTCCATCTCAAGATACCAATTCATAGGAATCGTTTCTAGTGTGTGGATAAAACCATGTACCCACTCTTGTTCCGGAACTTCTTTCCAAGTGGAAGTGCAGTGATGAATATGCATCCGGGCGTCAACCTTACCATCATACTTGACTTCGAATTTTGTATCTACTTGCTTGAATCTTTCCCACATCAATCATCGATACTCTTCCTAGCTTCCTATATTCCCTTTATGAGTACCCCACCATCTAGCAGGTGTAGGTCTCAGGACTACATCAAAATCTTGCAACCTTTGTTCTTTTGGTAATTTTCTTTCATGTTCATCAATAAAAAGGCTTACATCTCCTATCCCATCATAATAAGGCAGACTACATACCTTCGAAGTTATGCAGCGAAGTGATCTTGTAATTCTGGCACACCATCTTGTAGATACTTCATGTAACTAGATCTGCCAATTTTCCAGTTCTTCGTTGGAATCCGAAGTACTAGAACAGTCATGTTACCAGCTTAGTTTACCTTCCACAATGGTATTAATCCAATATTCTTCCTTAACTATTATCTAATCAACATATGCATCGTAGTACTCATCCCGAACAGGCTCTGTATAGCACACTCCTTTTTAGGGGTCTAAAGGAAAAATGACCCTTATGATGTCTTTTCCAAACAACATTTATCTCTTCATCAAATTGATTATTACCACAGTATCAAAAGCTCAATATAATCCAAGAAGCACTGGATAGGGGTTGTTATCATCCGCAATTTCAATCACCTCGAAGTCCACAATAGCGCGCACTCCTTCAATATCTACTACAATGCCAGGTAACCTTCCCATAGGGAGAATCTTCTTTTGGTTGGCCACCCTCAACTGGATCGGAGACCATTACAAAATTTTTCTTCCCATTATATCCCAATTTTGCTTAGGAAACATGTTAGCATCAGATCCTAAATCTAGGATTACTCGATCCATATCATATTCTTCAATCTACGCAGTTAGTCTCATTTCCTTCCCTGTTCTCTTTTTATGTCGGTGTAAATTTCTCACTACGTTGATCTCTTTGAGGCACTTATTTATCAGCGCAGAAGGCTAGTAACTCCTAAATTCCCCGAACGACCTTTGGATTCCTCAACAACTTCATGCAAGTCTGTAAAAATGACCTCAAGATGCTTGGATCGAATTATTTTGTATAAGTAATTACTTTAGTGTTGTCCTTCTTTAGTATTAACTTCAGAATCAGTTTCACTTTGGATATTGAAGCTTCAGGATCCATGAAGCTTCGCTTTGCCTCCATGAACGTTTATTTTTCTTGTTGAATATTCAACCCAGGTGATTTTTGTTGGAAATATTGTAATTGATGGCAAAGGAGCACAAAGGAGAAACACCAAGACAAGGGAGAAAATCAGATTCAGATGGAATTGTTGCAGAGAAAGAAAGTAAAGTGGCAGAGGCTACAAGAGGAGGGTTTAGACAGGAAGTATTTCTTTTGAACAGTTAGGGTTTTGTTTTGTAAGCCTACGAGCAAAAGGCCACTGATTAGAATATTAGGCCAGAAAAGAACTCCAATGTAAATATTTACTGTTAATACAGAGAACAGGTTCCAAATTCATAAGTTATATACAATTGATGTCAATTGTGCACAGTGTAGAAACAGAGTTCCTGCTTGAATTAAGCAACATGAAGTTGAATGATTTGTAACTAACCTAATGAATGAATGGTGAACCGGAAGTGATGGAACCGTGAATTGATAAAATAGTGGAGAACGCGCAAGATTAAAGTGGAACCAAGAACTAAGATGGCATGGAAACAGGAAGAGAAGGCATAGTAGAACGATAAATTTGAAGAGTGGAAATGTGAGCCAATAGTGAAGATGGAATAGTGAAGTGGTTTCGCAAAACAACAAATGGGTTTTCGCGTAGCTTTAGAGTGGTAAGTGGTAAAAGTTGAAATCAACGCGATAGCATTAAGGTTGACACATAGCAACACAAAACCGGCCATTTCACATGAGATTGAAAAATTAAAGGTCATGTATCTTTGTTATGTGATAGTCATCGGATATATGAGCGATTAGATCGACGGTGTAAAAGGTACGTTGAAATAAAGTTGTGGGCCCGTAAATATTTATATGGTTTATTTGGGGTTTAAATCATAGAGTTGAGAATCATAAGCGGAGATGATATTATGCTAGCGCTTGAGTATTAATTGGAAGTGCCAGCAGCAACAAGGACCATAGATCTGGACAGATCAACATTGATGATCGCATCGGCGGAAATCAGATCATAAATTGGAAGCAAGAGAAATGCGATGTGATATTTCGATGTGATGTGGCGATGCGAAGGGAAACGTGGCGGCACAGCGCAATATCGCACATCAGTGATGCGAAGTTCATCGCATACCGTGAAGTGGATGAGAAAAGTTGCGATGCGATGGATGCGATGCGATGCGATCACATATCACAATCGGGGAAGGAGAGATATCGTACAAACTTAGAAGTCACAGAAAATGCGAAGTGCGATATGATGATGTGGCAGTGACGTGAAAATGACATAGGCAGTGACGTGGAAACTAACATGGACCTAACCACACAAATCACAAATAAATCAAGATGACATGGACCTGGCCCGCATATCACAATCGGCGATGCTTATGTGATAAGAATTCGCAAGTTATAGAAGTTGCGATGTGAAGTGGCGATAAAGTCAAGTGAGACATGTCGAATATTGCATATCGGGAGATCAGATGGACAAAGGCACATGGGATAACTGGAATCGCCGAAGTGCGATAAAAAGAGCGGATGCGATGCAGATCGAAGCTGAAGCCTAAAATTTTTCAAGTCCAGGAGTATGGATTTTCCCTTTGTAAATCGCATTGGAGAGAAAAAGAGCCATATATCAAAGAACAATTGAAATACTGAAATACGATAGAAAGTGGACGCGATATAGTTCAAAGCTAAAATCTAAAGGAATTGAAGTCTGGTGTGGGACCCTGTAAGCTCTTGTTTCGTATATGTTAAATGCGCCATAGTATAATGTTTACACTATTGATTATTTTAAACGTATGTATGATGACTAAAGCTCAGAGTCGTAATCCGTCGCGGGCATAAAGGAAATAGTATGTGGGCCATACTCTATAGGTCACAAAGGAATGGAATGAACGGATAACAGGAACTCGTGAAGACAGTGGTGTGGCAGCACGGGAAAATGAAAAGGGTGAACACAGCACTAAAGACATAGGTAACGGAAGAAACAGGGCAGTTATACAGCAAAGGTGGAATATAACGGAAGAAAGAGAAAAATGACTCTGACAGTAGCAGAAAAGACAAATGCACAACGAGCAAAGAGATGAAGGGTTGGGTGAAATATATTTGTTATAACTATTAATGTAAATGAATTAATTATTTTTATTGTATGTGATGCAAAGGCAAGTCCCTGTAGCCAAAGAAAAACTCCACTGTAATACACAAATGTATACATTCTGTTATATTATTCTGAATGTGCTGGACAAGAAAATGAGAAGGGGGAAGGCAAACAGTCATACCTGTTCATTTCAAATTCCCTGTGGAATGCAAACAGTTATGAGGTGATCTCTATAAATAATGTTTCCAGCATATGCATAAGGTGTGAGAGAATGAAGAAAGAGGTGAGAGAATGTAAGAAGAAGAAGGAGCAGAGAGAGGAGTTTTGAAGATCCAGAGATGATATAAAGCAAATTTGAAGGCTGGAAGGACAACAGTAAAGAAGGAAAAAAACAAAGCTGATATCCACGTAAATCAGCATATGATTTTATTGTACAGTGAGGAAGTTGGTGCTTCCATATCAAGTTGTAGCTTGATAGATGTCCAGTTGTAGCTGGATGAGGTAGGAGCCTCCTGTAGGTAGGAGCCTCTTGTAGGTTGTAGCCTGCAGGTAGCTTGCAGAATTGAGGTAGTAGCCTCCTGTAGGTTGGAGACTACAGAAAATCAGTGGTGAGAGGGAGTTGGAGCTTGCCTTTGCATCACAACAATAATAAGATGTGGTTTTCTCCCTTATGGGTTTCCACTTATATTTTTTGTCTATGTGCATGATGATTATATGTTAAATTCTGTATTTAATCTACTTAATACCTGCTGCTCACTTATTAAGATTGTTGTTCCATTATATATTAAGTTGATCACGAAATGAAGATGTAATAAGTGTAAAATAAAGGTTTACAAGACCATGACTGCATTAAACTGATTCACCCCCCTTCTCAGTTTAACCAAGGGTTCAACAATTGGTATCAGAGAAAGTTCCTTCTGTATCAGTTTAACAACTGGAAGTAGATCCCTGGTCCCCAAGATAACTAGTCTAGAAGGATGCTCAACAAATAAAGCCCACCTGTTTACTGGCACAAATTATTCCTTCTGGAAAATAAGAATGAGGATGTACATAATGTCTCTAGGAATATAAGTTTGGGATTTTGTGGAATTAGGATATGCCCCAAAGGATTCTGACACAGAGAAAGAAGCCAAACAAGATTTTATAGCTAATGCAAAAGCCATGAATGCTCTCTTAAGTGGTTTGTGTGAGGCATAATTTATCAAAGTAATGCAAAACAAGACTACCAAAAAAATATGGGATAAATTAGAACGTATCCATGAGGGAGATAAAAAGGTGAAGGCTTCCAAGCTGCAAGTCTATAGAGCCCAGTTTAAAAATATAAAAATGAATGAAGAAGAAGATGTTGCTAGCTTATTCTTAAAGGTTACAGAAATTATGGATAACATGAAAGCTCTAGGAGAAACCATTAGAGAATGTATAATTGTTCAAAATATATTGAGATCTTTACCATCCAGTTTTAACCCCAAGGTTTCTGCCATAGAAGAAACAGCTGACTGGGAAACATTGACCATGAACCAATTACTTGGAAACTTAACAACCTATGAGATGAGACTTCCATCGAGGAAGTCAAATGTGAGGGAGGCAGCCTTTAAGACAGAGAAGAGAAAAGAAGAAAAAGAAGATACATGCTCCTGCTCTGATGAAGAAGAGCCCAAATTTGTCAGAAGATTGGATAGAGGCTCAGGCAAGTATAAAGGTAAACTTCCATTTAAATTCTTTAACTGTGGAAGAGTTGGGCACTATTCATCTATGTGTCCTCATAAGAAAAGAAATAATCATACTCAAGAGACAGAGAAAACTGAAACAAATAACTGGCATAAAGGGAAGAGATTCAATAGAAGATCATTTTATGCTCAGCAAGATAGCAGTGCATCTGAAAACTCAAATGAATCCTCAAATGAAGAAGGAACCTCTGAATTTGTGTTGATTGCCAAAGAAGAATCAGAAGGATTCCTTTTAGAAGAGGAGGAATAATGTGAGGTATATCTTGAGGGGAAACTAAGAAGTGCCTTGGAGGAAATTAACAGACTTAAACTAAAGTGCAGAAAATAGAAAGATATTCTCCTCAAATATGTAAAAGAAGAACCAACTTCAGAAGACCTTAGTCAGTTGAAAGTAAAACTTGAAGAAGCTAAGAAGGTGGAAGACACTCTACTAAAGCAAATTGAGGATAAAATTCAGAAGCAAGAGAAATTGGAAGAAGAAGTAGTATGCTTGAGAAAGAAATTAGAAAACACCCAAAGGAAATTGTCAATGAACACTCCTCAAATGACAAGCTCTGAACAATTGAATAAAATACTAAATGCTCAAAGATCTCCTCTCATAAAAACTGGGATAGGTTACGAAGGAGAAACTAGCAAATCCAAGGTAAAAGATAACCAAAATGTCATTTTTGTAAAAGTTGTAGAGGATAATGAAGCAACTCAAAAGATTCCTACAGCAGTAGAAGCCAGTAAGAACATGACCTGCAATGAAGTAAATAGAAATAAGAAGGAATCTCAAATAACAAAGAATGAAATCAATAAACAGTCAGCAGGAAAAATCTCTTACACTCCTGAATATGGAAAATTCGGAAGCAGTCAAAGAAGATTCTTTCCTCCTATGAGAAATGTCACTTTTTTTGCCTACCACAAACTGGGACATATTGTTGCATATTGTCAAACAAAGAGAATCGATTCCAACTAGCAAAGGATGCAAAAAATGAAAAGACTACCTCAAACAAACAAATGGAGAGAACAACCCTTCAACAGGTACACTAATCATTTCCATGGGTATTATTTTTATTGTAAGGGGTACAGCCATAAATCCATGGAGTGCAGAGCGAATGGCCAAAAACTGATTTATGAAAACTCAAGGAGATTGATGAACAATGGATAATTCACTCGTGTACATAATCCATTCAGAAACATAATCAAATTCTTTGACTGCCATCAAATTGGGCACAAGTGTCACAAATGTCCTCTCAGAGAATGTGGTCCATCTTATCAGAAAAGGTACCAAATAGAAGGATGTATGCAGTGGAAAAAGAAGTTGAATAATTGTGACCTGGCTCTAATAGCCCAAGATTAGAAAATCCAATGGTATTTGGACAGTGGATGTTCAAAGCATATGACTGGAGATCGAAGCAAGTTTGTAACCTTTGATGAAAAGAAAGCTAGGAATGTAAAATTCAGCAATGATAAAGCAGGGAAAATCAAAGAAAAAGGCTCAGTCAGTCTGAATAATGGAAGAGGAAAAGCTCAATATGTACTATCTGTGGATGGGCTGAAAGCCAATCTGCTAAGCATCAATCAAATGTGTGATAAAGGCTGTGAGGTCCTTTTTAGAGCCCAAGACTGTGAAGTAAGATCGAGCACCACAGGACAGACCTTGATCAAAGGTGTTTGAACAGAAAGTAATGTCTATATAGTGAAAGAAGAGAATGAAGCATGCCACATAAGAAAACTTGATGAATCATGGTTATGGCATAGAATATTGGGACACCTAAACTTTCACCACATCATCAGTCTGAGCAAGAAGAATGCAGTCAGAGATATGCCAGCAATAAAGAAGCCTTCAAATACCATATGTAAATCCTGCCAACTGGGCAAGCAGACCTGCATATCTTTCAAGACAAAAGAGATACTATCTACAGGTCATCCTCTTCAGCTTGTACACATGGACCTGTGTGGACCTTCAAGAACTAAAGCACCAAGCGGAGAATATTATTTCATGCTGATAATAGATTATTTTTCCAGATTGACGTGGGTGTCATTTCTCAAATATAAATCTGAAGCACTTGATAAATTCAAGATATTCAAGGCATTGGCAGAAAATCAAACAGGATGCAAGCTAAAGTGCATCAGATCAGACAGAGGAGGTGAATTCACATACAACGATTTTGTGGACCTATGCAATGAGCATGGGATAAAAAAATAATTTACAATTGTAGGTACACCTCAACAGAATGGAGTGGCATGTTGAAAATGCAGCAAGATGATGGAGCTTATTGAAATGAAGTCGCCTTCACTAAGTGGGCCCGCAGGCAAATTCTGGCGCAAAGTCTATTTTTAGACTATGTCTATTTTTAGACATATGGAGCATGGTTCGGGGATTCCAGTTTGAGATTCTTTGAGCATTGGTCATGTTGGTAAAAATAGATGAGACTCTATTTTTTAGGTCGAAGAGGTCGAAGGCTATTTTTAGACTGCCTATCCTAAAAATAGGGAAGTCAAATATTATTTACCCTTAATAATATTTGGACTATAAACAGCAGTTTACTCTCTTGGAGCACTTCAGTTCGAGCTACAGAAGTGGCTCATGCATCTGATAGAGGAATTACACTATTCCCAAGGGTTTGATGGCATCATGCATGGTTGACCTCAGTTAGGACTTCAGTGGCAGAAGTTTGGTGGAGTTAATGAGACAGCTAGTGGAGTTGTGTTCTGTTTATTTTAGTTGAACTAGTTGAGATTAGTTTAACTAGATAATCAATTAGTTATGAGTGGATTGAATTAAATATTATTTAATTCATTAATTAGTAACTCATTATTCAACTCAAGAACACATCAGTTCACTACAGTGCATGATCAGTTCAGTGGAGACCAGTGAAAGAGGTAGATGAAAGGGTGGAGTTAGCTATCAATGGCGACATCAGTTGTGCATGAGATTTGCAACACACTTGGAGGAATTGCCCATGATGATTGCACTGTCAAGCCAAGGGGATTCGAACCTTGGATCTCTATATAGACAGGCCTGGATTGCGCAATAGAGGCAAGGCAATTGGCGGTGAGTTTTGAACCAGTAACCTGTTCAAAACTGAGCTAGATTGTGTGTAACTTCATGAGAAAGTAATGAGTACTTGTGAGGAGTATTGTACTGAGTTTGTTACATGATTTCTCCATTATAATATACACAATAGCTGCAGGGTTTTCAGCTATAAGCTTTCCCCATACATACCATGTTAATGTGTATGATGATTTGATGTGCTATCGCTTGTTTTATTTCCGCATGTGTGATGATCTGAGTGGAAGAGATTATGTGTTGCATATAAATTCGAATTGTATGTGATCAGGATAGTCTCGGTGGATAATTAATCATTATTCAGCAAATTTCTACATGGTATCTGAGCTATTGAAGCAGAGATTGATCATCACAGTGATTACAAACTTATTTCGGTAGACAGAGTCTGCATGCGGGCCAGGTAGCCTCCGGATTCATCTTTCTTCGGAAAGTGAAAGGTCTGGTAAATGCCCCTTGTAGTCGATCTCTGTGCTAGAAATAATTTGTTCTCGCATATCTAGAGCGGTTGAGCTTTGAGGTGGAATTCAAATTTTGCAGCAGTTTTGTTTTCTTGGTGCCAGTGTTGAAAATGTCTTTCAACGGTTTGCGACTCGAATATGCTCTTGAAGGCAGTTCGAATTATGTTGCATGGAAGGATCGCATGGAGGCAGTATTAGAAGATAATGGTCCGAAGGAGTTCGTGGATGCGTATTTCCAAAGGCCCATTGATCCTGCTGAAGTCGAAGCATGGCAAAAGAAGATGGCGAAATGTCGAAGGATCCTGTTGGAGGGCGTCAAGGATCATATTGTATCCAGCCTGCATGGAAAGGCTTCTCCATATTTAATGTGAAAAGCTTTGACGGATCTATTCCAGAGTAAGAGCGACCAAAGGAAGCTGGCGCTCAAAGATAAGCTCAGGAACATCAAGATGGAGAAGGGCGACAGTATCGCCAAATACCTCACGAAGTTCACTCAGTGCAGAGATGAGCTGGGAAGTGTGGGGGTGACTGTCGAAGACGAGGACATGGTCGACCTGGCTCTCCTTGGTCTTCCCAAGGCTTGGCACTCATATCAAGATAGTGTCAATGGTCGGGAGAAGCTGCCGGGATGGGAGCGCCTTTGGGCGGATCTCATGCAGGAGGAGATAAGGAGGACTACTCGAGATGGATCTTCATCAAAGGGAGCCGATGAAGAAAACTGCGCTTTGGTGTCCAAAGCTAAGAAAGGGAAGGGTAAGAAAACCTCTCATTCTGGAGCTAAGGGCAAGAAGCAGGATATGGCGAAAGTGAAATGTTTTCACTGCCATGATCACGTACATTATGCTACCAATTGTCCAAAGAAGAAGAAGAACAAGCAAGCGGGAAGATCTGCAGATGGAGAAGCTTTGGCTTCACAGTTCGAGCTTGAATTTTCACTAATCGCATGCTTGGTTTCAAGTGTGTTGGGATCGGTGTGGTTCTTGGACAGCGGTGCGTCATTTCATATGACGGGAGATCGGGATTTGTTCTCAGATCCGGAGGACAAATATTTGGGTGTGCACATCGAGATGGGCGATGATGGTAGATACAGTGTGACTGGTATCAGTACCATATCCTTTCAGAGGGAGTCTGGTAAACCTTTGTACCGAAGGATGTCATGCATGTACCGGACTGAAGAAGAACTCCGACGTAGCGATGTTGGAGGATAAGGGGTATGATGTGGTCTTCGCCGAAGGAAAAGATCACAGCAGACTACCGGAGAGACCCGAAGATAGGGTTCTAACCAAGAACCTTTACTGGTGTGTAGATGGCCGCGTTGTGCTTATGGCATGCAAGGTGGTTCTAGTGGTGGAGTCAGATGATGAGGGGCGAACCGGCACAGGAGATTGGGCCACCTTCACCATGGAGCTTTGAAGATTCTGCAGCAGATTTCTACTGGGCTTCCTAAGGGCACCCTTGCGCAGTCAGATCAGTGCAAGGGGTGTACTTTAGGGAAGTATTTGAAAGCCACCTTTCACGAGAAGGATAGTCGTGCCACAACGATCCTTGAGAGAGTTCACATAGACGTGTGTGGTCCTTTCTCAGTTGCTTCGACAGCAAAGCACAAGTATTATGTGATCTTTGTTGATGATTTCTCTCGAAAGTGCTGGATCTTCTTCATGCAGAAGAAGAGCGACACATTCGCGAAGTTCTGTGAGTTTAAAGCACTGGTCGAGAAGGAGTCGGGGAAGAAGGTGATTGCTCTAAGGAGTGATAACGGTGGTGAATTCATCTCGGCTGAATTCAAGGAGTTCTGCAGCGCAGAAGGGATTCGGAGAGAGCTCATCGCACCCCATAACCCACAGCAGAACGGGGTGGCCGAGCGGAAGAACAGAACGATCGTGGGTGCTGCACGGGCGATGTTGCATGATCAGGGCCTACCCCTTCACTTGTGGGCTGAGGCATGCAATACAACAGTGTATGTATAGAACCGTTGTCCTCACAAGGTTCTTGGCATGAGTACACCGTAGGAGGCTTATTCTGGCAAGAGGCCTGATATTTCCCATTTGCGGATTTTTGGTTCTCCTGTCTACATGCATGTGACGAAGGATGCGAGAAGGAAGCCGGATCCAACTGCTGAGGTTGGAATATTTGTGGGGTACACTGAAACACCTCACAACTACTGGGTGTATTTGTCAGACAGTCGCAAGACTGTTGTGCGACGGGATATAAAATTTCAGGAGGAGAAAGCCATGCAGTGTTCGCTTGAGAGGGAGCTACACTTGCATGCAGATGAGGAGTTGTTAGTTCCTAAGGAGGAGCTTCCGGATGTGGATCAGCCACAAGAGGAGGTTCAGAAGGTGGAAGAAACCACCCAGGCAGCGCCAACCATCAGAGGGCGCATGCGCACTACAGAAGCTGAGCGACTGGCTCGGGATGCAGAGAAGGTTGTAGGACCACCCACAGCACAGCGCAGACAGAGACAGTCACCGGATCGGTACACTGGATACATGGCTCTTGTGAGTCAATGTGTTGTGACGGAGCCATCCTCTTTTGAGGAAACTGTGGAGGAACCCGCATGGGTTGATGCCATGATCGAAGAATATGATTCGATCATCAGGAACAGTGCATGGGAGATTGTCCCAAGACCGATGGGGAAATCAGTGGTGGGTTCGCGATGGATCTACAAAGTGAAGCAGGCAGCTGACGGGAGTGTGGAGAAGTACAAGGCGAGATTTGTCGCCCGTGGCTTTTCACATATCGAGGGGATTGACTATGAGGAGACCTTTGCACCTGTCGCAAGGTACTCTTCCATACGGACGATCCTTGCTCTCTCAGCGCAGATGGGGTGGCACATTCATCAGATGGATGTGAAGACCGCGTTCCTCAATGGAGTTATTGAGGAGGAGGTGTACATAGAGCAGCCTGAAGGTTTTGAGATCTTCAGCAGTGAGTCGCATGTGTGCCGACTCAAGAGAGCACTGTACGGGCCGAAGCAAGCACCTCGTGCTTGGTACACTCGGATAGACAGCTACTTCACCGGGCTTGGATTCTCCAAGAGTGAGGCGGATCCAAACCTGTACCAGATTGTGGTGGAGGGGAAGCCGTTGATCATCGTACTGTATGTAGATGATCTGATTTTGACTGGCGACGAGCAGTTGATACTTTCATGCAAGGAGGATCTTGCACGAGAGTTTGAGATGAAGGACCTGGGTATCCTTCATTATTTCCTGGGATTGGAGATTTGGCAGCGCAGTGGAGGACTGTTTGTTTCTCAGGGCAAGTATGCCCGGGAGATTCTAGAGAGGTTCAACATGCAAGGCCGCAAGCCTGTTGATACCCCTCTTCCTGGAGGTTGGAGGAAGGGAGATGCTACTTCGGAGGAGGTAGTGGATGCCACTGTCTATCGACAGTTGGTGGGGTCGTTGATGTATTTGGTCAATACTCGACCCGATATATGCTATGCAGTTAACCAGCTTTCGCAAGCTATGGTTAAGCCTACCAAGCTCTTTTTGAAGGCGGGCAAGCATGTATTGCGCTATATCAGAGGCACATCGGGATATGGTCTATGGTACAGACAGGAGGATGGAGTGAAGCTTTCTGGTTTCACTGATGCAGATTGGGCAGGGAGCCCAACGGACCGGAAGAGCACTTCTGGAGGAGTTTTCAGCGTTGGGTCGACAGCAGTTTCCTGGTACAGCAGGAAGCAGAGATCCGTGGCACTCAGTTCAGCAGAGGCCGAGTACATGGCGGCTAGCTTGGCTGCATGCGAGGCTATTTGGATGAGGAAGATCCTCGTTGGATTGTTCGGGTTGCATTTGGAGCCTACAGTGATCTACTGTGATAACCAGAGTTGCATTAAACTCTCGGCTAATCCAGTATTTCATGATAGGTCCAAACACATCGACATCAGGTACCATCATATCAAAGATTGTGTTCAACGGAGAATCATGATGCTTTCATATGTTCCCACGGAGGATCAGGATGCCGACATCCTGACGAAGGCGCTCACCAGGAGCAAGTTCAAATTCCACAGAGGCAGGATAGGGGTTGCAGATAATCCATATCTTGCTCAGAGGGAGTGTTGAAAATGCAGCAAGATGATGGAGCTTAGTGAAATGAAGTCGCCTTCACTAAGTGGGCCCGCAGGCAAATTCTGGCGCAAAGTCTATTTTTAGACTATGTCTATTTTTAGACATATGGAGCATGGTTCGTGGATTCCAGTTTGAGATTCTTGGAGCATTGGTCATGTTGGTAAAAATAGATGGGACTCTATTTTTGTGACCTATAGGTCGAAGAGGTCGAAGTCTATTTTTAGACTGCCTCTCCTAAAAATAGGGAAGTCAAATATTATTTATCCTTAATAATATTTGGACTCTAAACAGCAGTTTACTCTCTTGGAGCACTTCAGTTCGAGCTACAGAAGTGGCTCATGCATCTGACAGAGGAATTACGCTATTCCCAAGGGTTTTATGGCATCATGCATGGTTGACTTCAGTTAGGACTTCAGTGGCAGAAGTTTGGTGGAGTTAATGAGACAGCTAGTGGAGTTGTGTTCTGTTTATTTTAGTTGAACTAGTTGAGATTAGTTTAACTAGTTAATCAATTAGTTATGAGTGGAGTGAATTAAATATTATTTAATTCATTAATTAGTAACTCATTATTCAACTCAAGAACACATCAGTTCACTACAATGCATGGACAATTCAGTGGAGACCAGTGAAAGAGGTAGATGAAAGGGTTGAGTTAGCTATCAGTGGCGACATCAGTTGTGCATGAGATTTGCACCACACTTGGAGGAATTGCCCATGATGATTGCATTGTCAAGCCAAGGAGATTTGAACCTTGGATCTCTATTTAGACAGGCCATGATTGCGCAATAGAGGCAAGGCAATTAGTGGTGAGTTTTGAACCAGTAACCTGTTCAAAACTGAGCTAGTTTGTGTGTAACTTTATGAGAAAGTACTGAGTACTTGTGAGGAGTATTGTACCGAGTTTGTTACATGATTTCTCCATTATAATATACACAATAGCTGCGGGGTTTTCAGCTATAAGCTTTCCCCATACATACTGTGTTAATGTGTATGATGATTTGATGTGTTATCGCTTGATTTTATTTCCGCATGTTTGATGATCTGAGTGGAAGAGATTATGTGTTGCATATAAATTCGAATTGTATGTGATCAAGATAGTCTCGGTGAATAATTAATCATTATTCAGCAAATTTCTACATGGCAGAGAGGCAAAACAGGTCAGTACAATAGATTTCCAGAGCTATGATGCAAGAAAGTAACATTCCCCAAACCTACTGGGCAGAAGCAGTACACACAGTTGTTCACATTCTCAAAAAAGATCATCTAAGACCAAATTGTGACAAGACTCCTTACAAATTATGGCATGGTAAACCAGCATCAATCAAGCACTTTAGAGTCTTTGGAAGCAAGTGTTTCATAAAAAATAATGATGAAAAACTAGGGAAGTTTGATGCAAGAGTTGATGAAGGAATATTTTTAGGATATGCATCCAAGAGTAAGGGTTACAAGTGCTACAACAAAATACTGCACAAAATTGTGGAAAGAATTGACGTAAGATTTGACAAAGATCTACTAAACAGAACAAGAAGCACAAGCTGCACCAGTCCTCCAGATGATCATGAAGCTCAGAACCAAGATAATGATGAACATAGAAAGATAACAGAAGATACTGAATTAAACTCAAAAGGTCCCTCAAGACACACTCAAAAGAACCATCCAGAAGATCAAATCATTGGGGACAAGAGTGTGGGAGTCCAGACAAGAAGACATCTTGCTGAACAGACAGAAGAATTATACCTAGCCATGCTATCTCAAATAGAGCCTTAGAAGTTCGAAGTAGCTAGCAAAGACAAAAACTGTGTAAATGTTATGAATGAAGAACTAGACCAAATTGAGAAGAAGAATACCTGGGAATTAATTCCAAGACCCACTGGGAAAAATGTCATTGGCACAAAATGGATATTCAAGAATAAGATGAATGAACAAGGTCAGGTAATCAAAAATAAAGCCAGACTTGTATGCAAGGTATACTCTCAAATTGAAGGACTTGATTATGATGAAACCTTTGCCCCTGTAGCCAGAATGGAAGCAATCAAAATGTTTTTGGCCTTTGCATGCTATCATGATTTCAAGGTATATCAAATGGATGTGAAGTCTGCCTTCCTGAATGGAGATTTAGAGGAAGAATTCTACATGGAACAACCCGAAGGATTCTCCTTAACAGATAAATATGACTATGTGTGCAGATTAAAGAAAGCCTTATATGGGCTGAAACAAGCTCCTTGTGCATGGTATTCAAGGCTGGATAAATACTTGCAAAAACAAGGTTTTAAGAAAGGAGGAGTAGACAGCAATTTGTACATAAAGGCTAATGAAAATAAACTCTTAATTGTAGTAGTGTATGTAGATGACATCATGTTTGGTAGCAACAAAGATGAGTTAGTGTTGGGGCCCTTGTTTTTTATTATTTTTGAAATCTTGGTTAGAACATTTTGAATTTTGACCTTTTGAGTTGCGGCATGAAGACACATGGCAATCGCGACCGCGTCGCAACTACCAGGAGTCGCGGAGCTATCAAGGTGGCGCGGAAGCATGAGATAGCTGAAGATAGAACACGCACAAGTACAGATGAAGAAAACACACAGCAGAAGACAGAAAGTGGAACACGCAGATAACAGGAGAGAAGCTGGGAGCAGCTGAGGAAAAGACACAGAGGAACTGATAGTCGCGAGAGCGGGTGAATAAATAACAGTCACCCGGCTGGAAGAGGAGGATGTTGAAGAGGTTGCGAGGCTCGTGACAGGGGAAGACGCACAGAGCGACTGCGGAAGAATCATGCATGACCTTCCTATGGTTCCTCATCTTCTCTATTCTACCTTTCTGTTCCGAAGACCATCTGTATCAGATTTGTAAGCTATCATTGAGAATGCCATGTAATCATGTGTTTGGCCAAGAGATTAATACAATGGAAGGTTGCTGTCTCAATAAGATGTTTACATGCCTGTAATGTGTTTATGCTGGTTTAAAATTTTATTTGCAAATGTCTGAATGCTTATTAAGTGCTCTTGCGTATATAACTCTGTCTATATAATCGATGCACTGTCCATCATGAGTTGCGACTTTGTTCCTTGCCATTGATCTCATCCCCTTCTGCATGTGGTTGCGGCACGCCTCGGGTGAGACTCACTGCTCTCCGGAGCAGGGTGAAAATGCCGGCGTGATCCTAGACTACATCGGACCCCTTTGTTGGCCACAACTCCTGAACCTGGGTCTTGTCCGCGAGACCTGACTCCTCGCCAACAAATGGTTCCGTTGCCGAGACCATGCATGTTCTGAGGGAAAGTAGATCATGGTATCGAGGATTTTTGAAGGAGAGATACGGCGATGGTGGGATGATCATCTCGACCAGTTCATTGCTCAGCAAGCAGAGCTGACCAAGAAAATGGAGGCTGCGATCAAGGAGCTCATCCTTTTCTCTGACTTAGCCAGTGATACGTACGAAATTTTCTGGGGAAGGTTCCCTACGAACCTTTACAATTGGTTGCGGAGATTACGAGCGACGGTGCCCTAAAAGGGCTCATGGAAGATAAACCACAGGTGGGCGCACGAAGATCTGGTGGCACTGCATCGGGTAGACACTGAACTAACCCGCGCGGTGGATTTTTGGGTAAGGACCACGTTGGAAGGATACACTATGGAGTTTGCTGCTGAGTGCTATCAATCCTTCTCGAAAGTCGAGGCTATCTTCCACTCAGGGCTAAGAGGGAAGCTGCTTAAGGAGGTTCCGCTGTGGATTAAAGCTCTGATGGTGGACGAGGGGTTGATTGAATTCCGCAAAACGAGTATGGAAGCGTAAACCACCCGTGCTGGGGGAAGGGTTGAGGGGACCCATGCTACATAGGATGTGAAAGCGGGAAGCGGGGAATGGATGTTGAGGCCGCATGCAAGTTGAGAGAGCGACGTGCGCATCGGCGGGCAGCGATCGCCGATAGGTGGCGAAGAAGGGTGATGCGAGATTTGAAGAGAAGAGAAATCGAGAGGAAAAATCAGAAGGATAGGAAGTATGGATTTGGATACCCGGGAAGAGGACGGGACAGTGGTGGAAGTGCAATGGGTGCATGGGAGCCCAGCGACGCGAGAAAGAGAGATGGTGACTAGCGGAGATGATGAAAAAATGCGGCCCGAAGAGAGTTCCGATGACGAGTGGCACGACGTGATGCAGCGGACGTTTCAAGAGCAGACGGCACTCATCCCTCCAGGCAGCCCTACTTCCCACATTATGCATGGCCAGGATCCCTAACTTCCCATGGTACTGTATCAACCTTTAAGTAATATTTTCATTCAGTTACAAGCATTGAGTCATTCGTACAGTAGTTCATCAGCGTCAGTAACGTCCGGTAATAGTAGTGTCCCGAGTAGTATTGTATTCTCTAGTGGAACCGTTGCGCAACCAGGGCCTGGAGGATTTATCTTGGTCAATACTCCGCAAGTGCACATGGCTGGATCTTTCACCCGGTATCCAAAGTTCTCTGGTCGGGGCAATGATGATGTAGAGCAACACTGGTATCTGTGCGAAGCCATCTGGAGGGCTCGGCAGACGCCAGATGCAGGGAAGTTAATAGAATTCCAGACCACACTCAGAGAGAGGGCTCTGTGATGGTTTATCAAGTGGTCCGAGGCTCATCCTAACCCCGTAATTGTGGACGTGAAGCGGAATTTTGTTCGCGAATTCAAGCTTCCCCAGATAGACCAGCAGGGCCTGTCAGAGCTGTGGGAAATTAAGCAGAAGGAAGGTGAGACCGCATGGGAGTTGATGCGGCGATTCAAGGACGCGATCGGGAAACTCAGCTACCTGATCGATCCAAACCACCAGAGGGACTGGTTCATCAAGGCTCTGCTTCCCTTGACACGAACCCCTCTCACTCAGTAGAAGATTGATAATCTGCAGGACGCTTTGGAGCAGGCCATGAAGATTGAAGCCATGGCGGGCTACCCCTAGGAATATCGCGGGGGGCCGGCCCCGCAAGACCCTTCTTTGATAGGGTTGCAACACCAGATCACCAGCTTGACTGAGAAGCTCAAGGAGCTCCAGCCGGTGAGACCAGCACGGCCGAATGTTTGGTGCACTCATTGTCTGGTCGAGGGCCATGTCGCAACCGAGTGTCCCCGGTTGCGCGGTACAGGGGCAGGACCCTTGGTGGCGGTGATCCAGGGGGGTCCACCACCTGGTGGTGGCGCGGCGATGAATCCGCAGGGGGTATACCAGCCGCAACAGCCTTACGCGGGGTTCCCACCTCAAGCGGGTTCCTCCACCACAGAGTACTGCGAGATTTGCCGGACGCTGGGGCACCCTCCTCGGATGTGCCCGATACTACAGAAATACTCCACGGTCCCAAAAAATGTGTACTGTGAGTTTTGTGTTTCCACGACTCACAACACCGAGCAGTGCAGGGCGCTCGATGCACTTGCGGATCGATTGGATCGTCCCTCCTACAGGGTGAACGAGGCTCCAAGGGGAAGAGGCGGAGGCATGAGGGGAGGCTGCACAGGCGGACGCGGTCCGGTGAAATGTTACAACTATGACCAGGAGGGTCACGTGGCTCGAGAATGCCCCCTCCCGCGACGACCCTGGTGTTCCCAGTGCCGGGTAAACGCCCACGCCACAGAGGACTGTCCGGAGCTCATCAAGAAGTGGGAAGAACGGGCGAGGCAGAGGGGAGTGAATCTGGTAAACTCGGAGCCGCGAGGGACCGCAACCCCAGACATGCAGAACGTCGCGATCGTGACGAGGGCCGGAAAGAAAACTGGAGAGGATGCCCACGGGAAGGAGCCCGCACGAGTGGTTCGGCCGACATCCCCGAAGATGTTTATCAGGCCCGAAGCCCAAAAGAAGTATTTCCAGGAGGCAGTTGAGGCGTTCACCCAGCTGCGGGATGAGGGAGGTCTGGAGGAGCCCATGTTGCCGGAATCTGTTGCGCAGAACGTCACAGGTACCATGGTCAAGGAGTGGCTCCGGCTATTCCTCAGGATTGTTGACAATGCTACGCTGCGGTAGCAGCTCAAGCATGCTTTGGAAGGAACACTGCAGGGGCGCACAGGACTTAGAGACTCGGCGAACGCTGCCCCTCAATACGTGCAGCGCGTCAAGCGGAACAAGCAATGAACAGGCAAAGAATTCCGACTTAACACGCAGGTCACGGGATTCCAAATCAGCGACACCATGCTGGACTTGGGGTCTGACGTCAACATTCTGCCACGGAAGACATGGGAGGCTCTTGGAAGGCCACGGCTAGCCTACTCACCAATCCAACTCCGGATGGCGAACCAGTACTGTATTCTGCCAATCGGCCGGCTTGAGGGTGTCGAGGTCGACGTTGCGGGGGTGAAGACATACACCGATTTTGAGGTTATTGATAGCATGGGCGACAAGGATCCCTATCCCGCCTTACTCGGCATTGATTGGGCTTTTGAGAATTACGCCATCATCGACCTTAAGAAGGAGCTGATGATCTTCGAGGATGGGGAGGTACGGGTAACCCAGCCCCTTGACCCGTATCAGGGCCCGCGATATACGGAAACAGTGGATAATCGGGAGGATGCTTAGATTATGGACCACCTTTACCAGATGACCGCAGGAAAGCGGGACGATTATATTAACCCTACCGCAACTGGCTCTGTCAGTTGGCGGAGTGTGTAGAGCTCGGAGCTTGTATCCGAACTCGCGTGGGAAGACTGGCAGCAAGGGGGGTATGAGACCACCACACGGAGATGTGCTTCCATTGCCCAAGTCCGGTGGGTAGGCACTGAGATCCGCGGATATCCCACCTTGTCGAACATGCAAGCGGTCAATACTTTCATTACCAAGGTGGAAGACATGGTCCCAGATGAAAGCCGGATGCCACTTTTGGATGTGGCCTTGCAATCCACGTCGGCCCGATGGTGGAAAAATCACCGCAACACTCTATTGCGATGGGAGTGCGTGGCGGATGCTCTGCGGGCACGCTTTAAAGAGGACGAAGGACCTTGCCGTATGCTTAAGTATCATGGTAATTCCGATCCGCGACAACATTTGCGGGCCTGCGAGGAGCAATGGCGTAGCACCAGGTACCCTGAAGAGCTGTGGGTCCACAGGTTTATCCACTCCCTGGGTACGATTCCCCAGGCCTGGTACCTGGAGGAAGAACGGAAATGGGGAACTCGCTCTTGGCAGGAAGTTACGGACAATTTCGTAAGGTGCTTCTTGTTCGAAGGGGAAATGGAGCAGGAGTCTCAGGCCCTACAGGCAATCAAGGGGGTCTTGTTTTTCCGCCATCCCGAGCCCGACAGGGGCCCGGTTGTGTCACGACCTGAGGTCAGGCGCGAGTTGGTTTGCCGCCGGATTGACGGCGATCCGGATGATGATAGTCTGGAGGACCTCAGGCATCTCTATTTTGACGAAAAGGAAGGAAAGCGGAACATCAGTGAAGAGCCGACGACTGAAGGAGTTCATTTACAGCCACTAAAGACGAAGAAGCTGAACATTGGAACAGACGAGAAACCCAAGCTCGCAACGGTGGGAGATTACTGGGACGAGGAAACGACAAAAGAAATTTTCAGCCTCCTCCGGGAATATGAAGACTTGTTCCCGTCCTCAGTTGCGGACCTGAAGGGGATCAAGGGAGACCTGGGCGAAATGCGCATCGTGCTGAAACCGGGGGCCAAACCGGTGAAGCACCGACCCTACCGGCTGAACCCGCGTATCAAAGAAAAAGTCAAAACGGAGATCGACAAGATGCTGGCTGCAGGTCTTATCTTTCCAGTAGAAGAAGCAGAGTGGGTGAGTCCCATTGTCATCCAGAACAAGAAGGACAAAGCGGAGATACGCGTCTGCGTAGACTACCGGAGTCTAAACAATGCCTGCATCCACGATCTGTTTCCCACTCCGTTCAGCGATGAAGTTCTAGATCATGTCGCGGGAAACGAAGCCTACTCCTTCACTGATGGGTTTTCGGGCTACCATCAGGTGCGCATCGCCGAAGAAGACAAAGCAAAGACGACATTCACCACTGAGTGGGGATCATTTGCGTACCACGTTATGTCGTTTGGTCTGAAGAACGCACCGGCTGTGTTTTCCCAGATTGTAATTGCTGCTTTCCGGGAGTACATTCACAAGTTCCTGGAGGTCTACATGGACGACTGGACCGTCTACAGCCTGTTGAAGAAACACGCCTCCCTGTTGCGTATTATGTTTGACCGGTGTCGTCAACTGCAGATTTCCTTGAACTTGAAGAAATGTATTTTTGCAGTTCCATTCGGCACCCTCTTAGGCCACGTGGTGTGCAAGCAAGGGGTCTGCGTCAATCCCGCCAAGGTCGCGGTCATCGTTCACATGGAAGCCCCCGAAACTGTGAAGCAGTTGCGGGCACTGCTCGGGCATACAGGATATTACAGGTGGTTTATCCGCAATTATGCAAAGATTACGGCCCCTTTGGAGAAACTGTTGCGGAAGTCAGAAGTATTCCAATGGACGGAGGAGTGTAGGAAGGCCCTCGACGCCTTGAAGGAGAAATTGGCGACAGCACCCATACTTGTTCATCCCGACTGGGATAAGCAGTTCCATGTGCATATTGATGCGTCTGGTATTGCACTTGGGGTTGTCTTGGCGCAACCCGGGGAGACGACAGTTGACCACCCCGTCTACTTCGCCAGCCGCAGGCTATCGAACGCGGAGAAGAATTACACTACGACCGAGCGGGAGGCGTTGGCGATGGTGTATTCCCTCCAGAAGTTCCGCCACTACCTTCTGGGCGGAAAATTCACATTCTTTACGGATCACTCCGCATTAAAGTATCTGGTGAATAAGCCTATGTTGGAATTCACGTTTAAGGTGATTGTCAAGCCCGGCAGGTTGAATTTTGGTCCCGATCATTTATCCAGGTTGGAGACGGGAGAGAATGAAGGTTCGTTGGATGATCAGCTGCCGGATGCCGATATCTTCCGAGTCGAAGCAGTACCGGATTACTTGGCTTACATTGCCACTTATCTGACCACGGGACAATGCCCTCAGGATTACACCCCACTCCAGAAATGCCACCTGGTCGTCCAGGCGGCCGACTACCAATTGATCGCAGGGTAGCTATACAAACTGGGCCTCGATGAGGTGTTGCGCAGATGCGTCCTTGACCACGAACGGGAAGCGGTGATGTGGGAGTGTCACAGCGGTGTTGCAGGAGGGCATGTGGGTGCGAAACCCACCGCAAGGAAGGTGCTCCAAGCTGGCCTGTGCTGGCCGACAGTACATGCTGACTGTAAGGCCTATGTGAAGCACTGCGATGTTTTCCAGCGGACGGGAAGGCCCTCGCACCGGGACGAGCTTCCGCTACACCCAGTGCATGTGTTGCGGCCATTCGAAAAGTGGGCTGTCGATTTCGTAGAACCCATCGCCCCGATCGCCAGACACTCCAAGGCCCGATACATTATTACCGCCACAGATTACCTCACCCAGTGGGCTGAGGCAGTGGCAGTACGCGACTGCTCGGCGGAGATAGCTGCCCGGTTTATTTTTGAACACATCATCAGTCGGTTTGGCTGTCCACGAAGCTTAACCAGCGATCAGGGTACGCATTTCATTAATGCCACGGTCAAGTCACTACTGGACACGTTTATGATTCAGCATCATAAAAGCAGCCCATACCACCCGCAGGCCAATGGTACTGTGGAAGCATTTAACAAAATTCTTGAAAAGGGCTTGACTAAGATTTACAATGCTCAGCGCGACGATTGGGATGAGCGTCTCCCGGCGGCATTATGGGCCTACCGGACCACGGTGAAACGCTTGACCAATCAGACGCCCTTCCAGTTAGTGTATGGACGGGAAGCTGTGATTCCCGCCGAGTTCACTGTACCCAGTCTTCTGATCGCTACGTCTCTTCAGTTCTCAGAAGAAGAATCGCTTCGGAAACGCCTCCAGGAACTACAGGAGCTGGATGAGGCCCGATTCCTGGCGGAATTCCACCAGAAGGTTGAGAAGGCCAGGAAGAAATCTTGGCACGACCGCCACATCAAGACCAAAGCCTTCCAAGTTGGCGGCAAAGTTCTCTTATATGATAGCCGGTTCCAGAAGTTTCCAGGCAAACTCCAGATGCACTGGCTGGGACCCTACTTTGTCATCGAGATCCGCGACTCAGGAGCCGTTCGGTTAGCACAGCTGGATGGCACAGTCCTCCCTGGGTGGGTGAATGGTGCACACCTGAAACCCTACCAGGAGTAGGTACCTTTCACTTTTCACCAATAACTCTCGCACCCGAGAGAACCCGTAGAGTAGCTTAGCCGAATAACTCTCCCGCAGCCGGGATGAGCGTAGGGAGTCTTTTCTGTTCATAGGTAGTCTGTCAATAACTGATCAGTTGCGGGGACCGCGCCGCAACCGACTATGGTCGGGGCGGCACCAGTCCAGCGTGTCGTCCTTGTTGGATCCATCCACGTGCCAGTATCAGTCCAGGTCATCGCCGTCAGTCCTTTTCATCAGTCCTTTCCGTCAGTCCTTTTTGTCAATCCGTAGGATCGCTCAGATTTGCATCATAAATTACCATAAGTAGACAATAATCGTACCATAATCATTTGCCAGCATCCGCAGTTCCCTCAGCCGTCGCGTCCGCCCATTTCCCCATGACGCCGTCAGCAACTGTTAGATTACACACAGGCATGCGATCGATCGCACGATTATCGCAGGCAAGAAGGCCAGCGAGAATTAATTGTCGTTATGGGGTCTCATCAACTCCGCTCGTGCCAGGTGATGACATAACTTGCATGTAGACCATCAGCACGAGAATGACGGACCAGTTCAATTTGGCAATTGCAGAGACTCCAGAGCGGTTGAAGTCTCAAAGCGCACTGCACCAAGATAGAAGCTCCAGAAGAATTCTCCAGGTTTACCAGCGCCGTGCCAAGATGCCAAAGGCCCTCTTATCCGTTGCTGAACCAGTGCTAGACAGTCGAGTCCACAGAAGAGATTCGCTGGTCGGCAAATATGACAGTGCGGCGTTGATAGACGCCAACCTGTCCGACCTAGCCGAATTCCCCCACCTCCATTGGCAGACATACATGGAGCATCACTACACACCAGGCAGCAGCTCAAACAGCCGAATGCGGCCAGAGTACAGGGGCCTACAGCAATCGTCTTTGATGAGTTTAAGAACTCTTCCTGTTTTTGGGACTACAGGACCGGCCCTGCAATGCACCCGGTTCCTCCTCAGCCGAATCCAAAACAGCTCCTTGTGGCTCAATGAGGAAATCCCCATTCACGCCGAAGACATTCATCGGCTCACAGGGCTGTCCCAGAATGGCGCAGATGTCTCCGCTGCCGGCCAGACATATTCCAAGCGTGCCCGAAAGTCGGGAGATACAGACCTATATACCAAGTATGGCACTCGCCGGGGGGGGGGAAGGGTGCCAAAATTTATTTGATTAACAAGCCGGAGATTCGGTTCGCTTGCTATCTCATTGCTAGCAAGAAGATGCGGCACTATACCAAGGGAGAGTGCACCTTGGATACCATCTCCATTGCGGAGCACTGTATCCAAGGCACCAGGCTGAATTGGTGTTCTTTCGTGCTCAAAGAACTGTTCACGGCATGTGAAGAGAACTACAAGCGCACGACCAGTTTCATCTACGGTTACCTGATTGTAGCTTTCGCCATGTGGAAGTGGCACATTCCTCCTGTCCGGCTGCCGGCAGAGACTACCGCGAGCCAGCCCCTCGCGATGAAATTCACCCTGTGGCAGGTGTCCTCTGACCCCAGCACTAAATAGGTGAACGCGGAAGCGTTTCGGGCTTGGTACGAGTTAATGAGAGATGTGGTGGCTAACCAGCAACGGGTGCCCAGGCACCTGTTGGACGAGTATAGTAAGCAGGTATGGTTCAGGGTAAGCCACAGGCACACTTACCTCCGCCCCACTTGCGTGCCGGAAGCCACCTTCCACATGGCGCCGCTCAGATTCTAGCTGGACGATGACACCTTCCACCGCGAGGTCTCTACGTGGCCGAGGGTCATCAAGCACATCTGCGACGGGATCCCCCGATATAACTTTGAGCGGATGCTGCCGACACAGTGGACTGCCGAGACAGGCGCAGCAGGGTCCTCACAGGCCATGGCGGGACCTTCTCAGCATGCAGTCGGGACCTCACAGGAACTGCCCGAATCACTGGTCCCTGTCGTACAGCACTTCAATGCCCAGGTACGAAGTCTCAACGTGGCGACCCAAGTTGTTTCAAGTGGTGCCCCGTTGTTCCCTTTATTTTATGAATTCCACTTTAGTCATTCTCTTGCTCCGTCCCATACTGCCCCTCTCACTTCTCCCATCCCCACCAACTTATTCACTTCTACCAGCCCCATCATCACCCCGATGGGCGAAACGGGCCCGGCACCAGATCAATCAGACCCCCCTCCTTCCAAGCGGGCCCGCATCGACGTCCCAGATCCAGTGGTGGACCTTACTGATGATGATCCTCCATCCACTCCACTCACAGGGACATTGATTCCGGAGGAACCCCTGATAGATCCGTCAGAATTCCTCAACATTCGACTCCCCCATACCACCTCCACCCGTCCACCGCTCCCCCCACCGGTCATCCACCTGCCACTTCATCCGTTCCATCCAACTCCTCTGCCACTGTATCAGACCCTCTGATCCGGGAAATTTTTGGAGGAGACCACGGGGCCAAAGTCACCTCCAGTACCGAGGTCGTAGTACCACCAGTTGACCCCGTGGCCACACCCCAGGATCCTGTCTCTACTATATTTACCCGGCTGGCCAATGTTGTGGCTGACTCGGTCGAGGCTCCGCCTGAGCGTGCTGACCCTCCCCCCACAGACCAGACCACTCAGCAGGACCGACCTGATTCTGATATGGGCACCTCAATGCAGCAACAGACATCGGTCTCTCCTCCTGAGAACTCCAACCGATCAGTGGCCAGTGGGCAACCTCTGCAGGAGCGAATGCCGGAGCAGGGCGCCCCTGGCAACCCCAACGTAGAAACCTGGGGCACAGGCCAGTTGTACCTACTCATTCAGCGGGCGGCCCTAAAGGCCGAACAGATTCATTCAGAGCTGCAGCAGCGGTGCACTGAGCAGCACCACCAGATCACAGCGCTTACTGAACAGCACGATCAACTGACCAGGGAGAAGACCTACCTACAGGAGCAGGTCACCATTGCTGCTCGGGCATTTTCAGACCTATGGCCCGCTATAAGGGCTCACCATGTCCCACTTCCTGATGATATCACGAAGAGCAATGTGGCTGTCAAGGCTTACCACATTCGGTCTGCCTTCACTGGTCTATGCAGGGAAAATCAGGAACTTCAAGCGGCGTTAGCCGCACGGCCTGCACTCCCCGACCCACAGATTTTATACTCAGAACAGGTAGCTGCCAATCAAACCCAGGCAGCTCGCATGCAGGCGACCCTTCACTCCATAGCAAGCGAGGCTTAGGGCCTCCTGCGAAGTCTGCAGGAGTGTTCACTCACCCTCACGGTTAAAACACAGCCCATCTCCGCCCAGCTGCAACAAATTTCTAGGGAAATTTAGGAGACCGCAGACCCAGTGCGGTTAGATCAACTCTATGCCTAGGCAGACGAGCTTGAGGTTCAAATGCAACAGACCGAGGCCAACTCAGCAGCAGCCAAGCAGGTCATTCGGGAAATCCGTCCGCCCATTCAAGCCAGTGCCAAATCAATACAACAGCTGGATGCAAAGGCTGCGACCCAGCTTACCACGATGTTCGGGGCCATCCCGACGAATATAGAGGAGGCCACTGCCACCAAGATCACTGAAGAAGCAGACTCGCTAATGCAGGAATGGCAGCAAGCGGTGTCGGACTTCACCGGGCTCAAAGATATAGCACTCCGCAGGGTCCCGGAGTTGGGGCCCTTGTTTGAACAGCCGCTTGGAGGAGCACAGCAAGAAAGGGCATGGGACGAAGGCACAGCAGAATAGGGCACGGGAGCCAGCGGGGCAATGGAGGTGGAAACTGTCATTTGTAATTGACTCGGGGACGAGTCAAGGAATTGTGGTCGGGGCCTGTTGGGGCCCTTGTTTTTTATTGTTTTTGAAATCTTGGTTAGAACATTTTGAATTTTGACCTTTTGAGTTGCGGCATGAAGACACATGGCAATCGTGACCGCGTCGCAACTACCAGGAGTCGTGGAGCTATCAAGGTGGCGCGGAAGCATGAGATAGCTGAAGATAGAACACGCACAAGTACAGATGAAGAAAACACACAGCAGAAGACAGAAAGCGGAACACGCAGATAACAGGAGAGAAGCTGGGAGCAGCTGAAGAAAAGACACAGAGGAACTGATAGTCGCGAGAGCGGGTGAATAAATAACAGTCACCCGGCTGAAAGAAAGAAGATGCTGCAGAGGTTGTGAGGCTCATGACAGGAGAAGGATCACAGAGCGACTGCGGGAAATCATGCATGACCTTTCTATGGTTCCTCATCTTCTCTATTCTACCTTTCTGTTCCGGAAACCATCTGTATCAGATTTGTAATCTATCGCTGAAAATGCTATGTAATCATGTGCTTGGCCAAGAGATTAATACAATGAAAAGTTTTTGTCTCAATGAGAGGTTTACATGCATGTAATGTGTTTATGCTGGTTTAAAATTTTATTTGTTACTGTCTGAATGTTTAGTAAGTGCTCTTGCGTATAGAACTCGGTCTATGTGATCGATGTATTTTCCATCATGAGTTGGGACTTTGTCCCTTGCCATTGATCTCATCCCCTTTCTGCATGTGGTTGCGGCACGCCTCGGGTGAGACTCACTTGCTCTCGGACGGGTGGCATGCGGCGTGATCCTAGACTACATCGGACCTTTGTTGGAAACCCCTGACTCCTGAACACAGGTCTTATCAGCGAGACACGACTCCTCGCGAACGGTTGATTATTTTCCTTTTTTTAGTTGTAATAAATGTGTAAAGTAATAATTTATATATATATATATATATATATATATATATATATATATATATATATATATATATATATATATATATATATGTATGCCTCTGCCTCCTCCTTCTCCTCCTCCTCCTTTCATATATGTCATAGTTATCAAAATCGGCCAGTCAGGACAGCTGCCGGTTGGAACCAGTCTTGCAACCCGATCAATAGCCTATTCTCACCTGTTTTGGCCGGTTAACCGGACCTAACCGGCCGGTTAAGTAAGGAACCGGCCAGTTTATGCATAAACCGGTCAGTTCCGTACTTAACCGGCCGGTTAGGTGCTCCTCCATGAGTTGCAAATTCCTCAGTGTCTCCTCCATGAGCTTCAAATTCCTCTATTATACTAGCAACAAACTTGTCTAATAACTCATACTCAACACCTTATAGTAGCAACAATACACATGATGACTGATAAATACAAGGCTGGCTAGCATAAAATCCCTGGCAGCATGCAACTCATCAAGTGTACTTGATGACAATTTCTATTCTCAAAACAATCAGCAACAACCTTATTTCACACTCAGCTAGGAACTGTCAGACCCTCTCTCTATGCTCACACATAGCAACAACATAAATACAAAACCTTTCACACAGCATACAAGAAATTCGATCATGGCATCAAGACTGATGCAAATGGTCTGACGCCACTCAAGGGACAACAACATACAACCTAATGAAAATGTGACTGGCAATAATAAATTGACCACTAGAAAATTCCCGCTTGGAAATGCACTAAACTGGCTACTGAGTTTTCTGGGTTTTAATGAATCTTTTCAGTGATAAATTTTGTCAAACACATTGTGAGTAGACTGCTAAAGTTGTAATTCTCTCTCAACTTGTTACAAATAGCACTAATAGTGGGTTTCATAAACCAATTCAATACCTCTAAGTGTTGTAGATGTTTTTCTAGAAATTTATTGGCAAGCAAACATAGATAATGAAGAATACAAGATCTTCAAAATGCTGGTCTAATATATATATATATATATATACTAAACCCAGAATTTTCTTTAAGGCTGATACAATGAATTGACAACAGATCTGAGTAGGGACAGATTGTATATTATAATATTAACTCAGCAATAAAACACAGTGAATAATATAAGAGAAACATGATACATTACTTCAACAAGTTTGCTTATGTATTTTTCGATGATATGTATTGCATTTGCTGCCATTTTGATATATTCACCTTTGCATGGTATATAAATGAGCAAAATTTTCATATTTTGTCTCTATTGGCTTGGAATCATGGTTGCAAATCTTAAAAATAGTTTTTATTTATTTTTATTTTTTTTCATTTTATTAAAAAATAATTATTTAATGTATTTTTTTTAAAACCGGTTCATTGAGATCTGATCGCTACCGGTTAGATCGGTTCCGGTTCGAAACCCGGTTCATTAGCTCCACCGATCCGGTCACCGGTTCTGGTTTTAATAACTATTATATATATATATATATATATATATGATTAATAATCTTTACAAGACACTACTTTTTGTTTATGTTGTAGATTGTTGGGTGAATATTTGTTACCATCGCCAAATACTTTACCTTGAACATATCGAGATCTACGTGCTATTATGAAACACTTTGGAATGGAATATAACACTATAGATGCATGTCCTAAAGATCATATTATATATTATGGAGAACATGCGTTGAAAACAGAATGTCCGAAATGTGGTACCAGTAGATATCGAACAGATCAACTAACCAAAAAGGTGCCTCAAAAGGTTCTTCATCATATTCCCATAATTCCACGTTTGCAGCGAATGTTCAGGTGTAACAGCATAGCACAGTTTATGGATTACCATTCAAAGAATAGAAGTGGAGATGGTGTTCTTTGAATGCCTGCAGATGGTTCTGCATTTAGAGAAATCGAGGAAAAATATGTATATTTTAAAAATGAACCTCGTAATGTCAGGCTTTCATTGGCAGCTGATGGTGTTAATCCATTCGGAGAGCTTAGATCTACTTACTCAGTGTGGCCTATTTTTCGTTATCAACAATAACATTCCTCCTTGGATGTCAATAAAGAGGGAGCACATAATGTTGACTATGATTATTCCAGGTATTTGATACATTATTTCTTTGAATGTAACATTTTCATTTCTCTCGTTGTTTGAATAAATATATATTTTATTTATTTACTTACTTATATATACATATATCATGGGAGTAATTATTATGTTCCGTAATTTTTAACAATTAGGTAAGTACCAGGTCAAAGATATGAATGTATATATTGAGCCTCTTATCGATGAGCTAATACAGTTATGGCATGGCATCACTATGTATGACATCACTAAACCAATCAAGCGGAAGAGATTTCAATGTCGTGGAATGCTTGTATGGACAATTCATGATGCCCCAGGACTAACACATGTTTGTGGTATGTAATATTTCATTACACTTTAATATGATACATAATTATCTAAATTAGATATACCATATTGCATGTTTTAAAAATGATCTCATAGTATATTAATTGTTATTGATCCATCTATTGCAGGTCTTCAAACAAAGGGTAGATTTGCATGTCCAGTTTGTGGCCCTAAGATGAAGTATCTTCATTCACCAGACTTAAAAAAGATGGTGTTTGATGAGTTTAGGCACTTCCTCCCTAGGAACCATAAGTATCATACTACTGAAAAACATCTTTTCAATGATAAAGAAGAAACTAGATTAAAACCACGAAGAATGACACCTCAGTTGTGGATGTTGGAATATAACAGAATTAATAATCGTCGAGCAGCTGGTACGTAATTTGTGTGTATATATATATATTATTTGTTTATGTAATGTTTGGAATTTTTGTTTTAACTAATGAATTTATTTTATTGTATTTTATAATTAATATTGTTATGATTTATTTTATTCTTTGATATCAAGGTCATCGTCGCTATGAAGGTACTAATATTGTACTTCCACCTGGAATGAAATGTTATCCTTCTCAATTCGCGAGGTTGCCCTACTATGAGGACCTAAAAATAGCTCATTTGTTTGATACAATGCATGTCGGGAAGAATGAGACAGAAATGTTATGGCAAACCATAGATGGTGCACATGAGAGAGATAAAATTGACAAAATTTGTGCTGACATTGAGAAATCAAATCATGCAATGAAAAGTGTGATCGACGGATCAAATAACAATGGAGGTCGAAATTATAATAATATTCCATGGTTATTAATAGAACAACAAAGAAATGATGTAAAAGAGGTCGTTAGAAGAATTAAATTTCCAACAAGTTTTGCTTCAAACATAAATAATATCTTAACGAAGAAAGGTGACTTCAGTGGGGTGAAAACACATGATTGGCATACCTTTATTAAGGTAATTTTTTTGGTATACGTTTTTGTTTGTTATTGCTTGAATACATATTTTAAATTTTCCTTTTTTTTGTTTAATTTGGAAACCAATAACGATTCATTTTTTATTGTTATAGTATGTTCTACCTGTATCTCTCCCAAACGACTTCGACAACAATGTCAAACAAGTTATATATGGTCATAGTAAATACATGAGGTAAGTAGTTTTGATTTATACGCAAAATCTAATTGCTACAATTTATTTTTGTACTTGATGAAATGATGTATTAATTTACTTGTAATGAAATATATATTGTGTTTCATTGAAATAACCTTGCGTAATGATTTGCAGATGGTTGTCATTGAAAGAAATCCATCAAGATGAAATAAAGTATTGGAAGAGAGAAATTCCTCGACTAATGTGTGAAATGCAAAAGTATCTACCTCAAACATTTTTCAATGCACAAGAACACTACTTGATACACCAAGTTGAGGAGATTGAAATGTGTGGACCAGTACACACAAGGTCAATGTGGATGGTCGAGAGGCACCTGAAATCCTTGAAGGCTTTGGTTAAACAAAGAGCACGACCTGAGGGTTATATGGTGGAGGGATATGTGGTATATCAATCCATGGTGTATATTAGTCATTATCTTCCTAAATTAGCTGCGCCAGTCATGAAGGCGGTGGATTGCATTTGGGATGTGAACTCCATCAAAAATTTTGAAGAGGAGCACCTGTTGGGAAAAGGTAGAATGAAGAAAGTGAGAGGTAAAAGATTTATTATGTATAATACATATAATGTTTCATTTTTTTACATCATGTATATGATAATTATATTCATTTAGGTCTTATTATTTCATAGTTTATTAATTAATATAATTTACCATGGTTATAAGTAATATTTATTAATATTGGTGAATTATTGTTTTTTTATTCAGGTGCTCAAGATTATGAGGCACTACTTTTATACATTGAAAACAATCTTGAGTGGATGAGTGAATGGATTGAAACATGTAAAGCACGTAACGACGGTAGGTTATCATGGCAACTACTGTCTGAATTGATTAGAGAAGCGTATCGTAGTGGAGATGGGAACGTTACGGATAGGGAAATCGATTTAGCATATGGTTTGAAAGATAGAAAGGTAAGCAATTAATTCACCTATTTTATTCATTACTTATTTTATACTATATTTATAATGTGACAAGAAGTTTTATTTTTTAGTTAATTTTCATGTTGTGTAAATTATATGTTTAATTATTAATTGAGAATGCATCTTTTTCATGTTTGGCATATTGCAGTTGAAACACCACAAGGCTATGTGGTGCAATGGTCTTCAATTTCGCGTTAAACAGTTGGATGATAACAGGAAAACTTCTGATAGTGGGATAACTGCAGTATTCCAGGTCACTAATGTTTCCTCCAGGAGTGACAGACATCCTCGAGAATCTGAAAATAGATATTATGGGTTCTTAGATGATATAGTTGAGTGTGAATTTAATTCCTTCAAAATAGTTTTGTTCGACGTCAAATGGTATAGGCTACGAATGAATGTACGTGATGATGATAGAACACTTATTCAACATGACAATGGATTTCCAATGGTTAAAACATCGCAGTTTGAAGCAGGAAAATATCGCTATGTTTTTCCAAGCCAATGCGAACAAGTATTTTACTCAGAGGTTCCAGGTGAGAACGAATGGTCATTTGCTATTAGATATGATCCAAGAGGAAGGCCAGTAGAGTATACTGTAGAGGAAGAATATGATATTGATCAAGAAGAAGATGATGCAGTGGCAGATGAGCAGGAAGATGCATTGACAGACGAAGAAGATATCTTAGAAGATGAACCAGGCATAGGAGATGAGGCAATAATTATTGATGATGATGTCGATGAGGATATTATTGAAAATGACATAATTGATGATGATGATGACATGGTCGATCATTTCAACACCGTTTCTGAATCAGATGTTGATATAGATGTCGATCAGTTGGATGAAGATCAAGAAGATATAGAAGAATATTGATACAGATGTTATGTTCGAGTATGAGCTGGTATGTTATAACTTTATATTTTAATATGTAGGAATTATTGTCTGTTGGGAAAAATACTGAGAGGGGGGGTGAATCAGTATTTAGGGCTGACTGAAAACTTTTCACCAGAGATCTTATTATGTTGTTAATTCTTTACTTGGATTATTGCATCATTCTTTTAGTAAACATGTGAAAAGAAATAACAGAATAAGCCATTACACAAAAGGAACACATATGAACACTAGTATTTAAGGTGGAAACCCAATTTGGGAGAAAACCACCGCTACTGTCGTCTCAGTCTTCAATATTTATTATAAAGAAAACATCTTACAATTTTGTGCTGGCGCAGACTCATACCAGCACGCAGGCACCAACCTGCAGAAGGCTTCAACCTTCTCTCGTTCTCCAGCCTCTCCTGGAATGGAGCTTCGACCCCCTGATTTAACACCAGCTTGAACTGGTAGAAAACTTCCACTTCTATGCAGAAGACTTGAACCCTCAGATCCACCGAATTTCTTCAATTTCTTCATCAGACTTGCATCAGATCTTTATTATTTCTTTGTTGATCTTCCTAGAGCTTTTCATTTCCTCGATCAACTCCATAGGTGCATCATGGATTCAGCGTTATCAGACAACAGAGTTCGATCATGTAGATCTCATAAAGAGATTTTTATTTACAATGCCTCTGCATGCACACCTCGTACTATGATTCTCATCACCTTATATAGTTTTCACCTTTATTGAAACCATGGGTCAAAACCATTCAATTGCTAATGGTATTATTAAAATTCGAACCAATCCAAATTGAAATCCCGATCTTTGTTGTTCCATGCTCGAATTGTCCCAAAGGTAATCTCTATCTCCGCCAAATAATACTATAGCCAAGGTAAAGTACCAATAGCGTGCCGCTGATGGTTTCCTTTCTTTTATTTATCAAATTCGTGGAATTTGATAAATAAATATTATTCACAACCTTTGGAAATTAAATATATAATAGAACTTTATAGTAATAACCAGTGCTTTTATCAAAAGGCTTTTAAATAGACCTTTGGTTCCGGCCCCACATACATAATCGATGGCCCAATCAATATAATTTAAAAAACTGGGGCCCATCGCTTACGATCATTTCCATCTGATGGCGGAGAACACATCGCTTGGCATCAGATGATCCGATGGATATCATTCGTTGATGATGCACGGATGATAACGCACGATGGCGAGCCATACCTTGGGTAACTTTCACTCATCTATAGCAAATGAACACCGTCCGATGACCCCTTCCCAGATCAACAGTGCTTATCAATATCGCTGGGCATCCTGCGTCAAGCAATAATGCGCAATGGCACACAGTGACAAGTAGTTTTGTGGAGTCGTACAAGGACGCGTGTCGCGCGTTCTATGGAATCGCTCCCAACCTCTTGAAAACTGCTTGCCCGTCGAAGGTGGTGCGATAGAAACCACAAACCACCTTTACTGTTTTCTCGGTCACGGTTCCACTCTTCCACGCAGGGTTCCGTCGCGCTTCCGTTTGTTATGTTCCACCTCTTTCCTTCCAGGTTCCGTTCATGATTCCAAAGGGTTAGTCCGTGTTCCACCGAAAGTTCAATGCCAAATACTCTGTTTTAGTTCTTTCGCGTTATAACTGGTTTGCTCTCGCTCCTTGTTCCTTTCTCCATGAAAGCCAGTCAGCTCCTTACTAATAGAGTAGACCCTTCCATCATATATTTAACGAATATATATAACTCCACTGTCTACCAGTTTGGATACACTGTCAACCGTATTAACATCGGTTCCTCGATCAACATACAGAGCACAGGGTTTCTTACGGATGTCAATTATCCTTCATCGGGATGCATACATATGTTCACACATGAATTAACTCGTCCTTATTTATATCGATTCTCCATTAAATACAGAGCTTGCCATCAAGGACAATCATATAATAGGATACAGGAAACATATTTCCAACATTGTCTTTAAATAATTTACTAATTATGCGGGTTTGTTGCATGTTGTTTATTATTTCAAACCAATAAATAATGGCCTTACTATTGTTTATTATTTCGCAGGATTCATAGGATTCATTTGATTCTATGGTCAGGTCTATGAAAAAACCAATTAAACACTTAAATAGTCAAGATCTGGAAGACAGGCTTTACCCCCACCATAAATTGCTGAAAAACTGGCCTTCAGTTCAGCTTGCTGTGCTGAAGACGAGGGTGGATTTGCATGATCAGTTGAATGAAAATGAATTAGATATTCGGGATGCTTTTGAGGGCAGATCCATAAGCCCCATAGATGAAGATCCCATTGCTGCAGAATTTCTGTCTGCATTGAAGCACAAGTATAGTGTTGTATCGGAATACAAATTAGAGGACAACTATACCAAGTCTAAATCAACTGAATCCAGTTCTAGTGCTCTTGAACTTACCGAATTAAAGCCAGAAGCGTGATTTACAATCTCTAATGGGAACGGGTATGGTAGTTCCAATATTGGATTGGATGTCCGGAGCTCTGCAATAGGCACTGGACCTGATCGTAATGAACCCCAACTAATTCAATGTGATGAAAATATGGACTTTGATGATGATCGGGAAAACAAGCCAGAGCATTTTGGCAATATTGAAGAAACTGAAGAGGTTTCCTGTGATCGATTGAATCAACTCAGCCATAAGACATCTACTGCAGGCTGGTTTGTATCAGAAGGAGAATCGGTTTTGCTTTCCCATGATGATGGATGTTGCTCTTTTCACGATATAGCAAATTCAGAGGTGTGGAGGTTTTAATTATTGTACTTAATTTTGGGGTTTATGGGTGTTATAATTTATACATTTTTGGATTTTCTATTAGAAATAGGGAAAAGCCTAGGGGTTAGATTATTCTCATGGTTTAAATTTCTATATTTGAAATAAAATTCACCAATTTCTATTTAAAAAAATGATTTGCCTAAATATTTGATGTATTTTAAATAGGATGTAGTTCATTTCAAAAACTGTTGAAATTTTCTAGAAACTATGATTGGGATTTCAAGAATATTTATGCACTCTTTAAATTTTTCCTTAACATAAAGGGAAGTTGATGTATGAGTAACACCAATATTGTTTTTTTCCAATCTCCAGGAGAAGGCTGAATATAAAGCTCCATATGGGCTTACCCCAAACATGTGGGGTGATTGCTGGTTGATCAGAGCAGCTGGTTCAGATGGTTGCTCTGGTAAATATGTTGTGGCAGCATCTGCAGGTTGTACATTGGACTCGGGTTTCTGTTCATGGGACTTTTATAATAAAGAAATTATGGCATTCCATACTGAATCAGAGGCCTTCACTTCAACGTCCAGTACCATCTCTCCAATTTTGGTAGAGAGGGATGTCTCGGGGAGAAATTTTGGCTTTGCAAATGTTGTGCCAGAGAATCAACATTGGTGGTACATGCCATGTGGGCCTCTTATGGTATCTACTGCCAGTGCCCAAAAGATAGTTAATATTTATGATATTCGTGATGGAGATCCTGTGATTTCAATGTGTTTGTTTTGAAATTTTAGGTTTCATAGTAAATCATCAATGGGCTCTAAAATAAGGCCACATTGAAATCTTGGATACATGTTTCATGCCAAAATCAGTTGTATCTTCCATAAATACACAATCTTGGACCACTCTGTATAAATCTTCTTCTTGGACAATATTACATCTCCCTCATTATACAGGTGGTGTTCTTACATGCATAGCAAAGGCATTGTTTTGGCAATCATTTTTTAAGTCACTAGATATTGTGGGTACAAGGATCTAGGGTCTCCACATGAAACTGTGTTGCCCGGAGACTCACTCTGCCTATCCTTAAATTTGTAAACATAGTAGTATGCCAATGCTTCTTTCATTTTGTATGCATAAGATGATTTTTTGTCAAATTCCATAATTGTTTTTAAGTTTTATCCATCCCAGTTTTGTTGTGAATGCACAGGTTTTTGGCTCAACACATATCTGTTATATCTTTGTACTTTTCCTTTACTAATTATTTGAAATTTCTAGTTATATTTAGAGGTGTCTTTTAAGGGATGAGGGGAATTACTTGGATTTAGTGCTGCCAGGCTTATCATTTATTCTCCAAATGAAGCCCTGTAATCTGTAACACTATATGGGCATGCAGCTCACTTGTTAAAATATAGTTGATACAATACGTTGTACATGAAGCTTGGAATTGTGTACATTCCTGGAATATATTAATTTGCAGGCATGCTTAAAAGAGAGATAGGTTTTGATAAAATCAAAAACCTTGAACATGAAGAAAAAAAAGAGGCAATTATTTTATACAGATAGAACCAAGACACTATCTCCTCATTAATAACAAAACCTCAGTCCAAAAATCATATGTACAAATTCTAGAAGTTGAAAGTTGAAAATTTCTGAAATGGAACCAGGCCCTTTTCAAAAGAATAAATTTAGTAAAAACGAGGGTGAAGAAAGTTATCTTATCAAAATTTCCACATACCATGTTAGCAAGGAATGACTACGAGTCCTGAGCAGTGAGACTGAGGAATTGCTCTTTTGCTGCAGGTTGCAGTTCTCTTCTCCAACACGATGAAAAGAAAATTATTAGCTTTGGAGTCTGAAGCTCGAGTCACAACTTGGAAGTTGGTAAGGAAAATTATCAGGGTTGTTGCCGGTTGGCTTGGAGTTCGCAGCCTAATTAATTTTCTTTAATGCATTTCCTTCAATGCTGCGCCAGTTGTCACTGGCCAGCAACCTTTACAATAAAATTTATTAGACCCGTCACGCTATGAGGAAAATTTGACGTGATCACTGATCATTGATTTCTTATTGTGATAACAAACATTGGAGATTTACTGTCCTGTTTTAAATTTTTATTTTTATTTTTTAAAATTGAAACCGCCGTCGGCATACCGACGCCTTGTAAGCATCGCTCTTTTGACGTTTTGAATGATTTCCATTTTCGTCGGTCTTGTGACGTCCGTCGATATTGCGACAGCTCTAGAAACGTCGGAAGAGCGACAGAAAAAAGAGGTCGGAAGGGCGACGTCCAAAATTTCGGACCACATTTTGTCGGAATTGCGACAGTTCTTCCTGGCGTCGATATTGTGACGCTTCTGGAAAGCGTCGGTCTTGTGACACTTTTGCAATACGTCGGTCTTCTGACACTTTTGTACGGCGTCGGAAATGCGACAGTTTAGACACGTCGGAAGAGCGACAGTATAAAGACGTCGGAAGAGTGTCGTTCAAAACGTCGGACGACATTTCGTCGGAATGGTGAGACTTTACAAACGTCGGAAGAGCGACGTTAAAAACGTCGGACCAAATTTCGTCGGAATGGCGACACTTTACAAACGTTGGTTTGGGAAACGTCGGAAGAGCGACGCGTGTTTGGAAGCGACGGGGAAGTGTCGGTAGTGCGACACTTTGTAAAGGCGTCGAAATTGCGACCGCACGACAAACCACGTTTTTCCCGGCCTCGAACTGTCGCTCTTGCGACGACTGTGTGTCGGAATAGCGACTATTTGGCCGTCAGAAATTTTCTGTGGACTATTTCTCACTTCAAGGGTTTTAACCACGTCAAATATTGGTCCACTGATCTATAATCTATTTGTGGGTAGTGACCTTTGGTGTTTGATATAAATAACTTACCCTGTACATTCCTACAAGCTTAAATTCCTGTACAAATTCTTTTTTGACATCATCTACCATTGTATTTTAGTGCAATTGAGACCACTTAATGAACCATCTCAATTCTCTTTCCCTAAGAGTGGTTTGGAATTCATTTAAATTTACAAAATCAAGAGTTTGGCAGGCCCTCCATATGGCTTCACACAGATACCAATGCTGCTTTACATCATTGTTCCCTTTAATAGAGAACTCAAGATATCTGGTGAATGATCTCGCCATGGCTGAAGTTGTGAGAGGAGCATAAATCCACACAACCCAGGATGCAATTATCCTTGCAGGTTTTTACTACTATTACTAGTTCTACTGCCAATAACACCAACTTTGTAGGTAACATGAACACTATGAACTCTTATGAATTTGATTAACTTAGACAAAAAATTATCATGATTATGATAAAGTACTAGGGGAATGTCGAGGGAGACACTACTTGAGCTATGGGGATGCGAGTCATTGATTACAGTGGACACATCATTTTTTTCAAATAATCTCCTTATGGAAAATTTCAGGTCATCATCCAGGCCTTCCTTAGAGCCTATTTCGCCCATTCCATCCAACGTTTGCATTTCCATTGGTAGGGAGGGGTCCCTATCACCCTTATGGCCCATAGTCGCTAAGGTCATCTATGCTCTTCTGGAAGGACCAACTTCCACTTTCTCACCCTATTCTAGACCTCCTAACACCTCTCCTGCTTGGTGTGTTACCTTATATCATCAATTAATTTCCCGTAGAGACCTCTCTTGCCAGTTCTCAGCTATCCGCACTCTCCTTTTCACCATTAGATCCTTGCCCTTTTAGAATTCCTCCATGTCCATTTATCTGATATTCTCATAGTTCCCTACTTGGTAGCATCCATCCCTTTAGGTCCTTCCCCCAGTACTAGGCATTTAAGTTTTCATGGTTGGGTTTTGGAACACCAACAAGTTATCCTCCACCACCAGAGCCTTAACTTTCAATGAGATTTCTTTTAGTAGTCTTCCTCGCAATCCTGACCTGAACACGAGCTCAGCTTTAGAGAAGTATTGATGAATCTCTGTGGAAAGCTCAATAATGTAACCCTCTAGAGTGGTATGCACCTAGAAATCCAAAGCTCACATTGATGTATCTCGACAAGATCCACTTGAGTCCAGGTACAACGAGATCAAATTTTTCTACTGGTATTTCCTTTTACTTGCACTCTACACAACCAATTATGGATATCCTATGGAAATTTGCAATAGAAGATCTTGTATTGATTGCTAGATAGTTTTGTGTACAAGATATTTTCCTTTAACCTCTCCACACCTTATTGAAGAAGTTGATATTGTTGAGAGACGAACCAATCCACTTGTTCGTGCCACCAATCTTGCAGATCCTTATTAAATATCCTCGATACCATATTCCAAACCCCTTTTTAAAATTTCAGGTCTAGGAAACATAACCATTTTTTGGCACAAAAATATTAACATGGTTGAGACACCGGGTTCGGGCAAAGGGTCCAACAAGCTCCACTGTAGTCTAGCAAAATGCTAACATTTTCACCTTATCCAAGATGAATAAGGAGTCTCACCCGAGGCATGCCATGAACTTAGTCAGATAAGGGTTGAAATCCGGTGTCAAAAGGAATCACATGAGAGACGCAGGTGTTAAAGAACCCCGAATTATATCAATTAGAAGTATAATCACAACAGATCATGAACACACAAAGAGGAAATACCATACATATGAAACCATATCAGAAATTTTAAGAAACCATGTAACCATCCATAAAATGTGTAGGTATCCAAATAAACTCCTTTTTCTATTCATCCATGCACGAGTACACCATTACATTTGGCTCGAGATCCTCATAATCAACATCAGAAACTAACATGAGAGATCAATATAAAACCAATATAACCAAGATAACAAGCACAATATGGGATGAAATGGCTCTGCAACAATATTTCAGTACTCTCCCCCTCTCCTTTTCCCATCAAACTTCTTTATATTCCTGCACCTGATTAGACCGAAACTTCTCTCTTGAAGGCTCCACCTTCTTCCTCGTTTAGATGCTTTTACTGCTCGATCGCCAGTTTTTCTTTTTCACTTGGTTGTGGCTGCCTTCTTCTACTATTCCTCCACAAATTTTAGTTCTCAGCGGGTTCCTTCCTCCTTTCCAACTGTTTCCCCCACAAATTTCCAATGGTTATCTTTGGAAAAATGTTGTTAGCCTTCTAGCTTGTCATTTAGGTTCCCCAAAATGAAGTACCCAACACTAGGGTTGTTGCATAACACTGAAGCTTCAATAAGTTCCCCAAGTGGCTCTAATTCTCCTCATCGAACTACGCATTCATTATTGAAAGAAGATGACTATTGTGGGCCAATTAAGGTTGAATGGGAGGGTCCGGTGGAGTCACATGATGAAACAAAGTTTCCAGGAAAGTAGTTTTTAGCACTACTCTCATCTCTCTTGAGCACCATGACATAACCTTATGTTGTTCTTACTTTTTGTTACTCTCATTAATTTTTTTGTAATGACTTGCTCTCAAAGATTCGTAGGAGGATATCTAGTTTCCTTCTCTTGGGAAAATGACTCTTGGTCATGGTCTTGCAATGGCTAGTTCCTTTTTTGTTTTCGTCAAAACTAGACTTAAAAATATCATGAATGTACATTATGTAATTTTGGTATAATGAATTGAAATCTAAATAAAAAAAAAGAAAAAAGAAAAAATAAAAACAATATTACTAGAATAATATTATTAATATACCTTATTATAATATTATTACTATATTATCATATAATGTTACTATTATAGTAACATCATATTAATTTATTACTATTACATATATATAAATACTATTTTATGATAATAGTTATTTATTAATACTATTGTATTACCTTATTTAAATTATTATAATATATTATATGTAATAGCCTTGGTGAAATTATCCCCCAATTATAAATAATTGTAATTACAAATTCCAAGAGATGGGACATGAATTCCAGTTTGTTTGAGATGGATATCACTTAAGGAAATGAAAAAAAATTAAATTCATAAACCGCAATTGGCAAAGGAAATTAAATAAGTTGACTGAGAATTAAATCTAACTTCAGAGACAAGGACTGGCATATATGTCCTTGGACTCTAACAACAAGAAAATAAGACAAAACATAATGGATATGGCATGTTCATGATATACAATATGAGTGGGCTAGCTGGAGCTTAGGAAAAGGAAGAAATATTTTGTAAGTTAGGGTAAACGAAAGAAGGAGATATGAAGACTCTTGAAGACAAACATGATGGGGGGTGTGCGGGGAGGGGGGGGGGTGGGTGTGGGGGAAGAATTTCTAATTCAAATAAAAATTGTGAGTGCATAAGGGGAAAAATGTAGGAGGAAGAGTGATGGCTAAAAAATAAATAAAAGAACAAAATTACTCGCTGAAGAATCCTCAATAAGAGGCTTGATGGGAGGACAAATTGAGATTTCAACTAAAGAATCCCCGAGAAGAGGTTTGCTGAGAAGAAATTACAAAGAGAAACAATTGAATGAAATTTGAAGGAATATGGAAGCATGAGTATTAAGGAACCTATTGCATAGGGTAAGAAACTCTCAGGTGTTTGTGAGACTAAGTAGCCTCCAAGAGTTTCCTTGGAGTAGAAACTTAGGTGCTTGTCTCACTAATGAATCACCTTGAGAAGTGATTCCTTCTATCCAACAATAGCTTGTCCACTGAAGAAACTTCTTATACTATGGATTATCATCTCCTAACAATGAGCCAATAATTATTTATTGTATGATATCCTACTAAGGATGTTATTCCTAGTTGTGATTATGGAAGACTGAGAGGAAATATGTGTAGCTGATGGGGGAATATGTTGCGTCCTTGTAAAATATCATTCAGTTGACAACATTGTTTGGTTTCATTTCCATAAAGCACTCCACCTTAAGCACTGGAATCTAGATTGGGGGTGATATATGCAAGTGAGATTTGGCTGCATCCATCTATGGTTGGGTGGAGAGTCATAATCCCAGACTTAGTTTCCAAAAACTTCATAAGAACAATGTTTCCCATGTATTGTCAATGTTAAGGAATGAGACTTGTATTTTTGGTTTGGAATGATTTCAGTAATACATGAGACATGACATTGTGGTTCATATTTACGGAATTGACTGGTATGCTGTGTTATTGTTTTAAGGGAATCAATATAGCGTGTAAGAATACTCGTTATGATACAACACTATTAGCATGAACATCCTTCTTCTTTATTGCAATATACTAATTATGTTGATTTCAAGTGTGCATTTACTTGTTATGTTGCAAGGTGGTAATATGGAGGATTTTCCTCTTTTATTCTCATTGACCCTTTGTTTATATAAGAGTCTTCTTCAAGACTTTAGTGATGCATACCTTTTTGTTGGGTTTGTAAATCCGTTTTATTAAATTCCCAGTCTAGCAAATTTGTATCCTACGTTGTTTGAGGCATGAACTCATGAGCTTGAGTGAATTGTCTCTAAATTTCCTATATTCCATACAAATATGCATCCTTCCTATGCACTCACTAAGGTTGAAGTCTCAAGGCCGAGTGCACTGTCTCTATGTGGATATGGCGTGGGGAAAATCTTTACTTACATGATTGGTTTCAACCATGGTGATCAACTTGATTGTTACTCTAGAGTGGGTATTCATATACTGGGGCACTTCTATTATTAAGTTTCCTAGAATTCCTATAAAACTAAATGTGATGATTGTAGGCATGTGTTACTATTGGTTAAGTGATTTTTCTCATGGTCCATGCTTGTAATTTAACTTAACGAGAGAATTCTTGGTTTCTTTGAGTTTTTTTGATTCCTTGGTGTCCCTTTGGGAATCATATGATTTTTGGATATTTTTGTAAGCTTGTCGTAATGGTTGGAACTTCAAGAGGGCCTTTTGGATACTTGGACTGGGATCAAATTGTTCTCAATAAGTTATTAAGGAATCAAGGATACCATGTTTGAATAAGGAATTATTGAGAGGGGGGGGGGGGTGAATTCGGTAATAGTGAGGTTCTTAAATTTTTTAAGAATAAGACTTTAAAGCTTACCTCTACTATCAATTACTTGTGAGATCATTCATACAAAATATGAATGAAAAATAAGATAAGGCATTCACACATACATAAAATCCATCACAATAGCATCATGCAAATATTGACACAAGTATTTTTCCATGGAAACCCAAAGGGAAAAAACCTCCAATGTGTTTGTTATTATTATGTGAATTAAGAACCTACATAATTACATAAATTTTCTTGTGAGAACCCACTCACAGGAGGCACCAAACCCATTAATATAGAAATCCCTAACTTTCCAAGAGGCACCAACCTCTTATGAATGCATACCACCACCTTCTCTAGCCATTGTTTTAACTTTCATACAATTTTTAAACTGAAAACAAGGAAAATTACAAATACAGAGAAATACAAATATGATTCACTGTAGTACCACCCTCTTCCCTTTACACTGCAGATCTCCTCAGAATTGTGCTCCTTCATTCTCCTTCAACTCTAATCACAACCCTCTGCAACACTATGTCTCAGTTTAACACTTAGGCCATTGGCACAACTTTCACATACTCCACTCCACACTCTTGAGCTCACACACAATACTGTGTTCCACCAATTTTTTATTTTGCAATAACAAGTTTTGTTCCCCTATCACATAGTAAACGATGTAGTCCCTGAAAACCATCAACCTTATATACATGAAAAATGAGTGGGCATTCTGTGAATGGAACTCCATACTAATGTAGCGTCTGAATTATTTCTATTGTGATCATATTAAACATGGGGCATTGGCTTATGAGAATTCTATCTTGTTTAGCTACACAATCACCTACAGTTGCAACATAATCAATTCAGAGAATGAGTCACTGTGTGATTATCCATGCTAAGAACTAAGTCTAAGTCATTTTATACTCCCAGGAGGTTCTTCCATGCTTATTAATGGCTCACGAAGCTTGAAATTTACTTCAACATGGATTCTATGAATTGTGATCAAACCTCCATTCTCCAAGGCTTCGTTCTTCATTTAATTAAATTAAGTGTGCATGGGAGATCAAAGGTAGCTTATTTAAACTCAAGACAAGCCCAACACCCTTCTCTAGACATTGTGGTACTCATCTCCCATGACTCAACGATCTTGACAATAACTATTTTTTCCAATGACCAACACTCCTGTGCACATTTACTCTTATCTGCCATCTCATTCATTATTCATACACCTCTATTATGTAATATCATAGTCCCACATTTCAAAAATTTATTAATACAGGATATTACTAAATAGTGAGATTATGATATTGGCCTTTAGCCCCTTTTTCTTCACCTCTATTATTTTTCTACCATAAGACCGGGTGTTGTGACCGAAGAAAAAAAACTTAGGTGCTAAGCCCTTCACGATCCTACGGGGGGCCCATCTCATTCTGTTCTTGCTCTACATCCCATCGAAAATAAAAATAGATTCAATTGATATTGTAATATGCTAAAATAAATAATGAATCTATTTCTACAAATTTGTAGAAACCAGACACGATCGTACAATCATATGAATAAGAAAGAGAAAGAATTTCAATCGCACAACACAAATATGTATAAGGGGAAAGCCTCAACTAAAAACCATTCTATCTGTATATTACATTAAGTCAAGAATATGAAGCAATACCATGATTCTCTCAGCCTTGAGATCTCTCTGCACTATCTCTGATTGTCTCACAATGATCCCATCAAGAATGATCCAATATTTAACCAATTTCCTGCCTCTGGGTTTCTTAGCCTTTCTTACACATTCTTGAAGGATTTGAGTCCCTATTAATTAGAAAAATCCAAAGAATTGATTGTGAAATTCATCTAAGGCATCCTACTGACCTCATGCATCACTTGTACAATTTTCTAATTATTCAACTGATAGATATCTTCCATTTAACTCCAATATCAACTGGGCCTTCCTTATAACTGACATAAAAAAACTATTTATAGCGAATTATCAGTTATTTAATTGATCACTGCATGTGAATTAAATCAAATTTAATTCACTGGACCCATCACTAGCTCATTTATCAATTAGAACTAGTTAAAATACTTTTAACTCAAATAATTGAGTTAACTAATTATAACTCAAACTAAACTTTAACTGGACCCCCTAAAACTTGGAAATAACTCCACATGTATCTAGTTTGACCCCCAACTCAAATTCACTGAGCTAACTAAGTCTTATTGACTCAGTTAACTCGTAAAAGCTATCATATGATGTGGAATGACAAATTACTTCTAATTTAATTAAGGGAAAATTAAATTAGAAGCCCTTCTTGTTGCCAATTTCAACACCCCCTCTCAACAAGAAATGGATTTTATGCTACCCCAATCCCGCTTCTCGAATTTTATTCTTAACAATGCCTTCGTTAAGATGTCCGCATCTTGCTCCTTCGTGGGAATGTACTCTAATGAAATAATTCGCCTCTGTACACAATCTCTAATATGGTGATACCGGATATCAATATGCTTGGATCTATCATGAAAAAATGGAATAACCGAGAGTTTAATGCAACTTTGGTTATCAAAATAAATCACTTTCAGATCCATCTGTCGACCAAACAAACCAAAAAGTATCTTCCTCATCAAGATGGCCTCCCATGCTTCCTGACTGGCCGCCATGTACTCTACCTCTGCTGAACTGAGTGCAATGGATCTCTGTTTCTTGTTGTATTAGGACGTTGTTGTTGATCCTATGCTGAAGATTCCCCCTAATGTTCTCTTAATGTTGGATGGAATCCCTACCCAATCTTCATCTGTGAATACTTGAGGCTTCATTCCCTCTGTTTGTCTGTTCCATATCCCAAACTTTGTAGTGCTTATGAGGTATCCTAATACATTCTTTCCTTCCATCCAAAATAGATTGGTAGGATTAACCATAGCTTGACTAAGATAGTTAAAATCATAGCATATGTCTGGTCACATGTTAACCAAATACGTGAGTGAACCCACAAACTGCCTATAGATGATAACATCTACTACTTCACCTGAAGTAGCATCCTCCTTACTCTAGTTTCCTGCTAGAGGATTCTCCATGAGTTTGCTGCTCTCCATGTGGAAATTCCTCATAATCACGTTGGAATACTTTCCCTAAGATACAAATAGCTCCACATCTCTTTGCCAAATTTCCAATCCCAGGAAATAATGCAAGAGCCCCATTTCCTTCATCTCAAATTATCTTTCAAGATCCTCTTTTCAAGACTTGATGAGATGCTCATCACCTGTCAGGTTTAAATCATCAATATAAAATACAATGATCAAAATTTTACCTTCTACCACAATATGGTAAAGGTTCGCATTTGCGTCACTCTTGGTGAAGCCCAACCCGGTGAAGTAGCTGTCAATCCTAGTATACCAAGCATAAGGTGTTTTCTTCATCCCATACAATGGTCTCTTGAGTATGCACAAATACAACTCTCTATCTAAGGTCTTAAAACCTTCTGGATGCTCAATGTACACCTCTTCCTCAATCAACCCATTGAGGAAGGCTATTTTTACATCCATCTGATGTATCTTCCATCCCATTTGTGTTGAAAGTGCAAGGATGGATCTGATTGATGAGTACCTTGTGACTGGTGCAAAAGTATCATCATAATCAATCCCCTCCACCTGAGAGAACCCTATGGCCACAAACCTAGCCTTGTGATTCTCCACACTCCCATATACTACCTACTTCACCTTGTATATCCACCTCGATCCTAAAAATCACTTCCCCTCCGGTCTTGGGACAACAACCCATGCACTATTTTTGATAATGGAATCATAATAAACAACCATGACATCAACCCAAACTGGTTTCTGCACTGCTTCCTCAAAAGAGGATGACACTATCTCTACACCTTTTCTCATAAGATCCATGTAGCCAGTGTAGCGCTCTGGGGACCTTACTTTCCTGCGATGTGATGTGGGAGCTCCCACATTCTCTCTAAAATCAAGCATCAACCTATCAACCTATTTGGTGCGATTCATTTTTTCTCGGGATGTCTCTGCATGAGTGGGTGCTTCGACTCTCTACACCTCTACTGGTGGATGCTTCACATATAAATATTCTTATTTTGGAGCCAAGAGCTCCTCAAATGCAATCAAATAAATCTCTCTCAAGGTAAATTAACTTCACCTTATTTTCATCGAATTTCACATCTCTTTTGACTACTGTCATCCTGTTTGATTGAAACTACACCCGATAGTTGTGAGGTGTATCAGTGTACCCCACAGATGTCCCAAACTCAGCTATTGTATCTAGCTTATTCATGGCATCTTTGGTCATATGGAAATAAAATGATGAACCAAAAATTTAAAATGTGACACATCTGGTCTCTTCGCTAAAAATTCTTCCTCTGGTGTACTCATCCCAAGTATATGCTGAGGAATTCTATTATGCACAAATACTGTTGTGTTTCATAGCAACAAAAACCAAATTATTCATTAAACTAGGAACATACATGGCATATTTTAATGTAAAAGGAGTACCTAAATCCCTCTGAAAGGTAACTGTATCTATGTTGATCACGTTATACTTCTCGTCATCCCCCATATCGATGTGCATCTGGATATGTTTCTCCTCTAAGTTGCTGACGAATTATTTGTTGAAAATCATATGGAACAAAGATCCACTATCTAAGTACCACACAAAACCCATCATCGATGACACAATGCATGCGATGAGGGTGAAATCAAACTCAAACTCTAAAGAAGTGCTTCACCTATCGCTCCTCCTGAGGACTTATTTCCAGTCTTCTTGTGTAGACACTTTGTAGCTTAGTTTCCAAGCTCATGAAAATGAAAATATTTTACCTTTGACAAGTCTTGCTTCTTTCTTGTCTGACTGAAATACGATTTTGAATGGGATACATTCCATTTCCCTTTATTTGCCTTTCTAACCAAGGAAAAATTATCCTCCTCATCAGTCTTTGATGAGGATCCATCTATGGTGTTCCGCCAAATCTCTTCTTGAACCAGGTCAGACCACAATTGCTCCCACTCTTGTAGATTCTCCCTCCCATTCATTGAGTCTCGGTAGCTATGCCTGATCTTGGGAAGGCCTAGAAGTGCTATGCTTACCAAATCATCATGGGAATATTTCACACAAAAACTTCCAAGCTCATCTCGACATTGAGTGAACTTCGTCAAGTATTTTGGTATCGTGTCGCCCTTATCCAACTTGATCTTTCTGAGCTTGTCCTTCAGTGGAAACTTCATGTGGTCACTATTATTCTAAAACAGATATGATAAGGCCTTCCACGTAACATATGGCATTTCCTTTCCATGGAGGTTTGAGATAATATGATCTCGAATTCCTTCTAACAAAATCTTTCTCACCTTTGCTACATTCTTCCTCAATGCATAGAGAAGTTGAGTATCTGTTGCTATGGGCTGGGGAATATCACTATTTTTTAATTAATTTAGTCCATTATACTCCAACACTACCTCCATTATGTCCTTCCATGCTATGAAATTACCCTCAAGGGCATATTCAAGTCTCAATCCAGAGAAAGACATCCTGATAAGCTGTTGGTCCTAGAGAAAAGATCTGCAAATTTGATTCACCTAGTCAAAAAAAACTTTGGTTCTTCTCTTCTATAGTGATTCCTACTTTGATACCATGTAGAAAATCCAAATAGATTCAGCTGATATTGTAATATGCTAAAAAAAAATACTGAATCTATTTCTACAAATTTTTAGAAATCAAATACAAGCACACAATCACATGAACGAGAAAGAGAAATAATTTCAATCACAAAACACAAAGATGTATTCGGGGAAAGCTTCAGCTAAAAAACACACTATCGGTATATTGCATTGATTCAAGAATATGAAACATTACAATGCTTCTCTCAGGGTTGAGATCTCCTTGCACTATCTCCGTCTGTTTCACATTGATCCCAACAATAATTGTCCAATACTTAACCAATTTCCTGCCTCTGTGTTGCTCAGCCTTGCTTATGCATTATTGGAGGAATTGAGCACATATTAATTAGGAAATTACCAAGAATTGATTGTGCAATTCATCTAAGGCATCCTGCTGACCTCATGCATGACCTATACAATTTTCTAATTATACAACTGAAAGATCTCTTCCCTTTAACTCTAATATCAAGTGGGATTTCCTTAAAACTAACATGCAACAACTATTTTTAGTGAATTATTAGTTATTTGATTAATCACTGTATGTGAATTAAATCCGATTTAATTCACTGGACTTATCACTAGCTCATATATCAGTTGGAACTGGTTAAACTGTTTTTAACTCAAATAATTGAGTTAACTAATTACAACTCAAAATAAACTGTAAATGGACCCCCTAAAACTTAGAGATAACTCTACATGTCTCCAATTTGACCTCCAACTTGAATTAACTAAGATAAATAAGTATTCCTGACTTAGTTAAATCATACAAGATGTCATGTGATGTGGAATTATAATTTACTTCTAATTTAATTAAGAGAAAATTGAACTAGAAGCCCTTCTTGTTGGAAATTTCAAAACGCCCTTGGTTCTTTGGGCTCCACGAGCAACCTCCAAAAACATCACAAGCTCCATGTAATGGAAATGTCTCTAAATGAAATTATGGAGGAGTTACGACATCTATAACCTTCGAAATATACTTTTGACATGACATCATGCTCTTATCATCAACCCCACATCGTGTATCCATAGTGGTGACACATGTTACCAGAATTTTCCCAATTAGGCCACTTGATAATGCTGAATTTGACTACCACGTGTCCTACATACAACCATGTTATGATGATGTCATTTTCCACCATCAACTCCTAAGGGCCAATAAACTGCTGCCATGTTTCCTGTCTGAGGAGAGTGAAATGGTCCTTGTTTCTTCGATTTTGAAAAAAAATTCCTTTGTAAATCCCTGCTACCTGCAACCATCGATGCTTTTAATTGGACTCATTAATAATATGTTACGAAATTCTGAAATTTTGAAGTTTCGGTCTTCGGACATCCCGATATAAGAAGTTAAGAGGTTCCAATATTCGACCTTCTGAGGTTTTGAGACTTCGACAAACACCTCGCTGATCTAGTGGGATGCTTCCACCGCCACCCCTTCCACAACACATTTGTTGTCTTGGCGGAATAGTTGACAAGAGGGGTTAATAGTTAAAACAAAAACTAAAATGATCACACTTAATAAGATTATAACATACCAACCTAACCCAACCCCAAACCATAGGAGAGACCAACATGATCTTTGGTCCTTCACAAGAAATATAATGCCCATAACTATAATTGTGAGCCCCATTTTCAAACCCTCTAGGGCTGCAACTACACTTTGATGCGCTTGTCACTCTCAAGTTTAGAATACAAGCAACAATCAAACCCCACCACCACAAAATAACCAACTTATGCAAATTGCACCTGCTTGTGTGAATGCCAGAGGGTGCAAGAATGACAACTCCTTGCCATAGAATCAACATCAGAAGGCCATTACCCACATAAATTATAGATACCCAAGACTTAACCCAATCCAAACCAGGCCTGAGACCCAACATAAATGTATACTCCACAATAGTGGGCGGGATTACACTAACATGCCTATGAAAACTAAGATAATTTCAAAGACAAGAAAATAAAATATGAAAAAGTGATACCAACAAAATAGTGCATGCGCGTTTGGTTCAATGCCAACGAAAACTTCCACTATTGAATTCCAATGTCGTTCACTAGTTCGCATGAATAAAATAGACATAAGGGACCATCCTATAGTGGAATTTTTTTTTTTTTTTTTTTTCTGCTAAAAAATCCTCCTTGGCTTAGCACTAGGTTTACACCTAAGCTCCACCAACCAAAACTAAGGTTCCACACCCAAATTCCTCTCTTGCTCCTAGAGGCACCCTTCTCCCACTACTTCTCCAATACTAGACAAAAAAACCACCTCACAGAGCTAAAAACATGGAAAAAATTGATTGAAAAATTCACCATGCCATAGACATTCAAGGCAGCCCCCCCCCCCCCACACAATTCTCTAGAACCAAATAGGAAAAGTACCTCATAGAGCATAAACCAGGGATGGAAATAAGAAGAATTCACAACACCAAGGACAATCTAGAGTGCTACCTGTAGGGAGGTCAGTTGCTCGATCTCACACTTGTGGCAACCCACCACCTGCACTTCCCAAATGAAAACACAAACCATCACCCCTGTGTCCATATTTATTATCTCCTGAGTGAATGCATGTGGCAACATGCCCATGATACATCCTGCCTTATTCATTTAAAAATGAGCAATTGGGTGAGGTGATGGGAAGAATCCCCAAGCCCCTCCCGTGACACGTCCACACCCCCATCAAGGACTCTATATAATATTGTTAATATTAATATTTTAATAATACTTTAATAATATTATTACTATTCATTACATTAAAATTATTTAATAATAATATTTTAATCATCATGTATATATGTGTGTATATATGTAGTAAACATCCATGTAATATATTTATGAATTTATTTTCTATGTGGTTCCTGACCTTGGAGATAAATAATTACTATGTCCATGGAATATTTGTACCACACGGATAGTGAGGATCATCCCACATGAGCTGATGAAGCTTGAGCTGATAGTCTGAGATAATTAAACTCGTGACCCCTCAATAAAAAAGCTTTGATGACGAATCGACCGGTTGGGTTAACTGTCGGCACTATTTATAGGATTATAATATACTATAAAAATATTATCAATTATATATATATATATATATATATATTAATAATATTAATTATAATATTTTTAATATTAATATTTTAATAATACTTTTGTAATATTATTACAATTTATTAAATTAGTATTATTTTAATAATAGCATAAAATATTTTGATATCACTATTGTATTAATATTACATTAGTATTTTATATATCATTATTATAGTGATTATATAAAAGCTAGTACTATTATTACAATAAAAGTAATAATATTTCTGAGTTTAGATTTCTCTGATTCATAATGTTTGGATGAAGTCTTTCATATCAATCACATTGAACACTTTTAGGTTGACACTTTGAACTAGTTAGTGTAGTTCATCATCAAAATCATAATGGAAAATATGATCAAGTCTAAAAGGTTAAATAAAATAGAGTTGCATCAAAGAATTCAAAATAAAAAACTAACATAGGCCAAACAACAAAATAATCAAAATAATATAATACATGTTAATGTAATAATAATAAACCTAAAATGTTACAAGAATAATATAATATTATTATTATTACAATAAAAAGTAATAATATTTTTGAGTTTAAATTTCTGTAATTCATAATGTTTGGATGAAGTTTTTTAGGTCAATCACATTGAACATTTTTAAGTTGACGTTTCGAACTAGCTACTATAATTTATCATCAAAATCATAATGGAAAATATGATAAGATTAAAATATTAAGTAAAATAGAAATGTATCAAAAAATTCGAAATAACCAACTAACATAACAGAAAATCAAGAAAAAGATAATACCTCTCCAAAAATAATAATATATTATAAATTTTTATTATTCAAAATATTTATAATAATGGTTAATGTAATAATAATAAACCTAAAAAGTTATTAGAATAATAATTTTTTATTATAATATCATCATGAGTAGTTGTGATAAAAAATTATTAATGTTTTTTTTTTTTAAATGTAATTATTTTAATTAGGGTAGGATAAAGAACTCCTAATATTAATACTAGTCTAGAATAGTAATAATTAATATCATTAATAAATACAATATATTATATAAGGTTACGAATAAATAAACTCAAGAAAATTACACTAATGAAAAAATATTAATATTTTTTATTTGGTATTGTTTATATCTAACGATAATATATACTATATAAATATTGTTGTTATATTAAGATATATTATATTTAGATAAATTAGAAACAAAATTAATAAAAAAAAAATGTAAAGATGAAGAATATCAAATAATAATAGATAATAACAATAAAGGAGTGTAATATATATATGTACATACTATCATCTATGAATATATATATATATATATATATATATTTATAAATATATAAGTATATATGTACATATATGATAAATACAATATAATAGAAATATGATAATATATTAGATATCATTTTTTTGGGGATTCAATTGCGATAAGTAAGTCATTCATCTATGACCATTTCCATGAGAGGTAGTCATAACTGACTAATTTCTCATGATTTTTGAGTAGTCCACTTAGCACTCATTGCATTGGGTGAAGCTCACAGGGGCGAATAAGTGGGATTGAAACTAGTGATATGAATCACATAACGCCAATCATCACTTTCGGGGCTTGCTCCCGGTAACTAGGACTTCCTGGGAGGTCAGCCATCCTAGATTGCCTCTGGATCAAGCACACTTAATTGTGGAGTTTTACCCACAATCAAGCCCACTGAGCTTTCTACTCCATTTGAAAAACCTTTGTAAGAATTGTGCCTCATGAACCATTCGATTAGAGCTCCCTTCACTCCTTGTATTTATGTATTGAGGGGTTTTCACAATGCATTGTATTATATATTATTTTTTTGGGATTCAATTGTGATAAGTAAGTCATTCATTTATGACCATTTCCATGAGAGGTAGTTGTAACTGACTAATTTCTCATGATTTTTGAATAGTCCACTTAGCATTCATTGCATCGAGTGATGCTCACAGGTGTGAAGACGTTGGATTGTAACTAGTGAAATTAATCACATAACGTCAATCATCACTTCTAGGGCTTGGACCCGGTAACTAGAACTTCTCGAGAGGTTACCCATCCCAGATTGCCTCAAGATCACTTAATTGTGGAGTTTTCCCCACAATCAAGCCCACTTAGCTTGCTACTCCATTTGCAAAACCTTAGCAAGTATTGTGCCTCATGAACCATTAAAGTAGAGCTCCCTTCACTCTTTGCATTTAAGTATTGAGGGATTTTCACAGTGCATTATATTAGATATCATTTTTTTTGAGATTCAACTATGATAAGTAAGTCATTCATCTATGACCATTTCCACGAGAGGTAGTTGTAACTGACTAGTTTCTCATGATTTTTGAATAGTCCACTTAGCACTCATTGCATCGGGTGATGCTCACATGGGTGAAGAAGTTGGATTATAAATAGTGAAATGAATCACATAGCGTAAATCATCACTTGCGGGGCTTCCACCCGGTAACCAAGACTTCCCGGGAGGTCACCCATCCCAGATTTCCTCAAGATCAAGCACACTTAACTATGGATTTTTCCCCACAATCAAGCCCACTTAGCTCGCGACTCCATTTGCAAAACCTTAGTAGGTATTGTGCCTCATGAACCATTAAAGTAGAGCTCCATTCACTCTTTGTATTTAAGTATTGAGGGGTTTTCACAATTCATTATATTAGATATCATTTTTTTTGGGATTCAACTATTAAGTAAGTTATTCATCTATGAACATTTACATGAGAGGTATTTGTAACTAACTAATTTCTCATGATTTTTGAATAGTCCACTTAGCACTCATTGCATAAGGTGATGCTCGCAGGGGTGAAGAAGTGGGATTGAAACTAGTGAAATGAATCACATAACGTCAATCATCACTTTCGGGGCTTGCACCCTGTAACCAGGACTTCTCGGGAGGTCACTCATCCCAGATTGCCTCTGGCTCAAGCAATTTGAACTATGGAGTTTTCCTGACATTCAAGCCCACTTAGCTTTCTACCCCATTTGCAAAACCATAGCAGGTATTGTGCCTCGTGAACCATTCAAGTAAAACATCCTTCACTCTTTGTATTTAAGTATTGAGGGGTTTTTGCAGTGCATTATATTATATATATAATTTTTTTGGGATTCAACTGTAATAACTAAGTCATTCATCTATGAAAATTTCCATGAGTGGTAGTCGTAACTAACTAATTTCTCATTATTTTTGAATAGTCCAATTAGCACTCATTGCATCGGGTGATGCTCATAGGGGTGAATAACACTACAAGGAAAATAACCTCTAGCGGATATTTATGAGGAACCTCTTATAAAAATACCCCAGACATCTGTTTGTAGCAGAGGTTACTAGAGGAGGTTGGTGGGTGGAGGTTTTTGCGGATTTTTTTCATCCGGTGCTCTTATCATCCTAAACTGCACTGGTGCGTTTAACAAGAGAAAGCACTAGTGCACAAAAAACATTGGCACACCAGGACATTGTGCACTCTGTAAAAACCCACCTAGTGCGTCTTATTACTATAGCACATTGGTGCTTTACAAAGATTCCGTAATGGTGCATCCTAAAACCCCGCTCCAAAACTGAAATCTCTTGGTGCGGTCTTAAGAGACCGCGCCGGTGCACCTATAAAACCCTGCGCACTGAAACATGGTTAAATAAAAAAAGAATTGTAGCCAAAAAACTGCATTTTTCACTTTCCATGCTCTAGAGCTCTCAAGCATCGGTGCAAATTTTCACTGTCTAAGGCGCCTTGACATCGGTGCTCCTATTGCACCCATTGCATGCACTGCTGTTGTGCATTTCCCACCAATATTGATTTTTAATTTTGCAAAATGGTGGGAAAATTTAGTTTTGCAAATTATATAGCCAATATGCCTCCTTGGCGACCAAATGTACATGTATTTTTATTTTTTTTCAATAATTAAGCCTTCTAGAGGATTATAATTGTAAATTAGCTTAAAATTAACCTTTAAAAATAAAAATAAAAATATTCCTGCGCGGTGTGCTTGAGCCATTCGACTCGCACCGGTTCGTAGTGCTGCCTGTAAGTTTACTGGCCACACCAAAACTGGTGCTAATGGTATCCACACCAGTTCCAGAGCGGTACCGAAAGGCACACAGTGATATTTTAAAATTTAAAAAAAGTGCGGTGCGGTTGGTCACTCGGCCACACCATTGACCTTGTGGAATAGCAGAAATGCAGTGCGTTGACTAAAATATCTGCCCTAGGGTGGGTAATTTTTTCATTGCACTACATTCCGACATTTCAACATGGTAAACGGTTTGGCCTAATAAAATATGACACCGTTGACTATGTACTGATGTCAGGAGGTCGGTGCGCTGACCAAACTATACACCTCGGGGCATATAGTTTGGTCCATGCACCGCCCTCCCGACACTAGTCCATAGTCAATGGTGCAGTTTATTATACCACCACACTGTTGACTTTGGAACAATTCCAAGAGGGTGGTAAGCTAAAAAAATTTCAGGTGCACCACCTCTAGTGTGCGATGAGAAAAGATGCACCGACTGGTTTTTTTTTTTTTTTAATTATATATTTATATTCCTAAATACATGTCTCATTTAATAAAAAAATTGTATTTAATATGTCAATCATTCAGAGACATGAAAGGAGAGAAGAGAGGGAACAACAAAACCAATAGGAAGACCAATATAACATGATTAGCCTCTGGGAGGCACGAGAGAGGGAGAGAGATGCATACCCTTTCCCTATTACAACAGCTACCCAAGGGCTCCTAAGGCAGGTAGACCTCCTCAAGTTCTATGAGGAGGCTACTTTCCTAAAGGGCCATGGTTTGTTTTTGCGACATCTTATCCACAGGTGGAATGCCCACCTACAGGCTTTCCAGGTTGGTCCTATCCAGTGGTACGTGCCCACTGAGGAGGAAATATATTTCGTTATAGGGTTATCGAGGAGAGGGGTGGATTTTATTCCATTCCCAGAGGTTCCAGTTGGATATGCACCAGGGAGTTAGTTGGTGTAATCCCAGAGATACATTAGCGCAAATATATTGTCTCCTTCATATTTTCAGGTCTCCGGAAGTCAGTTATGTATTGTTTGATTTGGTAGTGAGGAGGTGAGGTGCCTCTCACTTTTGATTTCGACCATTTCACACAACACTAGCGACGGGAAACACATTAGTTTCCCACTTCTATATATTTTGATTCTTTAGTACATGAGCCATGACTTGTTAGGTGGTATGCCATTATTTTTTTGCGGCGGTTCTATATAGCCTTAGATAGATGTTGTTCTCATGCATAAGGAAGAATTTGACTTCCTTTTCTTCAAAGCTCTTTTGTTTATTTTTTGAGAGACTTCCCGGAGATGAGGCTAATTTTGTTGAGAAGCCTTGGCAAGTGATGCTAGATCTGAGATGCGCATGTGGGGATAGATGATGCCCAAGAGGGGCGAGACTGAGTTTTCCATGAGGATATCGCATGATGCACTGGAGCTGCTAGCCAATGTTGATGAACATCCCTTTGTTATGGTCCCCTGTCCTTATGCTGGTTTGGATTGGTGAGGGTGTGCCAACATCCTCTTCACAGATGATGAGACGCTGGATGATAGAGGTAATATTGTTGTTTTATTTAAATTTATTCTAACATGTTCTTTAACTTGTTTTTATTAAATTGTGTAATGAAATTGTCTAGTTATTGGCGTGTACTTGTATATATTTTATACACATCGGGTCTTTTAATGGTGAGGACATGCTAGTGCCACCAAATGATCCAGGTGTGGATCTTGATGATGATCAGGATATGCCAGATCCTGAGGATCATGAGGTCGACGCAGAGAGACCTGATCCTGCTAGTGCACTGGTACTGCCTTTTTCTAGGTACGGTAGGCTTAATAGAAAATTGAGGATGGAGTTTTGTGACCAACTCTGTGCATTTTTTATTGAGGCGGGAGTCAGACCCACTACTATGAGAGACATACAGGCCGATGGTAGGCTGGTACATATGTGGAGAGGCACCACTTCTACCATTCAACCGTTTGAATTATTTTCTGTCACTATCCCATTTCATCCTCTTTTGTTCGTACAATGCGACCCACGATTGTGTCGCTTCGGAATTGTAAAGAACGAATTTAGTGATTGCTTCAATTGCTGCATTCACTGATGAAATAAAACCGACATTATATAGTACATAGAGATCAAAATATACATTATATCGAAGTTCAACATGAATATTTACTTTGTGTAAATTTTAAAAATTATAAATCGCTTACTCTTTATCAAGCGCTTTTTCCATTCATTTGGAGGAACTCCCCTTCTCTTTTGTCTTCATCCCTTTCATCATCCCAAATCACACTTTGGTCTATTTATTCCCAGTCTCCTTGATGTACTCACTAGCATAATAGAAATACTCATACGATATGTACCCCTCTGCCATAGACCCCTCGGGTTTTTCCCTTCATTGAACAAAAACTTTCAATTTCTTCATGTACCTCTCTAAGAAGAACATCCAACGACAATAAACCAACCCAACTAATTCAACCTCATCTAATAGGTGGATTACAAGATGAACGTGCAAGTCCATGAAACTCGTCGACACTTCCTTCTCAAACATACAATCAATCTCAACTATCTCTTGACACCACCGTGGAATGGTAGCCACATGAATCTCCTTTGATGTGATCCAACGTGCAAATGTAGATAATTTAGATATGGCACATCCTAGGTCTTGAGGGAATTCATGTTTCACACACCCATGCACGAACAAAGGATAATGACACTGCAAAGTTATAAACACGTGTAATAATATACAAAATTATTTATGTTTTATGATCCCCGCATGACATAAAATTTATTAATATAAAAATAATAAAATCATGCTTTTGACATTATACGTACTCTTAGAAGATTCAAATGGTCATGCGATTTCAACCCCGAAAAATGGTCATCCATGGTGAAGCAGCGCTGTAGTGAAGACCTGTATGAAGATGGCACCCTCACACCCATTATAGCTTCCTTTTCCAAAGAAAGATCATATTTTTTAAAAATCCATGGGACATCACATTCTTTGAAATACCATGAATTAGAGGGACCAACGCCTGCCTTTGATCTTGTACTTTCTAATCGTCTTGGACAATGTTTCTTTTTAGTTTTCTAAGTAATAATATCTTTCCTAATAGCCAATGTGTCACTTTTTTTTGATGATATGTGCCTCCATAAAGAAGATGAAGCATTTTTAAATATATGCATGGGATCTAATAAGTTGGTAATCTTAAGATGCTCCCAATATGGGAGGTTATAAAATATAAATTTCCTTTTCATTCCAATGGGAAATTTCTCAACATAAGCGTCGAAGAATTCTATATCATCGAACATAGGCTCCCCATTTGAATCAAACATTTCTATGAACTCCTTCTCCTTCTCTCATATGCTCTAAGCCATTCAGTTGGTGTCATTATTGGAGGCCTTTGGGTTCTCTCTTGTTTACCATTGAAAGTGGATGTTGCTCTTCTATAAGGGTGTTATTATGGGAGGAATACCCTAGAGAAATCATACACTGGCTTTTGTAGGTCCTTGGACCTTCTAGCTTTCAGAGAAGGTCCACAACATTTACATCCAAAATACCCTTTTGTTACAAGACCTATGAGATTATTGTATACAATTTATATGCATGGAACGTTAAAGAATATCATGAAGATCAGAACAATTACAACAAATTAAATAACTAATATGAGAAATAATATTGTTACGTATATAAACAAAGCAATAAATTAAACATGTAATTTACCAGAGAAAACTCCTAAGCTTGGATAATCATGTGTCGTGTAAGCACATATGCCATACAATGTAAAGCTCCTCTCTGCTGCGATGGGTCTTGATACATCGTATAAATTTATCCCATCCCATAATTCCTTCAATTCATCTACCATTGGCTATAAGTAGACATCCATATTATTCACTTGTCTTCTACCAGGGACTATGAGAGCCAAAATAAGATGTTCATTCTTCACAGACAACCATGGGGGGATATTGTTATTCATCACTACTACAGGCCAAACATAATAGTTGGTGTTCTGGAGGGAATATGAGTTGACGTCATCCATGGCTATGCTGAGTCATAGACTTCGTACTTCATCCTTGAATTTTTCGAGCCATGTCTCCTCTATATGCTTCATGACTATTGAATTAGTTGGGATTCACAAAACTCCTAACTCACTTATGTGTGAGGCATGCCATCCCTACAACATAGATAATTCTTTGCAACGAAAGAGCCTTTGAATCCTTGGGATTATAGGCATGTGCCTCTATATATTAAAAGAAGGACCACGTGATTTACCCTTCTTTTTTGATTTATCATACCTGTCATGCACAAATTTCAGACATATCTCTTTATCTGCATATTATCCTCTATATAGAATTCAATCATTGGGACTTGCGTGATATGATATGTACTCAACACCCAACATTTTCAACATTTTTTTGCCTCTTCCCAGCTACCAGGCAAGACATTATCACTCAGAAGAACCTTATCTTTGAATAACCTATAGTTGGTGATCATGGAAAATATTAATAAATGTACATTAATGCCGATATAATTATTAACGTTCATAAAATTGACCATTTGTAATGTTCATTGTGTACTGATTATATTTCTCAAATTTATATAAGGGAGGAATTTATGGTAACTTACCTCAAAATTTCCGAGAAACATGCATTCGACAAGCCAAAATTTTCTTTCAATTTGTATAGTAACATCATTGTCCCCAAATGGGTAGACTTTGACTGACCGCTAGGTCCAAAGAGAGGGGTGGTGGAAGCAAATTTAAGGCTTTCGAAAATTGTGTCAGCGATATGAGTATCAACCCCTAGCTGATCATTTTTTTGGAATGCATCTAACAACATTGTCTCCTTGGCAGTCATATCCCTTAAGTAATCATCCATACCAACCTTTATTTGATTGCCTCCATTTCTAGATTGTGAAGAACTACTATTTTTGTTGTCATTCCTAATTGGTGGATCAGGACGTTGCAGGAATTGAATTAGTGGTTGATTCAACCATTCTTCATCTCATTCCTCTCTGATTTTTTCTCTTAATTCAATATTATCTCGATTTGACATTGTTGTGGGGTGCAATGGAAGATGGCAGGTAGGTTGCTCAACATCACTAGAATCCTAAAAAATTTAAAAAAATATTTGAACATGATTAGTAAAAAATATATGATATCAATTGCTAAGCACGTTGACAATATTGCATGATTAATTGGTTTGATGTTGAAATAATTACATTAATCAATATACCAAACAATTATAATTATTAGCATGATTGTCCCAGGATTGTGGCTAGAAGATGCAATATTGTTACAATTGGTAGGATGAAGTGGCTATCCATTTTCATCTACCAAATGCGCCTTGCGGTATGCTTCTCCTGATAAGAGCTTCCGACATTTTGGAGTTGTTTGAATATTTTGTGCATATGAACTCTATTCTGAATCTACATGAACCTGCAAATTTGTATACATTAAAAATTTAATTAAGTTGTGCATGATTGACATGGATAAAAAAGATAAATTCAATTATATAATGAAAATATAAATATAATTTGAAGTAAATATTATGTCTTGAGATGGATAGGGAGAACTCCACGATGGACTTTGAGAAATATTATGGAACAAGATGGATTTTGAATAATTTTCCATTCGATATAATTATGATATTTTCTCACTGCATTTGAGCAAAATAAACAATAAATTTTGGTGTACACACCTAAAAGTAATTTCGGTGCCTTAAAAATGGACTTCTTATTATCGGTGCTAATGTAGAGATAACCGCACTGGTGCGTTTTAGTTACTGCACATCGGTGTTGTGTTATCAATGGAAGCACTGGTGCGGTGCTATTAAGTGACACACTGGTGACGAATAACCATAAATAAAAAAAGTGCAACCCTATTTTTTTAAGTGAAAAAAAAAATGGTAAATAGAAAAATGGGCAGCAAAATATTTTCGAAAATATAATTTCATAAAACAATTCTTTAAATACTAAATTTTTTTCATTATTTCACTATTTTTGCAAAAAAATTTAGCCAGAGGTTTGTAGGAGACATACCTAGAGCAAGAGATAATGAGAGCACTGTGGTGCAGCGAAATACGTTCGAACATAAGTATTCAGACAATCAGAATTCCAAACCTTTGGTGATTCAAACCCTGTAGCATAGAATTTCAAACGATCTCGTGATTAAATTGTATTGTTTTTAAAAATTTTCTGCAGTTTTTTTTACGCAATAAGTAAAAAATTTCAATTTGTTGTTCATTTTCAGAAACAAAAAAAAATCCATTTTTACCCTAAGCCCTTCATTCTTTTTGTTTCTACCCTTTCTTCTCCCTGTTTATGTGATTTCAGAATTAGGGATTTTCATTTTAGATTTTTAGGGTTTGTATTGCTATATATAGGCCTATGACATCCAACCCATGGGACAACTTGCATAGTAAGATCCCAATCCATGTCGGCCCTTGCGTGAATTTTTAAAAAACATAATTTTTTTAATTGGTGCGCCCGTCGTAACCTAGTGCATCAGTGCGCTGTATTATCCCAACACACCATGTACATACTATTTAACAAAAATTTTTAATTTTCATTTTTTTTATAATTTGTGCGCCATATGTAAAATAGGGCACTGGTGCGCTATTTCATTATGACGCACTGTGAATGTATTGTTTCGTAAAAACAATTTTTTATTGTGTTAATCGATGCACCATGTAACATATAACTCACCGCACCGAGTCTCCTCATTGATGGAGAGCACCATACGGTAGTCCCTGGTTTGCACAGGGCATTTATAAGAATAGGCCGCACCGCCCCCTCCACGACACTATATGCTACAAAAAATAACACTAGACTATTTTTATTATTTTGTCTGTGTTAATCGGTGTGGTGGTTGACATTTAATGCACCGGTGCTCCTTATTGCAATAGAGCACCGTACAATGTTTTATACTGTTTGGGCGGTGTGTTTATAAGAACACCACACAACGACGTCGGTGCGTACACCATGAAAAGCGCATCAGTTTATTGATATATTTTTTGAACTTGAAAAGTTGACAATTTATTTATAAAATATATTAGTGAATGATATGGTACAGGTTTCATATTGATAAAATAAATGGATGACAAGAGATCAAGTAACAAAAATACTGATAACACATCAAGAAAAACAAAAAAGGAAAGTTCTTTGTAAATTGTTTAAAAAAAATATTATTTTTGAACTATATGTAAGTTTAACTAATATGTATTGTTTATTGTGTATCATGCAGAGCCACAAAATGATGAAGCTCGATAATATTATTTCTAATATAGGACCGGAAGAGTGTAAAATCTTGATGGAAAAATTGCAAAAGGATGAATCAGGTGAATGAAAAAATATTGTCGATCCTATATGAGTTTATTTTTTAAATTTTTGTAGAAATTTATTAATACTGATTTATTACTGGATTCTCCTAATCTAACAATATTTATCTTCTTTCTAAATACATAATCCATCCACTTTTAATCTTGTGGAATTTAAAACTCAATTGCAAACACATGTGAAGAAAATCAATCGCACATAAACACAATTGTTTAATGGGAAAGCTTAGAGCTAAAAACCCCAACTAGCATATATTATGTATATCAATGGATCATGTAATAATATCATACAAATCTTATTACATCAAGCTCTCAGTACAATCAACAATCATTACACGCTATCATGCAGAAATTTTCATATCTATGCCCCAATTTCTTGCCTCCTGACAGCTTGCCTCCATTGCGCAATCCCTACTGAAGAAGGCCCCTGAATGAATTCAAATTGGCCTTGCCTTGACTGTTAAATCCTCATTGGCATCTCCAATGTGTGTCAGATGCATTGAATGCATCACTATAGTCACAACAGATAGTCCATCTCACCCTTTCACCTACCTCTCCATTGGGTCTCCACTGGAACTGACATGCAAGTAGTTAACTGTTGTATTTGTTCAATTGTTAGTGAGTTATTAGTTGTGAATTAATTAACTAATTAATTCACTAAACTCTCACTAGTGTATCTTTCAGTTAGACTAGATACAACTAGCTCAACTGATTTTAACTCCCTTGACTGAGTTAAACTAAATAACAACTCCCATAACTACTCTTCCAACTCTGTCACTCCAGTTCTAACTGAGTCCTCCATGCATGAGCCACCAATAACCCTAGGAATTGCATAATTCCTTCAGCCCACTGATTTTCCAAATTTGTTCACTTAAATAAAGTGCTCTAAGAGAATAAGTTTATATTTATTGTCAGATTATTATTAAGGGCTAATAATAATTGACATGCATCTATTTTTAGATTGACGATCTATAAATAGAATTTTCCCAATATTCTAAAAATATAATTTCATCTATTTTTAACATTTGATCAACCATCTACAAATAGCATCATGCAACTTATAGAATATGCTCACCATGTCTAAAAATAGACATACACCTAAAAATAGCCTGCGGGACCCACTTAGTGAAGGTGCTTAATTTTCACTAAGCTCATCATCTTGTTGAATCTCAACACTCCCTCTCAAAAAGATAGGGATTATCCTTCACCCCGATCCTGCCTCTATGGTATTAAAATTTTCTCCTGCCGAGTGCCTTCGTCAGAATATCTACATCCTGATCTTCCGTAGGAATGCACTGAAGCCAGATATCAATATGTTTATATCTATCATGAAACACATGATTAATTAAGAGTTTAATGAAACTCTATCACAATGTATCACTATAGGATCTAAATGAGAACTGAACAAACTGACCAAGATCTTCCTCATCTAGATAGCCTCACATGTAGCTGACTTGCTGCCATGTATTCTGCTTCCACTGAACTAAGTGCCACAGATCTTTATTTCCTGTTGTACCAAGAAAATTCTGTAGATACGATACCGAACACCCCTCCTGATGTGTTGTTTCTGTCCGTTGGGCTGCCTACCCAATCTACATCCATGAAGCCATGCAGCTTCACCTCATCCGTCTTTCTGTACCATAAGCCATACTCAGATGTGCCCCTGAGATACCTCAAGACATGCTTGCTTGCTTTCCAAAAGAGCTTGGTAAGCTTAACCATTGCTTGAGAAAGTTGGTTCACTGCATAGCATATGTCTGGTCTTTTATTAACTAAATACATGAGCAAACCCACCAACTATCGATAAACAGTGGCATCCACTACCTCTGCTGATGTAGCATCCTCTTTCCTTGAATTTCTTGGAAGAGGAGTATCCATGGGCTTGCAGACCTCCATGTGAAACTTACCAAGTATCTCCAAAGCATACTTGCCTTGAGACACAAACAGTTCACCTTCTCGCTGCCATATTTCCAATCCAAGGAAATAATGAAGGAGGCCCAAATCCTTCATCTCAAACTCCTTTGCAAGATCTACCTTGCATGAGTGTATCAACTGCTCATCATCCGTTAGTATTAAACCATCAACATAAAGAAAAATAATTAAAAGCTTACCCTCCACCACAATTTGGTACAGGTTTTCATCCGCCTCACTCTGGTGAAGCCAAGTCCAGTGAAATAGATGTTGATCCGTGTGTACCAAGCATGTGGTGCTTGCTTCAGCCCATACAATGCTCTTTTGAGTCTACACACATGCGACTCGCTGCTGAAGATCTCAAATCCCTTAGGCTGCTCAATGTACACCTCTTCCTCAATGATCCCATTAAGGAACGCAGTCTTCAAATCCATTTGATGAATGTGCCAACCTATCTATGCTAAGAGAGCAAGGATGGCCCTTATGGAAGAATACCGTGCGAAAAGTGCAAAGGTTTCTTCATAAACAACCCCCTCGATCTGTGAGAAGCCTCAGGCAAAAAATCTTGCCTTATAATTCTCGACGCTCCCATTAGCAGCTTGATTTATCTTGTAGATCCATCTTGATCCTACAACTGATTTACCCACCGACCTTGGAACAATCTCCCAAGCACTATTTCTGACAATGGAGTCATACTCCTCCACCATGGCATCTACCCATGTGGGCTCTTGCACTTCTTCTTCAAAAGAAAATGGCTCTGTCATGATACAATTGCTCATGAGAACCATGTATCCAGTAAATCAGTCAGGTGACTGTCTCTGTCTGCACTGTGATGTAGGGACTCCTACATTCTGTGCCGCATCAAGCTTTAGTCTCTCAGCTTTTGTGGTACGCTTTCTACCAGTTATGATGTTTGGTTCTGCATGAGTGGACTCCTCCACTCCATGAATCTCCTCCTGTGGCTGATCCACATCTAGAGGCTCATCTTTGGGAACAAGTAGCTCCTCCTCTGCATGCAAGTGTAGCTCCCTCTCAAGCAACAACTTCATGGATTTCACCTCATTGAATTTTATATCCCGTCACACCACTTTCATTCGACTCTTTGGAAAATACACATGATAATTATGGGCTATTTCTGTGTACCCCACAAATATCCCAACTTCTGCAGTTAGCTCCAGCTTCTTACTGGCGTCCTTTGTCACATGAATTTAAACATATGAGCCAAAAATATTCAAATGAGAAATATCAGGCTTCTTACCAGTGAAAGATTCCTAAAGTGTATTCATGCCAAGTACGCTATGAGGACAACATTTTTTCACATAAATCGCAGTGTTGCATTCTTCTGCCCACAAGTGCATCGGTAGGCCCTGTTCATGCAACATAGCTCATGCAACACCCATGATCATTATGTTTTTCCTCTCTGCGACCCCATTCTGATGTGGGTTATGATGCGCTATGATTTCTCTTCGAATTCCTTCTTTTCTACAAAAGTCTTTGACTTCGTTTGAGATATATTCACCACCATTATCACTCTGTAGAGCCTTCACTTGCTTCCCTGACTCCTTCTCCACCAATGTTTTAAACTCATGGAACTTTGAGAATGTTTCAATCTTCTTCTACAAGAAGAAGATCTAGCATCTACGAGAATAGTCATAAAAAAAATAACATAATACCTATGTTTTGCTGTTGAAGCAACCGAGAAAGGTCCACACAAGTTTGTGTGGATTATCTCAAGGATCATCGAAGAATGGTTCTCCTTCTCATGAAAGGTGGTATTCACAAACTTACCCATAGTACATCCCTTGCACTGATCTGACTGTGCAAGAGTACCCTTGGGAAGTCCAGTAAAAATCTACTGCAAAATATTCAAGGCGACATGGTGAATATGGCCCAATCTCTTGTGCCATAATTTGCCCTCATCCCAGCTCACCACTTCTTCTCCTTTACCCATCATTACAGCGCAGCCATCTACCTCTAGCTTGTAGATATTCTTAACTCGAATCCCTATCCTCTTGGTTTGACCCATTTTTTTATGTTGCAGGAAGGCTTTTCCCTTACTGAAAACAATGTCATAACCTTTGTCCTCCAACATAGCGACCAAGACCAAGTTCTTCTTCAGACCTGGAACATGCATAAAATCTTTCAATAGAAATGGTTTACCTGACTCCCTCTCAAAGGTAATAGTTCCAATTTTGGTTTCACTATATCTACCATCGTCGCCCATCTCTATATGCATTTGGAGATCCTTCTCCTCCAATTCACTAAACAACTCCTTATCTCCCGTTATATGGAAGGAAGCACCACTATCAAGATACCACACTGATCCCATTGCATTTGAAACCAAGCATGCGATCAAGGAGAAATCAAGTTCAAATTTTGAGGCTAAGGCCTTTCCAGCTGCAACTCTAGCAACCTTCTTGTTCTTTTTCTATGGGCAGTTGGTGAGATGCCCATGTTCGTGACATTGAAAACACTTCACCTTGGACAAATCCAACTTCTTGACTTCAACCTCGGATTTTGGATGGGATTTCTTCCCCTTCCCTTTCCTTGCTTTGGAAGCCAAAGAGAAATTCTCTTAATCATAATTCTTAGATGAAGAGCCATCCCTGGTATTCCGCCTTACCTCCTCCTACACAAGATCCGACCAAAGTCGCTCCCAATCCAGTAGTTTCTCCCGTCCATTGACAGAGTCTTCATAGCTATGCCAACTCTTTGGAAGCCCAAGGAGAGCCAAGCTCACCAAGTCGTCATCCGCAACTATAATTCCCACACTTCCCAGCTCATCCATACATTGGACAAACTTCGCGAGATATTTTGGCATATTGTCGCCCTTCTCCATTTTGATTTTTTTGAACTTATCTTTCAGCACCAACTTCCTATGGTCGTTGTTGCTTTGGAAAATATCTGTCAAATCCTTCCACATTTCAAATGGAGTGGATTTTCCGTGAAGGATTGACACAATATGGTCTTTCACACCTTCCAATAAAAATCTTCTTGTCTTTGCTACCTTCTTTTGCCATGTGTCAAGTACTGCAACATCACTAGAAGTAGACTTAGGAACATCGATACCGATGAAATCCTTCAGTCCATTATCTTCAAGCACCGCCTCCATCCTATCCTTCCACGCTATGTAATTCGAGCTACCATCAAGGGAATAGTCCAATTGCAACCCATTGAAAGGAATTTCAATGAATACTCAACTGTCGCACCAAGAAATTTCTGCAGCAAATTCGAATTGTCCACCAGCACAAAACTCAGCACCTCTTCACAGTTGCAATCTCTAGTGATTAACACTGCTTCGATACCATGTAGAAATTTATTAATACTGATGTATTACCAGATTCTCCTGATCTAACAACATTTATCTTCTTGCTAAATACAAAATCATTCCACTGTTAATCTTGCGGAAATTAAAACTCAATTGCAAACACATGTGAAGAAAATCAATCGCACATAAACACAATTGTTTAATGGGAAATCTTAAAGCTAAAAACCTCAATTGTAATATATTATGTATATCAATGGATCATGTAATAATCTCATACAAAGATTAGTGCATCAAGCTCTCAGTACAATCAACAATCCTTACACACTTTCATGCAGAAATTTGCATATCTATGCACCAATTTCTTGCCTCTTGATAGCCTACCTCCACTGCACAATCCTTGCTGAAGAAGACCCCTGAATGAATTCAAATTGGCCTTGCCTTGACTATGTAATCCTCATTGGCATCTCCAATGTGTGTTAGTCACATTGAATGCATCACTATAGTCACAACAAATAGTTCATCTCACCCTTTCACCTATCTCTCCACTGGGTCTCCACTGGAACTCACATGCAAGTAGTTAACTGTTGTATTTTTTCAGTTTTTAGTGAGTTATTAGTTGTGAATTAATTAACTAATTAGTTCACTAAACTCTCACTAGTGTATCTTTCAGTTAGACTAGATACAACTAGCTCAACTGAGTTTAACTAACTTAACTGAGTTAAACTAAATAACAACTCCCATAACTACTCTTCCAACTCTGTCACTTCAGTTCTAAGTAAGTCATGCATGCATGAGCCACCAATAACCCTAGGAATTGCATAATTCATTCAACCCACTGATTTTCCAAATTTGTTCACTGAAATAAAGGGCTCCAAGTCTAGAATAAGTTGATATTTATTGTCGGATTATTATTAAGGGATAATATTAATCGACATGCATCTATTTTTAGATTGACAGTCTATAAATAGACTTTGCCCAATATTCTAAAAATATAATTTCATCTATTTTTCATATTTGATCAACCATCTACAAATAGCATCCTGCAACTTATAAAATATGCTCACCATGTCTAAAAATAGACATACACCTAAAAATAGCCCGTGGGCCCCACTTAGTGAAGGTGCTTACTTTTCACTAAGCTCATCATCTTGTTGAATCTCAACAATTTTCATTAATAATATACTTAAAATCATTAGATAACATGTTTCAAACAATCTATTAATTCACATATATTTAATGTTCTATAGGGACCAACGACTTGGAAAAGGAATGTTGTTCTAAGAAAGGAAAAAAAATAGAACATGCAAATGAAAATTAATTGCTCCTTAGCTCATCTGGAGTGGTGCCGGAGGTTTAAAAAAGGGGGAATTTTTTTTACAAAAGTTTGAGGGATCTAGTGGAATGAATGTATAGATGTTCTTTCCACTTACAATACAAAAATCAATCCAATGATTCCAAGAACCAAATTTTATCTAAACTACAAGAAGAGTTTCTAGAGAATTGGTTAATGAGCCATGTCAGACTTTTAATAGCAAAAATGTGCCAAAAAAAAAGAAGGAATGAAAAAGTAATATTCCTTTAAATGTTTTTCTAGAATCATTTATAAATATCACTTTGGTTATATTTAATTTTTGTATATCAATTAAAAAATTAAATAGTTTATTGTCATGTTACATTTTCAGGAAGTTTATGAAAATCTCAAAAGATGAATGAGCTGATATAAAAAATATGCTAGTAGGAATGTCCAAAAAGGTGTACAAGGAGATGGGCAAATAAATGGACAAAATTGCATCGCAGGAGGAGCCATATAAAAAACAACGTGCTTCAAATGTAATATGTAATCATTGATTTTTTCTATCATTATGTACAATAAATAAATACTTTAGCATTAAATATTAATTTTCAAGTATCTTCTGGTAGAAAAGAAAAGAAAATGGAACCCATTCAGCACATAAAATAGGATGACAAGGAAGAAAAGGGTTGATATCTAAGTTTGTGAGTAATTGTTACTTCCTTATAACAACTTAACTAGATTTCATTTTTTTATATTTTAAGTTGTTTTAAAAAAATCATCATTGAATGTTTTCAAACAAGTGCTAACATACAAAGAAGAACCATCAGACGAATTTATTGACATTGGGTTAAATATGGGTTGTGAGTATATGTTGGCATATCATAAATTAATTGTGGAATTTATAAGCATCTATTGATCTTGTTTTACTTAGCTCCATCTATAATTAATAAAACAATTTTTTTTTTATATTAAATATATGATTTGTTATGGGGTATAAAACTTGCAGGAAACAAAGTATGGAACTATGCCAATAGATGAAATCTTGAACGATGGCATACTACATGGTTTTGAAAGAATGTGTAAAGTTCATGAGTCTATGGTACGTCATTTCTTTTCGATATACATTGATGTATATTATTTATTGAAATTTTCATTATTCTCACCAATGTATATACACTCATTACAGTTTATTTTTATGTTTGTAGATGGAAGGTAAAGAAGAAGCAAACAATCAACACCATGAACAAAACATTCCTGAAAATAACCCAAGTCATGGAAGTAGCTCGAGCAGTGACAATAGTTCAAGCGAAGAATGATGATCATTATGTTTGGATATCAAAGCAAGGCATTGTATATTTTGAAATATTTCTTTGTGAAATCAGATTTTTTATTTAATGTAATGGACATAGTGTCCCAATTGAAAGACAAAGGGATACCAATAACTGTCCCATTTTGTATGACAAAGACTGTCTTATTAATATATATATATATATATATATAGATATATATAATAAAGTATGTTTTAATTTATCTTATTGCGTTCTCCATTGTCACTGTGAAATGTAACACCACTGATTAATCTTATGGATGATTAAATATTATAATGAAGAGATGTGAAATTTTATAATATGATACAACAAATTAATCCAAACATCACATTCAAATGCACTAATAAAAATTTAATTGATATGAATACTGTTATAAGATATGTGTCGTCTTTTGATGAATATTGAATTTAAAAAAATCACAATAATTATGATATGATATAACAAATTAATCCAAACCTCACATTCAAATGCATTAATAAAAAATTAATTAATATGAATACTGTTATAAGATGTGTCGACTTTTGATGAATAATGAATTTAAAAAAGTCACAATAATTACACTGTCACAGGTCAATGTTTCTAAAAAATGAAAAATGAACACAGATGTGTTTGTATGATACAGTGCCCTGGTGCATTTCTACGACCTATGGGCACTGCAAAAATACCAATAGCAATTATAAATCTCGGTGCATTTGTGTGATACTGCGCATCGGTGAATTTATGTGAGACTATGCACTTGTGCATTTGTACGACCTATGGGCACCACACAAATACCAATACCAATTATAAATCTTGGTGTGTTTGTGTGATACTACGCATTGGTGCGTTTATGTGAGACTACACACTAGTGAATTTTTACGACCTATGGGCACCGCACAAATACCAATACGAATTAGAACAATCGGTGCATTTGTCTGATATTGCACACCAATGCGTTTCTATAAGACTACGTACCGGTGCGTTGATAAGACCTATGGGCACCACATAAATCCCAAGACCAATTAGAACGACCCCATGCATTGTATCACGAACACTGCGCTCAGTGCAGTTTTAGACCTTGACGGCTTGGTGCATGCACCTTCGACCACCCCAGGCCACCGGCTAGATGACACGCATCGGTGCGCTCGGTGCATTGACACCGTAGTAGCGCACCGATGAAAAAAACATCCTTAATAACCTTCGACCGCTCAATTTTTTTAGTTGTGTTGAAATTCCATTAAAAGCTTCGCAAAAACCTCCGTAACTGTAAACAGATGTTGTAGAAAATGTTTTTTTTGAAAATTTTGGCCAATTTATAACACTAAAAATCTCCTTTATAACCTTCGCTAGAGGGTCTTTTCCTTGTAGTGTAAGCAGGATTGAAACTAGTAAAATGAATCACATAACATCAACCATCACTTTTGGGGCTTGCACCCGGTAACTAGGACTTCCTGGGAGGTCACCCATCCCAGTTGGCTCTAGATCAAGTACGCTTAATTTTGGGGAGGCCTTCTTTCATTAAGTGGCAACAAAGAAATGAATTACAATCAAATTTACAAAAATGACTCTTATACTTCCAATTTGGATGATGGTCTAAAAATGGAGACCTAGATTGGAGAAAGAGACTACAAGGTTGGATTCCTGGTGAAAAAAAGTGAAAAATCAACTATAAACTTGTCAAATTCTCATACTGGAACCTCTGTCCCTCTAAAGGAATATTTTCAGCATCTTGTAGATTCCCTTGCTCATGGTTCCACTACCTCTGGTTGCTCAAGGTTTCGCGCTTGGACCCCACCTAGTCCTCCACCGGTCTCCTCTCAAATGAGAATGTGAGAAGGTTTAAGTAAATGTAATGTCCCGTGTGCGGGTAGGGCCCGCAGCCATGTGTCCGGGGTGTGTGTAATGAGGGGTACTGTGCAAGGGTCGCCACCCTCAGATGCTCCGGTGGGCCTTAAGAGCCCACCCTTAACACCTTGGGATGCCTCCCTCACTAACAGGCCGGTATTTTGGTGTAGTGGTTGGGCCTTAGTGGTATTAGAGCCGAGGTATCGAGTTCGAGACTTACAGAGCGTGGTGGGCTGTAATGTCCCGTGTACAGGTAGGGTCCGCAGCCATGTGTCCAGGGTGTGTGTAATGAGGGGTACTGCGCAAGGGCCCCCACCCTCATATGCTCTAGTGGGCCTTAAGACCCCACCCTTAACACCCTAGGATGTCACCCTCACTAAGAGGCTGGTATTTTGGTGTAGTGGCTGAGCCAAGAGCAGAGCTTCGATACCACTGTATATTCCTTTTCAAGAATTTCTGCAATGTGGAGAGTAAAAACGTTGTTTTCAGAAATTTATGTTATAGAACAGAAAAATAGGACTTGGATCTCTTGGATTACACTTAATAACCCTTACATATAGAATGGGAGTAGAAAAAAATCATTCTAGCTATGTTAAACAGATCTCCCCATGCCAAAACACCTTAAAAACACCCAAATCCCATGACTTCAGCAAAACAAAAATTATGAAGCCTGTAACAGCGTAATTATGAGAGGGTTATTACAGAAAAATATGTGTCATAACATTTCTATATATTTCATTAATCAAAGAGCTAAGAAAATGGAGGTTTTAGCCTCTTTTACAGAAAATAGAGACAACTCGGTAAGGGTTTCACATGAGCATAAGTACAAAATGACATATCTGCATAAAATGACACAGTTTACTACAAATATTTATATGAAATGGCTGAAAAATACATGAAATTACATAAAAATGGCTGAAGAGCCTCCCTTCTAGCCTTCTCGGAGAGAAAAAGCCTCCTTCTCCAAGAAACTAGCTGCAAATCAAGGGATTCAACCCTACCACAACATCACCTTCAGAGATGACGCAGTTTCTAGAAGAGACTGCACTGTAGGAGCTGGTGATTGCTTGAACCCAATTCAGATAGTGGAAATGTAACTCATAATTACCCTCTTAGATCCATTAAACAAGCTGAGCCAAGAAAGAGAATGGAACTCCCGCATTAAAATCCCTTGCACTAAACAGTGCAGCAAACCCAGCTAAACAACTAAAGCATGCAAGAAGTCATAAGTCTCAAACATAGACAATATTTTGAATGCCTCCTATGGCTACTATCCCTTCCTTTTTATCCTTTGGTGAGTCTCCTTACCCTGGACCCCACTCATTCATGAGGTTTCTTCTCCGCAAAGAGTCCTCCATCAAAAATGCACTGTCTCCACTGGTTTTCCCTCTCTTTTATAGCATTGTTGACTGGGTCAACAAAGATTTAGTCTCCACAGGTTGCCTCCTTTCACACCAAGGTGGCTTTATTGTGCCTTCCTACAAATATGCCCTTTCACATTGGGATTGTCTTATTCCTACTAAAGATATTTAAGGGTCTCTCTACCCCATTTATTCTCTAAGCTGCAAAATGGAGCAACATATAATATTCCAACTAGCAGTAGCTAATTGGGAATATTACAGTCCTCCCCTCTCAAAATTTTCTTGTCCTCAAGCAAAAAAAAGGAAGGATGTTGTAATATATTCTCTCCTTCCCAAGTGGCATCCTCATCAGGTAGATTCCTCCATCGAATCATATATTCTTTGATCACCCGGTTCCTTAACTGCCTCTCTCGTGTATCCAAGGTTGCCTCTAGTTGAAAAACTAGATGGCCTTCATCATAAATAGGTGTAAGGTCCATGTTAGCAACAATTTTCTATCCAATAACCTTCTTGAGGCATGAAACATGAAAGATATTATGGATCCTGCTCCCCTTGGGAAGCTCCAACTCATATGCTACTTATCCAACCTGACGGATCACCTTGTATGGCCCATAGAAACATGGTTTGAGATTTTCAACCCCCTTATCTTTGAGTGTGGATTGCCTATAAGGCTGAAGTTGAAGGTACACTAGATCATCCACCTCGAATTTTCTTTCTACCTGACCACGGTTTGCGTATATCTTCTGCTGATTTTGGGTAGTAGCAATGTTATCTTTGAGGGCCCAAAGTATGTCCTGATTCTCTTGGATCCATTCCTTTGCTCTGGGGGCCTTTCTTGTCCCAAACATGACATCTAAAAATGAGAGTGCATCATACCCATAAAGGGCTCAGAAAGGAGTCATGCCAATGGAAATATGGTAAGTAGTGTTGTAACAATACTGCCCCAAATGGAGACAACCCAGCCAGGCCTTCTGTTGTCGTGCAACATAGTTTCTCAAGTAACCTTCCAGCCACTTGTTCACTATTTTAGTTTTTCCATCAGTTTGTGGATGATAACTAGTTGGGTGTCAAATCAGTCCCCACTAACCAAAAAATTTCTTGCCAAAAGCCACCCATGAAGCGGCTATCCCGATCACTCACTATGGTCTTTGGGAGACCATGGAGTCTAAATACATCGAAGAAGAAGAGATTAGCTACCTGTGAAAAAGTATAATGTGCAGAAATGGCAAAGAAGTGTGAATACTTTGTTAGCCTATCAACAACCACAAAGATACAATTCTTACCCTGAAAAACAGGTAGACCAGTGATGAAACCCATGGAGATGCTCTCCAATTTTCCATCTGGAATGGGTAGTGGCTGCAAAAATCTGACAGGTTGAGTGTGTTCCCCTTTTTTCTTCTGGAAAACTGTGCACTCCTTGATGTGTCAGAGTACATCCTCCTTGAAATCCTTCCATGAGAATCTCTCCCTTATGGCCCAATAAGTCTTTGTGAATCCTTGATGACCCGCAAGTGGAGAATCATGTGCTGCTTGCAAGATCTTCTCTTTGAGCTTGGAATTATTAACCAAAAAGATCCAGTCCCTGTGATAGATGGTCTCATCCATCACCCTATACCTCTCATTGGATGTCACTCCATCAAGTATTTCACATGAAAAGTTATCTTTGGAATACTCAACCAACAATTGAGCCTTCCAATCTGCGTCCATGCTCCTCAAGGACAACATTGTTGATATCCTGGATAGAGCATCAGCCACTATGTTTCTCTTCCCCTTGACATACTCTATGTCAAAGTCATAGGCTTGGATTTTGCTTACCCATTTTTTTTTCCTTTCTTGGAGCTGCTTTTGTTCAAGGAAGAATCTAAGATTGTTTTGATCAGTCTTCACCCTGAACTTATTCCCCACCAAGTATTGCCGGAATTTTGCTAAGGCATGCATAATAGCCAACATTTCTTTATCATAGATGGGGTATAGTCTCTCATGAGGTAGAAACTTCCTGCTCTCAAAGGCTATAGGATGTCCTCCTTGAATCAAGACTACACCTATACCTTTACCTGATGCATCACATTCCAGCACAAAAGGTTGAGAGAAATATGGTAAAACTAATACTACTCATTACCTCTTTGAGCTTATCAAAAGCCCTTTGTGCTGTAGGTGTCCAACTGAAAGCCCCTTTCTTTGTCAAATCTGTAAGAGGTGTCACAATTTGAGAAAACCCTTTGACAAACTTATGGTAATATGTGCATATGCCTACAAAACCCGGAGTTCAGTAACATTCTTTGGTTCAGGCCAATCCTTGATTGCCCAAATCTTATCTTCAAGTACTCTTACTCCATCTACTCCAATGATATGGCCCAAGTACAACATTTCTGTGACCCCAAACTTACATTTAGAGAGTTTAGCATATAATTGTTGCTCCTTAAGAATATGCAATATAGTCTCAATGTGCTGCAAGTGTTCTTCCCATGTGCGGTTGTAAAATCAAAGAAGACCAACACAAACTTCCTTAGATGGCCATGGAAGATGTGATTCATGCAGGATTGGAATGTTGCTAGGGCATTGGTCAAGCCAAATGGCATCACCAAGAATTCAAAATTTCCATAGTGACATCTAAACGCTGCCTTGGGGATATCTTAATCCCTCACCCTGATTTGATGGTACCTGGATCTGAAATCAATTTTGGAGAAGTATTTGCACTACAAGAAAAAAGGACATTCGTGAGGGGTGAAAATGGTCACCATAAGCTCATTGGTGAGGGTCAAAAAAGCCTTCGTCACCAAAAATTGAATGTCACTAAAGGTGGCGTCGCTGAAAGTATAGGTGTTGTGGTGACATTCAAGGTCCGTCACCAATAATGATTTATAGTGATGGATAGTGACCGTCACCATTTCATATGAGAAATGGTGACGGACAATAGCCTCCATCACCAAAAAATTGAACGTCACGAAAGGTGGCGTCGCCGAAAGTATGTGTTGTGGTGACATTCAAGGTTCATCACGAATATTGATTATAATGAAGGATAGTTACCATCACCATTTCATATGAAAAAAAATGATTTTTTGTGATGGACCTTTCATGGCCGTCACTATTTGTGCACATATATGGCGACGTTCATTGATTGTCACCATAAACTCATTGGTGACATCAAGGTCCGTCATGAATAATGGCTATAATGATAAATAGTGACCCTCACCATTTCATATCAACAACAAAGATTTATGGTGACGGACCTTTAATGGTCATCACTATTGATGCGTATATATGGTGGCATTCGTTGACCGTCACCATTTCATATTTTGGCAAGGGTTGAAAAATGTCACCATAAGCTCATTGGTGATGGTCAAAAGAGTATCTGTCACCAAAAATTGATCACTGTCATTCCCTATGAATATCAGGGCATGATGGAATCGAACCACCAACCTCCTTCTTGTAAATAAGGTGCTCTTCTATTGAGCTAGCACCCTTTAAAGAATTAGGCTTTAAACTAGCAATTGCCCCTAAAGGTGCAAAGATACACCAAAGGAATAGAAAATCTAGGAAGATCAAAAGTTGCTAGAAATAATATGTTCAATATACATCATAAAAAGATAATAAGAATAACTTTTGATATAATCTAACAAGCATGTACTGCGTAAGAGAATAACTGGAAAGCACAACTAGAAATTTGAATCACAACATAACAATATAAAAGAACGTGCAACAGGAAAGGAACAACTCCACAGTTTGAGAAATATGAATAATCCATGGGCCTGTTCTTATATATTGATATAGATAACGAAATAGAAATCTAGATTTATGAAATTCAAGTATCACACAAGAATGTCTTGAACAAATATCAATATGTAAAATAGTATTTTTTGAATTTGGATTTACCTTGCAGAACCTTAGGAAAATGTTTCCATAGAAAAAACCAATAAACATAACAACATGGACCTTAGGAGCACTAGAGAAGTATTGAAAGAAAATGATGAAAAACGTATCTATAAAAAGCTGAGAACCCTCTGAAGTAAACCACACATTTATCATCATTATTAGTACACTTGCAAAAAAAGATTAGAATAAATTATGAACTATTCCACCAAAAAACAATGAATTTTTCCACTAAAATACAGTTTTAAATTAATCACTAGCATGATGCTAACTTCTTCGCAAAAATAGGGAAGTTTAAAGACAATGTATAATAGCTTGCATGGCAATCGTGTTGATAAAACCTTTCAAGGAATAAGACCACATCAGTCAACAGGAGTGCCATCATACTTAGTACTATCAAAGAGTGGTCAATAGCAAAAGTGAATTGATGGACCTTCATAACTTGCATTGGTTCCTTATCCTTCATCTAACCCTAAAATTTTAGACCGAGGTTAACATTTTGAAGGAAAATTAACAAAAGTCACATGATCTCGTGAAATAATATTTTTATCACTACCATTAACTATAATGCAACAGTTTTGCACAAACAAAGCATCCTTGTCCAAAGTGAAGTAGTCAATGATGATTCAGACTGATTGTGGGCTTAAAATTGTTTTTCCATCCTTTTTTTGAATTGTTATAATTACCGTACTTAGTAGCAGAGGCATTCCCACCATGGATTGGGAAGTCCACAACAACTACTTATGTAATTGGGATTGTTGACTATAATCATTTTAACCTTCTCCTTCCTTTTTCTTAGCCACTGAAATATGTGTTGAAAACTCTTTGCTTAAGACATCCCTCATTAGAATGGGCAGACCATTAATGATAATAAAATATTCTCATAACATTTCCACTATCATTACAATTGCTTTTGGGCTAAAATTTAGACTTATGGGTATCTTTGTCATGCCTTGTAAAAAAATGAATATGACAAGGGGAAGGTGCAGAAGAAGAGGGATTAGAAAACATCCACAGAGAGGAGCTTGAATTGTTGTCAATGATGCTTCATATTTAGGGATCGCTTCTGTAACTTGCTTTCAATATTCAAGGAAAGACAGAAAGCCTTGCTCCAATGAACTGAGTGCATGCAAAGTCCATCTTGTGTTGAATATGAAACAAGAGACACTTGATAAAATTGAAACATTAATCTTTGACGATGAATTTTTCAATATAATAATGAACAATCAATACTAGCAATTGTTAGAGAGGCAACAACCACTAAGTAGCTCCTTCTTAAGAGGTTAGGAACATTGTATAATAACTAGTTTGTATAAGCCATTGAAATCACCCAACAGGTACCACATTGCACACAACATGTTGAGTTGTGGGAGAAAGAATCTTAAATTAGAATGCACCCTTTTGCACGAGTAATGGAATTTTGGAGAAACAAAAATTCCTATGATAAGTGATATACCTACTGGAGGTATAGAAATGCTTCCAATAGATGAGGAGGTTCATCCAAACCCCAAGAGATATCTAGGGAATAACCCCAAACCCAAGTAGCTCTAAGGCTATGGAAAAAACATTGAGAAGGAATGTGAAGGAAAAAGCCTTGCAATCATACTAAACATATAGGATAAATACGAACTAAGAGTGACAAAGTTATGGACAGTTCCTTAGCCTAAAGAGGCTAGAAGCTCATGCAACACTAGAAGGTTATTTTATTGGGAAAAGAGAATTCTATGTGCATCTTGCAGATGAAAATTTCTCTTGCACATGATGGGAAAAAGGGCTTGCAAAAATATGCCCCGTGTGCAGCATCAACGCACACAACATTCTCTTTTTCCTAATGCACTAACCTTCTAGTTGTGGCCAAATAGCACTTGGGTCACAGTGGCAAGGACTTCAGTAGCAGGCACTTACCAAATCTTCTAAAATTTGCGCTATTGTACCATAACTAGATCTTGGACCTATGTTAAGATGTGAGGTGTTTCCACTGCAAGACATCAAGCAGTGTGTTTAGCATTCAAAGCTGACAAACTTGAGAAACACCTTGACTAGGGAGAAACAATCATAAATAAATGAACAAATAATAATAATAACTCTATAAGATTATAAATAGGAAACCCTGTTGTCACTGCACTGGAGGTGCAGGCCTTCACTTTTTTATTTTTCATTATAATTTGCACAAAATCCCTCCAATCCCAGCCTGCCACATTTTTTCATTTAGCAATAGTTAAAGCCTTTCTCATTTGGTCACATATGAATCCCAATGGACAACTAGTATTATATATGCCATACATAACAATTAGGAAGACAAAACGAGTAAATTCAATGTTTCAATTGTAACTTCTTATCAGGAAATGTTAGTTATGGTAATAGCAATGGTATGCCAATTGCACAAGCCATATGTATCTCCTGTGGAAAGGCTGATTGTAATCCCCGTGTGAGCCAAAATCTCAATAAATAGCAATGTAAAGAACTAATATGCAGTGGAATTGTTGTAGAAACTATTTTATAAATGGGAAAGGTAGTGAATTATGAATAACATATCATGCGTACTACCTATTTAGTTGCTTACCTGACAATATCTACTATCATTTTCAGTTTCTTTATTATTTGGGTACACTGCTCATTTACAGTGAGATAGTTGTCCGATAGTTGGTCATATTACAGTAGGAACATCATCAATATAGGAAATCTAGTTTTTGACTGAAAATGAGAGTAGGTCATAAGGAAAATCATTGACACAAGGTAAAACTATGATTGACAACTTCTTATTGGAATGTATATTATTTGGAGTTAAATACAAACTATGATTATTTTTGGTAATGCTATGGATGTTGGAGAATAGACATTCAAGAAATTTTGTCACTATAACACGTCTACAATGTAGCTGTAGACCCTTTTTCACCTTGGTTTCTATTTTCTGCAATGGCCTGTAGTGGTAGCATGATGTGTGCATCAGATATTTGCTTCCAATGTTCTAGTGAACCTGGTATTTTCAAGAGGGTCATAACTGGTTAGGAAAGAACTTATTTTTTCATAAGAGGCATTCCTAGAACAAATTGGTCAGGAGGCCAATCTGCAATACAAAATTATAATATATATTGTGACTTCTCCAAAGCTTGAAACTCATACACTGGTTGATACTTCACTAGTCAGTAAATAATGCAGCAACCTTCAAAAACCAAAACACAGTGGTGACTTGCAGGTCATGTTTGCATTATGCTAGTACAAGCTTAGTCTATTCAGAGGCCTATCATATGCCACAAAAGAGATTTTGAGATTTTCAAAAGTGAAAAATGGAGGGAAGCGGAGCCAAGTTTGGAGCGACGGTCGGCGTTAGGGTTCTTGCCCCTGGTTTGGGAGTTTCTGAGGTGGCGGCGGCCTATGGCAGAACCTCACACAGCACCAGCGGGCTTGTCTACTTTTGGCCCTGGTCGCCTCGATCCTTATCGCCTGCACTCGCTGGCCAAGGTATCCTTTGTGCGGTGGAGATCTTCTTCATTCGCTGGAAGAGTGAACTGAGTTCCAAATCTGCACTGTTACGCGACAGATAGGCATTCCCAAAACACCACGGATCTGTTGTCTTATTGAAAGGATACCATGGGGGGCGGCCACTACTGGGACATGTGGATGACTTGCGGCCCATTTTCCCATCGGGCCACGTATTCCTTGATGCTCTGTGCAGGATTCCACAACTGCTCGCGCTGTCCGACTCTCCATACATGCTTGCGGGACCAAAGAACAATAGGAGCTGCGGTTTTACCTCTGAAATCGCACAACGAAGCCGTGTTCTCCCCTCTGCTACAGCTTCTCGAGTAAGAACTGTGTCATTTCAAATATTTATTAGGCTTCCTACAGGCAAGAGTATAATCATTTGGATTCAGGGGAATGACACCATTACATATTTGAAGCACAAAATCCAAACTGCAACTGGTTACCCGGCCTATTATCAATCCTTGATATGTGGGGGGAAAGCATTAGCAGACTCTTGCCTTCTATATGACTACGCCATAGATTCTGATTCTACTGTCTACCTTAATTTTCGACTGAGGGGAGGAAAGTTGGGACAGAACAGAGCACCTGGAAACACCATGGGTGCTAGTGCGTCCAACACTACCCACTCCAAAGGACCCTCATATAGAAACGTCTTGCAAGGGGAAAAAAACAGAGATGCCACAGCGACTGTGGCCCAGGTTGAAAACTCCCCTAAGCCATATATTATGGAACAACAGAACTGCGTGCCTGAAATAAACATTGAAATTCCTGATATTGATATGCAGAGAACTAGTTTCGAATCACAAGCTATTATTTGCAGATTCAACTGCTTTTGGCCCAAACCGGTGGAGCTCTTCCAATGGATTTTTTCCAACTGGACCATGGATTGTGACATCCACCTATGCTCAAAAGGATTTTTCATTGTCAAGTTTTCAACAGCTAAGAACAGAGATTTGATTATTAAGGAGGGGCCATGGTTCTGGGGTTCTACGGGACTCTCCATCACACCATGGTTCCCAGATTTTGATGCCAATACCATGGAGGTGACCAGAATGCCGGTTTGGGTCCGGCTCCACAACCTCCCGCTTCACTTCTGGAAGGAAAAAGTTCTTGAAGGGATTGGTAACATCCTTGGTAGATATATCAAAACTGATACACAAAGAATGGAGGAGTGTATCTACACTTTCGCACGAATCTGTGTGGAAGTGGATTTAAGCAAAGGACTACCAGAATGCATCATGCTGAACCACAAACATCAGAAATGGACACAACATTTAGATTATGAGAACACCGCTTTTCGCTGTCGGATCTGCAGGAATATGGGCCATCTACAAAGCACTTTACCGGCAGCCACAAGGGATAACAGGAGAAAGAAGAAAATAGGTAAAGTTGCCAAAGGATGGAAATTTCCATCAGAAGAGCCTGAACAACAAAAGGAAGAGGAAGAAACCAACCCACAAGATAGTAAACAGACAAATACTGATTTGGGTGCACAAGAGCAGGAAATGCAGGAACCCATTGATGCCACTACCACTACCATGACACAGCCAGATATGGATTCCGAAGCACCAAAAAATGAAGGAAACAAAAGACTACACATATCAGACTCATCGGACTCGGACAAGGACGTTGGAGCACACGTGATAGAGAACCAGCTCGCCCTTATATCGACCACACCAACAGAAGATGGTTGGCGCAAGGTTGAAAAGAAAAAAGGGAGGAAAGCCTAATTTCCTCTTCTTTGCATTTTTATCGTGCAGCATACTTGCTTGTCTTTGACACTACCAGCTAAATGTAACATGTAATTTTGTTATGATTAATAAAATTACGAATTTTTCCTTTGTGAAAAAAAACAAAAGATATTTGCAGAGAAGCTTGACATGTGCATTGTTGGAATTGTAGGACAAATGAAATAGTTATTTTATATATCTTCGGCGATTTTGAATTAGGAAAGAAGCCCTTAAAATGTACATCCATCATAAGACTAGGTTGAGTTCAATCTAGTCAAGTGTGTTGCTGCTCGCACACACTTGTTATTTATTTTTCCCGTCTTAGGCCTTAGCAAACTAACATAGTAAATGTATAAGAGTTCCCAAAATAAGTGTCTAAGTGAGATGGAAGACATGTGAGAAAATTCAAGCTAGTCTATCCATGTTCACCCATTATTGGGCTTTTTTAGGATTAATAGTTGAGGAAATTTTTTCAGCACCGTGGGACTAAGAAAGTATGCCAACTTGTAAGATTAAATAACATTGCAACACCATGAAAGTCATCTAGAATTGTTGTAATGATGCTGACCAATTTAGTATATTAGTAGGAGACAACTTAGCAACTTCTTAGTATCATGTTTCATGAAGAATTTACCAATTTAGCATATTAGTAGGAGACAACTTAGCAACTTCTTAGTATCATGTTGCATGAAGAATTGACGTGAACCTAAGTTTTTTAGGCAACTAATATACTGCCCAAATCATGTCCTTTAGGAGAAAAAGTTTGCACATTGAGTGTGTGAGAGAGAAAATGGGTATCATGTTCACATGGATTGATACATTAGACCAATTTATATTTTCTTATCTTTTCCTAAAGGCTAATATCAGTAAATGTGAACATGAGAGTGGGTGCCCTCACATTTGAAGAGACGAATCTAGAGGGATTGTGTTACAAACCATTTAAGTTAATCATTCTACCCTCATGCTTAATAGAAATAAACATTTCATATGATTCATGTCATATGCACCCAAGGTTTGAAAACACTAAAGTTTAAACTCCCAACATGTCCTTTATGAGAGTGGGTGCCCTCACATTTGAAGTGACAAATATAAAGGGATTGTGTTAAAGACCATTTAAGTTAATAATTCTACCCTCATGCTTAATGGAAACAAAAATTTCATATGATTCATGTCATATGTTCCCAAGGTTTGAAAACACTAAAGTTTAAACTCCTAGGATCTCATCATTCCCTCTAGTTGAAGGAAGAAGAAATTTGAAAAGAAACATTGATCTCCTATAGTGACTCGTACCTTTCTTATTTCACCTTTGCACTTGAATATTTTATGGATTAGGATTTGAACCTCAAATTAAGTGGTAGGTTCAACATATAATTGAGGTTGTTTGACCTTTTGGGAAACTATGCAGCGATGATTGCTTTCTATGTCCAAGATTATAATGATCCATTTTAGATGAATCTCTTAGCTTTCACTATCTTAAGATTTTTGAATATTGATCTTATTAGAAATTGTAATTTAAAGGTAATTTTTATTGAAAAATCTAGCACCCCTATGGCATCATAGGTATGGGCACCTCAACTTGACATATCTCTCTCAGTTGGCATGAGAGAAACTAGTAGATGGACTTCCGAACATTCTGTAGAAGATCCACAGAGTTTGCAGAGCTTGTCAGGCAGGGAAGCTACGTTGAATACCATTTTATGAAGGACAAGCTTGGAGAGTATAGAGGGTCCTTCAGTTGGTACTTTCAGACATATGTGGACCAATGAACATGACATCAATCATTGGTGGCAGGTACTTCCTTCCGTTTGTTGATTATTTCAGTAGAAAAATGTGGGTATATTTTCTATAATTAAAATATGTTGTGTTTAATGAATTTCAAAAGTTCAAAGCATTAATAGAGAAACAGTTAGGTTGTCATATTGCCTCTCTTAGATATGATAAGGGTGGGTAATTCTACTTAAAATATTTCAATAAATTTTGTGCTAAACATGGGATCCAAAGACAATATGGGATGAAAACACCTTTCAAGACCTTGTGATGGCCATACAAGAAGAAGAAGCTCCCACCCCTCTCGAAGATGATAACAATATCACTAAAAGGAACCCTCCAAATTCACAAGATTAGTTCATGATGGAAAGGCTACTTTGTGACCAACATAGCCCCACAGAAAACCCCATCCTCATCAAAGAATTGGTATGTGTTGATGTATGTGTCCTAGATTCTATGAAAGTTTTTCATGAAAAAAAGGAGCATGATAATAATTTTCACCATTGTGAGGAGGCTAGTCATGATGTCCAACATGACAAAGCAATAAACATAGGAAATGAATTTTTTTTGAATAGTTCCACCAATGATACAAGATGTATGCAGTTCTAGTCGGGTAGAAACCATGTTTCTACCCAAAAGGATCAACCATTTAAAAAGTATCATGAAGATCATGCTTCCCTTGCTGATAATTTAAATCCTAAAAACACTTTTGAGGTCACAGAATTATAATTCAATCACACTAATCCTATTTTTTCAAACAATGAAATTAAGGAGATGCAGACTTTCATGGTAATATACTTGGCACCTCGACATTCCATTGTGAGTTTGAGTAGAGAAATAATGTACCCCCATGTTGCACTTTGATTTTAATCATGATTGTGTAAGAAATAAACGAAAGTAATCATGGTTTCTTATAGTTTGAGGTCAATAAACTCAAAGGGATTTTCAAAACCATGAAAGTAATAATGTGACCCTCGTGATTATCTGAGTGAAGAAACAATTAATTTTATAGTTCAACCCTCAAATATCCTATATCATGGAATCTGATGGTCCCCCTATTTTTGATGCCTATGAACTAAATTTATTCCTCAATCCTAATGGGATAGGGAAGTTTCTCCCTTTTATTGTCAATACTCATCTAGAAGACAAAGTTATTGACATATGTCATGAATATTCCATGGTAGAAAAAAAAAAGGTATGTTATAAACATGCAATTAATGAAGCTCTCAGTCATACAAATCCATTTCCACCTCTATATGGCTCTATTGTTGACAATAATGAAGTTGGATAGCCCCAGAATATCGATGAAACCTGTCATGAAACCCTCATTGATATTTACAACTACAGTGCTAAGAATGAAAGCGATTTCAATAAAATCATTGATGAAGAATACGGGCTTGACCCAAATAAAAATTCTCTCTAGACCACATCAAATGAAAAGATATTCTCTTCTCCATGAACATGTGGACAATCATTCATGCACTAGATTTTTACAAGGAAATGTAGACAGCCAACATCTAACAAATCCACATCAAGTCGAAACTGAGGGACAACTTTGAGGCCTGGAAAAGGTGCATTCTGGAATGATTAATGATATAGGTCAAAATGATCTTGAAACCAGCAAGAGGACATTTTCTTAACGTAGTCATAAAAAATATTTGGCTGCTCCCACCACTCAGCTTATGGGGTACCTTTCAAAGTGTGATTCAAATCAATAAGATCTATATATGCACAGGTAACCAAAAAAATGAATTGCATAATTTAAAAAAAAAAAAGGCTACTAGCAGGAGTAACAAGTTTGGATATGATCATGAGCCTTATAATATTTTTCATAGGAAATATGTTCTCTAGCACATTGAGGATGTGGTTCATCCTGAGTGGACTATTTTCTTGCATTATTGCATTGGTGTCAACACTGTGAGTGAAAGGGCTGATGCCAAGTTGAATATTCGACTCAACCATGTTGGAACCAAGCAACCAGTAGTTCAAAACTATAGGCCTATTGAGTACCATGCAAATATAGCTAAAGGAGAACATTCCAATGTACAATCTAGTGCTAGAAACCTTGTACAACCCAATGAAGAAACTAAAATATTTATCAAAAATTTTAAGTGCAACTTATATGACATGATCCCACAAATAGTTGTAGTTGTAGACATGTACCTGACTACTTTGTATAAATATCCTAGAACACAATCGATGAATGAATTTGTACCCACTCGTTTGCATGCTCTAGGGGACAGGACAAGTTCTAATATAATTCAAAAATAAACAAGAATTCGCAGAGGTGATCAATGTGAAATTTTTTTGAAGAGTGCTCCTCGTGATACTAGAAGAATAGATAACTCACATGATATTTTGTATCCAGAGGAATAATGGGACCCAAACCCCTTGCATAACTTTAAGTACCTTGTCCACAGTAAAAGAATGGAAAGCATTTTAAGCTTAAACTATTTAGAGTTTTCATTTTTAGCACAGAAGGGAAGGGTGGCCGACCAAGAGTCAATTATGATGTGGAAACCATTTTAAAATAGCCTAATAGAAAAATAAAATGCCCTTGAGAAATTACTTAGTGTTTGACATGAGATTGAGAAATGAAAATTAGATTTTGGAAGTATTTCACATGGATCAATGTTGGCCCAAACAATTATTGAATAGGGGTCAATTTGGTATCACAAATGCCACAAGTACTTATCTTTGTGGTTGCTGCATCTTGCTGTGGATTACATAGACCTTGTAAACCAGTACAACATAATTGGGTCAAGCAGGTTATTAGTGCAGTATTGTCCAAGAGAGCGAAAAAAGCGTGCAATTACATTTTCTAGGGTAATTGTGCAGTGTTGTTTAGAACTCTGAGCCAGCCATAGCCTTTAAGGTTAATATTATCCCTAAGCAGAAGGACCAAGTCTACTGGACTTCGACAAACAACCTGATTTCGTGAGACTAGCAAAGATATTTCAAGGTCTGTGGTTATCTCTAAGATAAGTCGAAGCCCTGTGGTATGACAGGATGTGGCTCTAAAATGTACAAGCCTGCTAGTATTTAGGCTCACTTACAAATCACTTTGGTTGGTTGGGAATAGACTCTACCATTCTAATCGCTTTAAAATTTTTAGACCATTGCAAAAATATAAAATTTGCTACGACGTTTATACTTTCCAGTCTCAATTTAGTGATGCAATTGGATGTTCCTGCATTGTGTGATGAATAATAATAAAATGTGCGTTTCCACTCAGCAGAGCTAGTTATCATCCATTTGTTTCGTAGCTCATTAATGTATGATAGATTTAAATATTTTGCCAGCACCAACCTGGAAATAAAGCTACCGCCTGTCTAGCTGCATTTCCACCCTAATAAACTAGGCTGAGTTTGCAGGCCCTTTCTCTGCACACAATAATGTGAATGGAGAAAAAAAAATGTCACTGCCTACAACATACTCTAAAGAACCATTGCCTAGTCCAGAGGGAAGCAGGGAACTAGCAATTTCATGCATCAATATTTCCTCCGCATCTCTCCTATTTCTCTTGCTTTAAGCACAATTGGAGCATTAAAGATGAACAATAAGCAAAACCTGTAGAGAATGCAAGCAAGTTCCAATCTCGACATCAAATATTGACACAACATTCTCAGCCGCTGCAGCAAGGTACCTGCCAAAATGAGGCTGAAATCGCACTTGATTCATACCACCCTATAAATCACCACATTTTACCCAGTCAGCACAAATTCATGCTTAAAATATTGGTTTCAATAATAAAATGCATTGCTTAGAGTCATAACAATTAATATTTTCAATGAAAGCTACCTTGAAATATCTGGTGCATGCACCCTGGTTAACACTCCAGTAACGGACTTCACTTTCCCCCATCACAAGAGCAAATAAGATCTTCATTGTTCAGGTGGAAATCAAGAGACATTACCTACCCATTATGACTAGAAAAATTACGTAAGGTATAGTTTGGCTGCAAGATACAAAAGAATGTTTGAGCTATCAGACAACAAAAATACAAGATTAACCTTAATTTTGACTGAATAAACCTAGCATCGTTAACATGTACAGAAGGTAAGTAATACAGAAATTGAATCAAGAACTGTACAAGCTTCAAATAAATATTCATTTACAGAATTTTTGATCTGCTAGAAATACCCTAGAAAATATTGCATACAACAATCACATTTTTCATTCATAAATCAGGCAGTGTTATATTAAGGCAATCCTCGTTTTACAGTCACCGATTTACACCACTAATCAACTTTCATAATGAAACATTAGGGTGAAAAACTAAAGCAAATTATAACATTCATGCCAAAAGCTTCCACAAAGATATAATGTATAAAGATGTTTTGTAACTTCATATACCTAGTAACAACACGCCAAAATCTCTGCAAATACCCCAAAATAATTACAACAAAAACCTGCGAGCGAACTTGATCAAAAATACATTTTTACGTTTGACAGACACAAAGGCATTAAGCCCTCTCTCCACAAATGCGGTGAGCCAGCTGGATGTTTGGGAATAATAGTGACCCTCTTAACATGTATCGCGTGCAGTTTCGTGTCTTCAAAAAGACCCACAAGATATGCCTCCGCCGCTTCTTGCAGAGCCTACATGGCAGAGGACTGGAACCTCAGATCATTCTTGAAGTCCTCCTGGGAAATTTCCCTGACAAGACACTGAAAGGGAAGCTTCCTTATAAGAAGTTCCGTGCTCTTCTAATACTTTCGGATCTCACGCAGGGCAACAGTGCCTGGCCTGAATCTGTGAGGCTTCTTCATTCCACCAGTCGTCGGTGCAGATTTACGGGAAGCCTTTGTTGCGAGCTGCTTCCTCGCACTTTCCCGCCGGTGGATTTACGGGTATTCTGCTTCGTTCGGGCCATTTCCCCTTCTGCTCTGCTCTAAAACTCTCTTCTTTCCCCTTGTTCGTGCTCCTCCAGGGTGAATTCTTTTGCAGGCAGAAATAAAACATTATCAAAAAATTAAAAATAGATCGGCTATTTTTGCCTTGTCATGCAATTGTTGTTTTCTTTAAACCTTCGGCATGCCATACATGCACAAGACCCATCAAAATGTAACAAAAACGTAATCCTGTAACAAATATCTCTGTAGACCACCTCAGAAGTATTCAAATTGAATCTTCAACTAATGCCAGAGTGAGCGAGGGTGAAGGGCGGAATTTTTTGGAGGCGAGAATCCAAATTAATTAAAAATTAAAAATTAAAATAAAAATTAAATGTCAATAATAATATTTTTTTTAAATTATATACAGTATTAAATTAACAATTCAATATAAATAAATGAGATAGTAAGATGCATATAAATTATTTAATAGGTAAAATTTAGAAACATAATTAAATAGTATTAGAAATTATTTTTGGAATTAAAGTAGGTTAAGTAAGTAATTTATCTATGACTATTTCCCTTAGAGTTAGTCTTCATTTACTAATTTCTCATGATTTTCCATTATAATTTCTAATATAATTCATTGTGGAAACCCCTAATACTTAAATTAAAAGACTCAAAAATAAATTTATGTGGTTTTTTCTTGTTTTAATATAGACATAAAAAGGTATGATAAAATGCTCTTTCTTAAGGTTTGACAGTTATTATTTTTTTTGGTCTAAGCTTCCACCTATCAAAATGAGGCTAATTTCCTAGATTTAGCATTATTGTATTTTTCTCGCTCAACCCATTAGGGTTTTGATGAGACTCTTAATTGATTATTCTCATTTCCCCCTTTTTGTTGAATTTTGATGTTGTCCCCATTCGCACTTTACATGTTTCCCCCAAACATCATGTTTTGCCTCATATGTTGACCTTAAGACTACATTAGGGTTTTGAAGGTGTTGCTTTGGTGATGTGCCAAGAGGCTCCCATGATTTCAAAACTTATCTTTCCCTAGTATGTATCTCAACCAACAGAAGCACTACATGTGGACAAGCAAGATTTCATTATTGACTCCCCTTATCTTTACTATACTAGGGTTTGGGAGAAACCCTAATTGGGCAAGAAAGTGACCACCTTTTCATTTTTAACCTATGCCTCTAAGAGGATAGTCTCATAGACATTGCACGACATTGCACGACACCATGGTGTTTCCATGTGCTAAGGCATGCCAATATGTGAAACGGTGTGACAATGTGTGTCAGGGACAGTCAAGGAAAAAAACAGAGAAACAAGTTGAACTACAAAGAGATGAACACATAACAGGGTTAATAAGTCATCAATTTACCTTTTTTGTGGAGGCATTCTAGGCACACCAACACTAGGTGTGAATAAGTGCCAAGTGCCAAGTGTTAGTGCATTCTACGTGCCAAATATTCCTCTATTTCTTCTCATCTACTTTCCAATAATTGATCTCAAATAGCTTTAATATTAAACCATGCCAAAGCATACCAAGTCATCTCATGAATGCATGTCAGACATGCTAAGACTTTCCAAGTGCTAACATGTGCCAAGTGCCAAAGTGTGTTAGGGAGTGTTATGCATGTTATGAAGTGGCATGGTATGTCAAAAAGTGCAAAGTATAGAGTACCAATGCATGTTGAGGAGTGTTAAGGAGTACTAGGACAACACAAGGGAGCACTAGGTAAAAATACATGGAAGTGAATGAATATGAGGGTGTGTCAGGGAGTGGCAATGAGTGATAGTTGTCCTGCCAAGGAGGGAGTGAGAAGGTATTCTAAGCATTCACACACCTTATTGACCACTCAATTCTTACCATTCTCACACCATAACAAAAAACCATAAAAATTTCATTCTTAAAATCTATTGTGTAGTTTCCTAATGTCATTCAAGTAGAATCTCTCAATTACGTATGTTGGTAATGGTGAGATCATTATTTTATTCTCTTAAAGGAACTCTTTCTATACATGCACCCCATCAAACATAAATTGTCGAGTCAAAAATAATGGAAATGAATGAATAAGAGGTTGTGTTGGGGGTGTCAGCGAGTGTCAGGCGTGGCAAGGGGGGAGTGACAAGGCATACTAGGGAATGTAGGGGATGCTAACACATGGCACACAATTCCAAGGTATTTAAGACATGTCAGTTGTTATGGCATGTCAAGATGTAAACTATGTTTCTTATTTGTTTTCGACCACAGTTGTATGTGATGAGCCTTGTCTTGGTAACTTGTTAAGTGGGATCAATTGAGATTGGACATGAGTAGTCTAATATGAGTTACATGTAGTTCTTAGGTGAACAAGGCATATGTTTAATTTCCATGACACATGAGAATTTTGGTTTGGTCTTAGAATATTTGATGCAAACACATTCAAGTGCCATAACACATCAGGGAATCAATTAGTGCACATGAAATTTTTTAACTTTTTCAAACCTTTCTTCGTTAAATTACAAACTATAATAGAATAGGCTAGAGCTCTCATACCAGGGATGATGACCCTTTACAATCACACTGATACAAAGAATACAACTAGGGCTTGGTGTTAGTCCTTTGACAACCAATATACCTTGAACAAGACAACACTTGACCCAATTTTTGATTGTGGACACACATAGCCCTTTCAATCCACATGTCTTGAACACATCTGGAAAATCCTCTTTCCTCCCATTATGTAACTCCTCAATCTGCATCTATCAATGAACTAAAATACTTTATGTTACTAAAACCGGATCAAAAAACTTTTCCCTCTAAGTACCTCTATTTTCCCTTAAGGTCTACAACACTTAAAGTTTTCGATTAGTTGTTCACTACTCTGTTGTGAACAACTCTTTGGTCTGCCCACTTTTTCCATATTGCTGCTCCAAGATGAAAAGTCTAGGGATATGGAGGTTTCCCTTCTTCTCAATGACGCAATACTCTACAATACAATGAACTAGGGCTAGTTGGCTAGTCCACTTGACTGCTACTTTATTCCTTCAAATTCTGCACGTCCTTAGGCCCAATACACCTACCCTTCTACCAGTGTTGTTTTCCTTCACAAGTACATGACTTAGAGCTCTTCTTTGACAGTCACCTAACAACCCTCCAATTGTACTTGGATTTCCATCAATTTTCCCAAACAAAGCAATTTTTTTTACTGATCTAGTGCCCACAACACTACCCTCATCTAGGGATCTTCAAATATGCCACCTAATAGTGATTTGAGTCCTCTCAAAATCACTATTCTTGTATACCAATTTTTTGTTGTCCAATCTACGAACAAATCTGAACTACTCATCTTATCATCCTTCTAACAATTTGTAGATGACTGAACTAGGGTCACAAATCATGCATTAATAGTCCATTGACTAATTATTTATAGGCTGCTTCAAATCTCTGTCCATTGACTTTTTCAAACCTTTCTTCGTTAAATTACAAACTATAATAGAATATGCTAGAGCTCTCATACCAAGGATGATGTCCCTTTACAATCACACTGATACAAGGAATACAACTAGGGCTTGGTGTTAGTCCTTTGACAACCAATAAACCTTTAATAATACAACACTTGACCCAATTTTTTATTGTGGACACACATAGCCCTTTCAATCCACATGTCTTGAACACATATGTCATATCCTCTTTCCTCCCATTATGCAACTCCTCAATCTTCTTCTATCAATGAACTAAACTCCTTTATGTTATTGAACTCGGCTAAATTTTTTTTTCCCTCTAAGTACCTATTTTTTCCCTTAAGGTCTACAACACTTAAAGTTTTTGATTAGTTTTTCACAACTCTATTGTGAGCAACTCTTTGTTCTGCCCACTTTTGCCATACTAGTGCTCCAAGATGACAAGTCTTGGGATATGGAGGTTTCCATTTTTCTCAATGACGCAATACTCTACAATATAGTGAACTAGGGCTAGTTGGCTAGCCCACTTGACTACTGCTTTAGTCCTTCAAATTCTGCACATCCTTAGGCCCAATATAGCTACCCTTCTACCAGTGTTGTTTTCCTTCACAAGTACATGACTTAGAGCTCTTCTTTGACAGTCACCTAACAACCCTCCAATTTTAGTTGGATTTCCATCAATTCTCCCAACCACAGTAAATTTTTTTACCAATCTATTGCCCAAAACACTACCCTCATCTAGGGCTCTTCAAATATGCCACCTAATAGTGATTTGAGTCCTCTCAAAATCACTATTCTTGTGTACCAATTTTTTGTTGTCAAATCTGTGAGAAATTTCGAACTACTCATCTTATCATCCTTGTAAAAATTTGTAGATGACTGAACTAGGGTCACAAATCATCCATTAACAGTCCATTGACAAGCCTATCATGTTCAATTTTTCAAGCATGGTGGTGATGACCTACATTGTGTTGGGACAAGATATAAATAAGTGTGAAGAAATATCATCATATGACTTGCATAAAGGATATATGCTGGGGTGATTCGTAAACTATCATGGATATTTATCGCGAAAAAAATGTGTTTTTGTTCCAATCCCACTAGATATTGTTGATTAGAAAGCATGGGAAACCTTTATAATAATCTTCCATCATGTTGTGTAACTAAGTTTTAAATTTTTCTTCCAAGCTTAGATAGGACCACGAGCCTAACATGTTCAATTTTGCAAGGGTGGTGGTGATGACCTGCACTGTGTTGGGACAACTAGAGATAAATAATTGTGAAGAAATATCATCATATGGCTTGCGTAAAGGATATATGTTGGGGTGATTCATAAACAATCATGGATTTTCCACTAGACAGTTCATTATAACAGAACAGATAAAAATATATTTAAAAATGAATGAATACAAGTTTGTGACAGGAAGTGCTAGTGAGTCTCAGGCGTGCTAAGGAGAGAGTGATGTCAACGTATGCTAGGTAGTGTTAAGGCATACTAGAGGCCAGAGAAACATGCCAAGATGTGCCAAGTGCCAGGGTGTGCCAATGCATGCCAGGGCAGATTTTTTGGGAGTTCCAAGGAAAAACAAGGGAGCACTCGTGTCAAATGCATGGAAATGAATGAATAAGAGTGTGTGACAGGGAGTATCAACGAGTTCTAGGTGTGCTAAGGAGGGAGTTTAAAGGTATGCAAGTTAGTGCCAAGGAATGCTAGAGTGCCAAGGTGACATGCTAGGATATGCCAAATGCTAGGGTGTGTTAATGCGTGCTAGGGAGTGCCATGGAAACAAAATGGATAACTAGTTCAAAATGCATGGTAATGAACGAATAAGAGTGTCTAATAGGGATTTTCAGTGAGTTTCAAGTGTGATAAGGAGGGAGTAGCAAGGTTACATATTAGGAAATTATAAGGTATGCTAGAGTGCCAGGGCATGTCAGGGAGTGTTAGTGTGCAAACCCTTCTTCATTATATTACAAACTACAATACAACATGCTAGAGCTCTTGTACCATGGATCGTGAACCTTTACAATTACACTGATACAAGGAACACAACTAGGGATTGGTGTAAATCCTTTGACAACCAATCTACCATGAACAAGACAATACTTGACCTACTTGTTGATGGTGGCCACACACAACCCTTTCAATCCACAAGTTTAATGAGAGCACCATAGGTTTAATGTTTGGAGAACAAGGGACCACCCCCTCGTCCAACACTTTTGATGGGTCCCATTCATCATTATGGCACTCATGGACTCCAGTATTCCTCCGAGAATGCCCTAAGCATCATTTGACCTCTTATGAGGCTTATTATTCCATGTCTGATAGTTTGGTGAGATTGTCACCAAAATTTAGGGTTACTTGCATATTATTTTATGTTTAGGGGCTAATGTAGGCCCATAAGCTAATTCTATCAACTCCTAATAAATGTAAATAGGAGTTAGTTGGATTCATTTGTATCATCACTTGACTTGGGATCTCTCTATCTTTAGAGAACTTCACATTTTTCCTCGGAGGACTACTTTGGATGATGGATGCATTTTTATGTATGGATTTGGGCTATTTTTATCTTGGATATTTGTTTTTGAAAATTTGAATCTGGTTGGATATACTCTCTAACATTTTGAGTGAAAATTTAACACTATTATTCTTGTTGTTGCATACTATTGAATTTCTCTATAACTAGGGCTAATTGTTGCATGATGGAAATGTGGAATTATGTGTCTAATTAGTTTATTTAATGTATGGGTCATTTTTGGATGAACTTGCACCACTTGTACGAAGTATAAATTCTTGAAGGTCACTTTTTGTTTTTCTCTAACATTAGACGAAGTTGACTTTCTGGGCCTCCTTGATCAAGAAACTGAATTATTGTTCATTATCACCCCTGAATCCATATCCCCAAGTGAATTATGCACTATTACCTCAAAAAGGGTAATGATTTCCCCCCCTTTCTTCACAAATTTCCATTTTTCCCTAGGTATAGCCCCATTAGGTCACCTAGGGCATCAATTTCCCAAGAATATAGCCAGAGGAAAATTTTGATCTCCTAGAGGCAACTACATTGGTAGGTCCCCTCACTCTCCTCATTATTTGGGCCAATTATGACGATGGAATATTTAGATACCTCAAGCCCTAGCTCTAAGATCAAGTTTTTCATAGGTGTTCCCAAGGCTAGAACCTAGTAGGATCAATTTGACCCATCGAAGTAAAAACTCTTGCCTAATCCATTCCCCTCACATTTTCCAAGATAGGAACATCATTGGTTGCTAAATTCCATCCCTGAACCTGGGTTGGGTCCACTTGGCCCCGTGTGGTCCCATTTGGTGTCAAAGGCCTTTCATCAAGGACCATTTTGGAATCCAAGTTCCCAAAGGATTTTAGGGATTGATAACCTTCTTCATAAGTCTTATTCTTCTCCCTAAACCCTTCAATCCCCCTCCTCTCTCCCTAGAATATCAATTCCATTTCTTAAAAGGAAAGCATGTCCCACTCTTTATTCTATCTTAGGGAAAGGGCTTCTACGGTCACTTCCCACCTATTCACTGACCTATATTATAGAAGTGAATTCCTAAAGTACCGAGACTCCTCCCATAGGTGAAATTTCGTAAAGAGAAAGGAGTCTTAGCTATGGTGACAATGGGCTAAGCCTCCACCGTTTCCCTTGTCCTAGTTGTTACCCTCTTAGTAACCCCTTTTAGGTCCACTACTATTTTGAGTGGTAACAAGTTGTTCACAACTCAATTTGTGAACAACTCTTTGGTATGCCCACTTTTTCCGTACTACGGATCCAAGATGAGAAGTCTATGGCTATGGAGGTTTCCCTTCTTCTCACTGAATTAATCCTCTACAATATAGTGAACTAGGGCTAGTTGGTTAGCCCACTTGACTACTACTTTAGTCCTTCAAAGTATACAAATCCCTAGGCTCTATACACCTGCCCTTCTACCAATCTTGTTGTCCTTCACAAGTACAAGAGTTAGGGCTCTTCTTTGACAGTCACCTAACAACCCTCCAACTATACTTGGACTACCATCAATCTACCCAACCAAAATCAATTATTTTTACTGATCTGGGGCTCACAATATTTTCTTCATCTAGGTCTCTTCAAATCTTCCACATAACAATGGTTTGAGTCCTCTCAAAATCATTTTTCTTATGTATTGAAAATTTTATCTTTGTTGTCCAATCTATGAATAAATCTGAACTACTCCTCTTATCATCCTTCTAACAATCTATAGATGACTAAACTAGGGTCACAAATCAACCACTAATAGTCCACTGACTAATTTTTTATAGTTTTCTTCAGATATCTGTCTAAAACTCCATGGATAGTCCACCAAATCAACTCCTCTACATGTCAATCCATTCTTCACATGGCACATTTATTCTGCATGCTCAATCTTCTGCTCAGGTTCCACCCTCCTTTGGATCTGCTATCTCCACACATACTGAATATGCAAACCATCTTCCAGATCTGCGGTCTATATTTCAGAAATAAACCTCACTTTAAGGGTCACAACTACTCTTCTTCTACACAAAATTTTCACAGTATTAAAGGCATAACTTATGAACTAAACATGCTAGGAAATTGTCCTAACTAGGAAACTATACTTATGTACTTCTAATCGTTGTAGAACAAACCCTATCCACCCATAGAAAAAACCACGAATCTTGCGTCCATAAGAGACTTGACCTAGCTCATATGGATCCATAGATTTTGGGCATTTCTTTGACTGAATCTTGACATGAATTTCAGATCTCAATGTTGACCCTCAAACTAGGGTTAGCTCAGTCAATATTATGCCTGTGTATACTTCTGTTCTGGCTCTAAATTATAGTGAAAGTCCTCCTCCATTTATGTTTGTCTTTATAACCACCGCAAGACGAGATCGTATCAACCCTCTATTCTATTTCATGTAGAAAATCTAACCAACGGGCTTCAATCTGATCTTGCAATGTACTAAAACAAGATATTGAATCCTTCCTACAATTTCCGGAAACAAAACACTATCACACAATCACATATAAGTAAGAGAAAGAAATTATCAATCGCACAAAAAAAGATGTATCTGAGGAAAGAAATTGCTCAAAACCCCTCTATCTCTATTGTGTATTAAGTCAAGGAATTATGAAACAATAAAATGCTTAATCTATCATGAGATTCTCCAACACTCTGCCAATTGTCTCCTACCAATCTAGGCAAAATTGGTCTAGTACTTAGCCAATTCTCAACCTTCCTTTAGCCTGCCTTGTTCACGCAATTCCTAGGGAATTAGCTCCCTATTAATTAGGAAAATCAACCTTCCTTGATTGTGCAATCCATCTTGGCATCCCAATGACTTTATAATTTCACATGGACAATTTTGTATAAATACAATTGATAGTTATGTTCCCTTTAACCTCTGTCTCAACCAGGTATTCCTCAGAACTGACATGCATGCAACTATTAATAGTGAATTATCAGTTATCTGATTGATCATTCATTTTGAATTAAGTCTAATTTAATTCATTGGACCTCTCACTAGCTCATCACTCAGTTAGAACTAGTTAAACTGATTTTAACTCAATTAATTGAGTTAACTAATTCACACCCACACCCCACTAATGCATCAATTGCAACTGGACCCAAAAAATATTAGAATCCATCTACATGCCTCATTTTAAACCCTAATGATCCAGAAATATGCAGGAACACAATAAAATAAAAAAATAAACATAAACACAGAGATGCAGTAGGAATAACACTCCATTTCATTAATATCAAATACTAAAAAATGCTTACAGACATAATGGAAAACAAACTAGCTCGGGTGATAGTAGCTTATCTCTGAGAAGAGATGTGGCAGCTACATGCCTCTAAACTGTGTTACAATAAGGCTCAAGGGCCTTTTTATTATTGAAAAATAAGATAAAACCCTAACCCGAGGAGATGTAACACCAAGAGTTTATGGGCCCCGTTGAGGGTAGTTGGGCAACCAATTTCCTAGGGTTGTAACTTGGTCATATGATCTTCGTTTGACGCACATAATACCTCATCAGAAAGAAATATCCGAGGACTATAATTGGTAATGTGATTTCTATGAAATCAATAAAACTTTCATGACCAAAATTTTTTGTTTGGGGCCTCAAAACTGCGGCGGAAGTTCAGGACCTGAAAAACTAACAAAAATAGTAAACTGCGCTTTAATTAAGGAAACTAAAAAACCGAAAGAGACAATGGTGAGGGCCCAAGTGGAATAGGCGGGTGGCCACCAATATCCACCTCGATCACCTCAACTCGAATTTCTTGAGCTAACTCAGTCATCATGACTTAGTTAGCTAACCCAATTTGTTATGAGATGAAATTACAATTTATTGTCCAATTTATTTAAGAGAAAAATAAATTAGACGCCTTACATTCCTCACTCTTGGTACATTAAAATTCCTCACCAGTATGGCTACATTTTTTTTCTTTTTTTCTTTTCTTTATGGTTGACAATTTCACTATTTCTTGCTGCAAATTTCAACACTCCCTCTCAACAAGAAAGGAATTCAATTTATCCCATCCGATACCTTTTGAATTTTTCATGCAACACTTATCTAGTGTTGTTTTCACCTACAAATCCTGAAACTGAATAGCCTCCGAACAACTAAATCAATATAATTCATTTTTCATTAGAGTCTTCTAACTTCTGCTAGCTACTGCACCTATCTACTGGACTCTCCGTGCTGCTACTAGCATCTGCATCCATTCCCTTTGCACTATTTCCAACTCTGATCTGTGCTCCAGTATATGACATATGTCACTCTGATTTATGTCTTCCTAACATCTAACTGCATCAATCTAACTGATCCTTCCTATTATTGTTGTACTGTGGAATCCTCATAGCTAGGTTCGATCCATGAGACACACCATCTCAATGGACCCTACCCAAATTTTTTATCTTACTAGGGTTGATGACCTCCTTATAATATCTTAATTTTCTTTTAGCCTCTAAATCTTTCTCAGAACACATTTTCTCTTTAAAATTAGAACTAACAATATTTTTAATGTTATTAACATTTTGCAATGCAACATTTTCATCGATCTCCCAATGTTTTAACCAAGCCCTGGTATCTTTATATCAACCTCGTTTTGGCCTTAGGCGGTTTTGGCTAAAATTTAAAGCTAGCTTATGAAGTCTATGGTCTCCCATTTATTGATGTTGTGCTTGTACAACAGGAGCCTAGTCATAGCTAGGTTCTCAATAGGGAAAGACCCACTTCTATAAGTAGAATAGGATAGGGTGTATTGTTTTAATTTTGAGGTTATACATTTCTCGACTTATTGACTTATATGGCATGATTGTATATAAAAGTAATTGATTTAAAAATGCATAGTTAGAAAAAGTTATCGATTGAAAATATAATAAACCACTTAGAACTCATCATCGATTGATATTAAATTATTATTTTTTCTAAAAAATGTATCTTTACTTACATTAAATGTTTTATTTCAAAAATATAATACATTTATAACTTTGTATCATTGCATATAAATAAATAGAAATTAATACATGCTTTATGTCTTGTTGGCTTTTATTATTTCAATTAGAAATTATTTATTTACAAATTGAAATTTAGAAAATGTTAATAGGGATGGGAAAATCAAATGGTGTATGTTGTAAAATGTTTAAATGCATTTATTTACGACCTATATCTTAAAAGAACTTGAGGAATCTACTTACTATTCATTATCAATTAATTATTTCATGTTTTGTTAGGAAAAACATTTCATTTTACAAGGAGTTTTATTTCAAAAAAAACAATGTCACATTTATACACTTATGTTAAACTTCATGATAGGAAAATAAAATTTGATAAATGGCTTTATATAGACCACTTATAACTTATTATAAATTACTTCTAATTTGTTTTATAAAGAATATATATCTATTTACATTAAGAACTACATTTCAAAAATACATCACATTTATAAAATTCCATTAATGCATATAGCCAAATAGAAAATAATAAATAGCTTATTAATTAAGGATTAAAAATGAAAAAATGTTAAAATGGATGGGAAAATAAATGTCTTATGCTACAAAAAGTTTAAATACAACCATTTATGATCAATCTCTTTAATTAATCTAGATGGGCCACTTAACACGTTTTTAATTATTTTTTTCATGTTTTATTAAGAAGAGCATTTTGTTTTACATGGAGTTTTATTTCAAAAAAATACAATATGAAATTAATACTCATATTAAACTACGTGGTAAACAAATAAAGGTCAATAAATGGATTCATTATTAACTTATCGGGATAAGATGATTACATGCGCAAATAGTTGATATATATATTAAAAATTGAATGCCTTACAATTTAAGAAATTTGAAGTATCTGTCGATGACCCATCACCCATTAGCTTAAACAGTCCACTTAATACTTATTAACAAAAAATTATTAGATTTAAATTTAGAAGAAATGTCTCATAGTATATGGCTATTATATATCACCTTTATACACTCATATTAATGGATATAACTAAGTGAAAATCAATAATATAATTATGGCTCATATGATATGATTTTAGTTTATTTAAAATTTAAAATACAAATTACAGGATTTAAAAAAAAAAAAAAAAAAAAAAACCTTCAAATAATGTAATCATATGCCTTAAAGGTAAAAAAAGTTCAAAGACATAATTTATCTATGATAGCTTCCAATCAAACCTTGATAGTCCACTTAGCAATCATTATCGTTAATTATATGTTTTTTTTTAATGCAAAATTATGTATAATAGATTTTTATCTAAAAAATTAAATATCACATTTATGCACTCATATTAATGCATTTTATAGGTAAAAGGTCAATAACTAATAATCTCGTTGATTTTCAATATCATATGATTTTAATTACAACCATTTATTGATTTAAGTATATAAATTTATGTAAAATATAGATTGAGAAATCACATATCTTATGCTTTAAAAAGTTCAAATCATTTACCTATGACACATTTCCCATTATCCTAAATGGCCAATAGTGCATGTAGCATTTATCAAGTAAATTATTATAATTTCTTCAATACTAATTGCACCTTTGTTTACAATCAACTCTATTTCAAAACTTATATTTCACATTTATATATGAGTATTATGCATATAAGTAAATAAAAGTCATTAAAATATAACATGCCATGATGGTTTGTGTAAGATGATTTCAATGGAAAATAATTCATTTAAGAACACACATATAAACACATATTAGTAAAAAAAATTCGATACAACAAAGTCATTGCAAAAATAATTATCAATAATAATAGAAATATATAATAATATAATTGACAATTCCCATTGTAATTTTTTTATTAATAGAAAGTTCTATTTTTTTTCCTCAGAAAAAAATAATTGACAATTCCCATATAATATTCCAAAAGATATAATATTGTACAAATTAATAAAGAAAATTGCGTTCAAAAATTGGAATGTACTTGTGAACAAATTCATAAAGAAAATTATCTCCATCCACTACAATGAAGTACATGTTTTATTGAACATTCAAATGTAATCATGTTTCTCTTTCATACGATGAAGTGTCTTAAGAAAGGGGAATAAAACCTACATAAATAAAGTATCTTGCTCTTTTCCTGTGTAGGCTTTTATCAAGATGTGGTTTGATCAATATCCGATGAATTGAAAAATATGCTTTGTTTTGTTACCAAAGAAAAAATTAGCAACTTTATATTAATGAAAATGGAAAGTTACATTTTGTATATGCATTAAGCATTCAGAAATGCCCCAAAGGGCCCGTGTGCACAAGCACACAAAGTAGCGAGGCTACCATAGGAGAAAAAAAATAAATTATAGTGTGCCAGCAGGGTTGGACTTTTTGCGCTTGCCTTTTTTCTTTTGGACAATTTTCCAAGTCCCTGAATGCGAAGAAGAAGAAACCAAGGCCAGCTCATTATTCCTTGTGATGTTTTCTTTGTCTGAGTCGAAACTTTCAAATACATGTGATCTTTTATTCCCCCCTGTACCTATAGTGATTTTGGTGGCTTCTGTTTGAAGTTCAATGGGCAAGGGAGAAATAATGATGAGAGAGCTATCAGATTGTTGCGTGAGGTCCTCTTTCCCTTTCTCCATCTCTTTTGCTCCTTGATGTTCTCCTATTCCCTGAGTTCCTTGATTTTCTTCTATTTCTTCCTCATCTTCTGATAAAGGACTATGAGGGAATTGCCATCCTTTCTACTTTTGAAATTTCCTTTTTGTTCCTTTATTTGCGAGTTTGCATGTGCTTTGAAGATGCATTTTTTGTTGACATATCCTACACCAAAAAGTTGTGTTTTCAAAGTCTAGCGACTATACCCACCTGAAATCTTTATGTATCATGTTAATACTATCTGGAAGACCTTTAGTTAGATCCATTTCCACACAAATGTGGGCAAAAGTAAAAATACCTTTTTCAATTCTTTCATTTTCCATCTTTAGGAATCTTCGCAAAGAATTTCCTATTCCTTCAAGAACCTGATGGAGCCAAAAAGGAAGTGGAAGGTTGTGAAGTCTTACCCATACCAGCGTTTTTGTCAACACCATTGAATTTGCATCAATGTCGAGAAATGATGGGGTAATCAATAGTCTCGTCCTTCCCCAAAACCATGGACCATCGTTTATGACAGAGTTAAAATCGTTTTTGGAAACAAACTGAGCCACAAAAAATACTTTTGCTTATAAATAAATATCGCATTCGTTGGTCCAGTTTTAGTGAATCCAACCATTTAGCGCATCGGATTTTGGCCAAAAAACATTAAAACGGCCAATGATTGCTTTTTATTGAAGGATGTTGAATAGACCCCTTACTTCTGGTAATTCAATAGTTAGCTCTAGTGCTTTTTCCAGCTTATCCACCATATAGGGACCTGGAAGATTTGGGGATTGTTTGTCCTGTAAGACCACTTTCCCCTTTAAGGCATGTTTGAAGGAACCCTGGCCCTTTCTTGAGGAAGATGCTCTAGTTGGTATAGGTGTTCCAGGAACCCCTCTGTATAATTAAAGATCTGGATGATAGTGGAGTTCCTTAAAATTACAAGCATTAAAAATTTTAAGAATAATAAGAAAAACAAAAAGACAAGTAATAAGTACCTGATATGGCATTATCTTCATAATTATAACTTTGCACCTCATCATCGTTTTTGTTCTCTTTAGTTGTCCCTACATTAAACATATAAAATAGTTTGAATTGTGAAAATGAATAAAAATCATTAAATAATAAGGAAAACAAGTGGGCAAATTACAAGTACCTGATTTTATATCTTGTTCTTGATTATAACCTTGTTTCTCAATTTTTGGATTATTGTCTTTGTTCTCATTATTTGTCTCTATAATGTACAATTAATATGTTATAAATTGTGACAATGATTAATTGAACAAAAAAACAAACAAAAGAAAAAACAACAAAGTTCATGTTAACTACCTAATATGATATCATTTGGTTGATGATAGCTTTGTTTCACATTCATTTGATCAAGGCTTTTGTTCTCCTTTCTTGTCACTATAATAAACATAAAAAATTCTATAAATTGTAACAATGAATAAAAGCATTAAACAACTATATAAACAATGAATCATCTTTAATCATCCATATAATATTTTGCTCTTAGTTGTAGTTTTGTGGGACATTCCCTTGGTCATTATATACTTTCTCTTTTAAAAATTTAGAATATATATATATATATATATATATATATATATATATAAAGAGAGAGAGAGAGAGAGAGAGAGAGAGAGAGAGAGAGAGAGAATGACTAAAATCCATTTCTATCTCCATCATTTCATGGTCATTGTCTTGATGAATTCCTTCTCATAATTCCCTATAATAGACATCTGAAAATGTTATAAATATGAAAATAAAATAAATTTAAAAAGTAGCAAGAGCAATAACCAAACAAATTATGTATCTGGTATGATAACATCTTCTCCTCCTATTTCCATCTCTAAATTTGTTTCAACATCATGTGCACTATATTGATTATTTGTTTGCTTCCCACTTTCATCATTCCCTGTTTTATAATCTCCATCATTAGTCATTGTAGTAAACATTTTGACAATTAAGAAATTTGAACAAAATAGTATCCAAAGTATTATAAGAGAAACAACAAAGAAACTGTAGTACCTGAATTTTCCAAGAAGCTAATGGATCTTGGGTTTGATAGCTGAAAATATTTGTAACCATTCAACATTATTGTCCTTTGTGACTCTGTCTACACAACACATGCAATTCTTCTTCTATATGTACAACAACCCTTGATTAAAATTTTCCCTGCATGAAATATAACAACTTTTTCATCACTACATCATTGATGTTTTTCCAATAAATCCATCCAGAAATCATAATCTCTCTCATTTTCATCAAGTGTTTCTTCAAATGTGTGAGACTATTTTTAAGCCTCAAACATTTTTAATTATGAAGTATAGAAATGTATAGTCAAAACTATAGCATAACTATAACTATTTTGGGACTTGTATTCATAAATTCCACTAGTCATTTTATATTTGAACTTGGAGTTCTTTATGTTGGAAACACTAATAGGGGGGGTGAATCAATGTTTCTTTTCAATTGTTATTTTTACTTTTAGTAGAAAGACAAACATATTTCCAACAACAAAGGTGCATGCCAAAAGAACACTAGGACTTGTTAAATTTTCTTCTAGGACAAACACAAACACAATGGCAATAATAACATTACAAGAGGAATGGAATAAAATGTGTTGTAGATTTCCCTCTAGCCCAAACATATGCGCATTTCCAATAAAAAAATTATAAGGTGAAAGAAATCTAATGTGTGTAAGATTTACTTCTACCATAAACAAACAGACAATAACATTATAAGGTGAAAGAATTCTAGTGCATGCTAGATTTACTTCTAGCACAAACACAAGCATGGTGACAACAACAACATTATAGGGCAAAGGAAATCTAACATGTGCTAGATTTCCTTACAGCACAACACAAGCACATTATAAGATGAAACAAATCTAGCACGTGCTAGATTTCCTTTTAGGACACACATAAGAACATAACAACATTGTAGGATTAAATAAATCTAACACACGATAAATTTACTTCTAGCACAAGCTAAAGCATATTGCCAATAACAAAATTGCATGAAAAGAAATCTAACATGTGTTAAATTTCCTTCTAACAGAGTCACATGCATATTTACAATAACAACAATGCAAGGTCAAAGAATCTAGCATATTTCCTTCTAGCACAAACAACCAGTTTGCCAACCACAACATGGCATTGTGAAACAAATCTTGCGCATGCTAAATTTCCTTCTAGCTCAAACACACACAATTGTCCATAAAAATGTTGCAAGTTGAATTCCAGTGCATGCTAAATTTCCTTCTAGCACAAACACAAGCACATAACAAACATTGTAAGGCGAACAAAATCTAGCATGTGCTATATTTACTTTTAGCAAAAACACAAGCCTATTTCCAAGAACATTATCAAGCAAAAAAAAATCTAACACGTGCTAGATTTCATTCTATCATAAACGGAAGTGCATTGCTAATAACAACATTGTAAGATGAAAAAAATATAATGAGTGATATATTTCCTTCTAGCACAAATAAGCACACATTGTCGATAACACCATTTCAAGGTGAAGGAAATCTAACCCATGCTAAATTTTCATGTATAAAAAACATAAGCACATAACAACATGGCAGGGTTAAAGAAATCTAACTTGTGCTTGATTTACTTTTAGCACAAACACAAGTATATTGCCAAAAGAAATATTGCAGGGAAAAAAGAAATCTATTATGTGCCAGATTTTATTCTATCATAGATAGAAGGCATTATCAATAGCAACATTGCAAGGTGAAAAAAATCCAACATGTGTTAGATTTACTTTTAGTAGAAAGACAAGCATATTGCAAGAAACAAAGGTGCATGCCAAAAGAAAACTAGGACCTGTTAAATTTTCTTCTAGGATAAACACCAACACATGGCAATAATATCATTACAAGGTGAATGAAATCTAACGTGTGCTAGATTTCCTTCTAGGCGAAACATAAGCGCATTGCCAATAACAAAATTATAAGGTGAAAGAAATCTAATGTGTGCAAGATTTCCTTCTAGCATAAACACAAGGAGACAAGCACATTATAAGGTGAAAGAATTCTAGTGCATGCTAGATTTACTTCTAGCTCAAACACAAGCATGTTGACAACAACAACATTATAGGGCAAAGGAAATCTAACATGTGCTAGATTTCCTTACAGCCCAACACAAGCACATTATAAGATCAAACAAATCTAGCACATGCTAGATTTCCTTCTAGCAAACACATAAGAACATAACAACATTGTAGGATTAAATAAATCTAACACACGCTAAAGCATATTACCGATAACAACATTGCAAGAGAAGAATCTAACATGTGCTAAATTTCCTTCTAACATAGTCACATGCATATTTCCAATAACATCATTGCAAGGTCAAAGAATCTAGCATATTTCCTCTTAGCAGAAACAACCAGATTGCCAACCACAACATGGCATTGTGAGATAAATCTAGCGCATGCTAAATTTCCTTCTAGCTCAAACACAAACGTCAATAAAAAATGTTGCAAGTTGAATTCTGACATGCGCTAAATTTCCTTCTAGCACAAACACAAGCACATAACAAACATTGTAAGGCGAACAAAATATAGAATGTGTTATATTTACTTTTAGCAAAAACATAGGATTATTTCCAACAACAACATTATCAAGCAAAAGAAATATAACATGTGCTAGATTTCATTCTATCATAAACGGAAGTGCATTTCTAATAACGACATTGTAAGATGAAAAAAATATAATGAGTGATATATTTCCTTGTAGCATAAATAAGCACACATTGCCGATAACACCATTGCAAGGTGAAGGAAATCTAACCCGTGCTAAATTTTCCTATAACAAAAACATAAGCACATAATAACATGGTAGGGTTAAAGAAATCTAGCTCGTGCTACATTTACTTTTAGTGCAAACACAAGTATATTGCCAAAAGCAATATTGCAAGGCAAAAAGAAATCTATTATGTGCTAGATTTTCTTCTATCATAGATACAAGGCATTCTCAATAGCAACATTGCAAGGTGAAATAAATCTAACATGTGATAGATTTACTTTTAGTAGAAAGACAAGCATATTTCCAGCAACAAAGGTGCATGCCAAAAGAAAACTAGGACCTGTTAAATTTTCTTCTAGAACAAACACCGACACAATGGCAATAATAAAATTACAAGGCGAATGAAATCTAACGTGTTCTAGATTTCCTTCTAGCCCAAACATATGTGCATTGCCAATAAAAAAATTATAAGGTGAAAGAAATCTATTGTGTTTAAGATTTCCTTCTAGCATAAACACAAGTAGACAAGCACATTATATGGTGAAAGAATTCTAGTGCATGCTAGATTTACTTCTAGCACAAACACAAGCATGTTGACAACAACAAAATTAAAGGGCAAATGAAATCTAAGATGTGCTAGATTTCCTTACAACACAACACAAGCACATTATAAGATGAAACAAATCTAGCACGTGCTAGATTTCCTTCTAGCACACACATAAGAACATAACGACATTGTAGGGTTAAATAAATCCAACACGCGCTAAATTTACTTCTGCACAAGCTAAAACATATTTCCAATAACAACATTGCAAGAAAAGAAATCTAACATGTGCTAAATTTCCTTCTAACATAGTCACATGCATATTTCCAATAACAACATTGCAAGGTCAAAGAATCTAGCATATTTCCTTATAGCACAAACAACCAGATTTCCAACCACAACATGGCATTGTGAAACAAATCTAGTGCATGCTAAATTTCCTTCTAGCTCAAACACAAACACATTGTCAATAAAAATTTTGCAAGTTGAATTCTGACACTTCAATATGTAGAATGGCATTAGAAATTTTATTGACATGAGGCTTAATACTTAAGAACTTTGTTCCATTTTGAAGTGTCGATCATGGGAAAGCATGGCACAAGGCAGAGGAGAAAGCATGAAAGCTTAAAAATTGTATGAATATATTTGATGCACATTGAACTTGAACACAGAGAAGGTGCTATATTGGCATTGTGATTGGTCACCGCATCTATTTCTTATTGCAAATATAGATGATGGGGGCCATAGGGGTTATTAAATAAGCATAGGGGGGAATTCGTCCAAAATTGCCAAACCACATGCGAAGAGATCGTGGTTCTACCACAAAACATGTGGAGTGTGCATTGGGGTAGTTGTGGGGCACTGAACTTGATTGGTTCATCATATTCCTTAGATGGCACGAGTTGAAGACTGTTTCATCATTTTGATTTTCGCCATGACAATGGGCTAGTATTCCAATACCTTGGATAATATTCAACTCTTATATAATATATGTCTTGAACTATCTGTTCTTACTATAGGAGAGTCATTCCACCTTCTTTGTAATCGGAATTGATCTTGTGGATCTTATAGGAGAGTCATTCCAACTTCTTTGTAGTCGGAATTGGTCTTGTGGATCTAGATGGCCATCTGATCCCAAAAATGAGAGAAATGAGTCCATCAATTGATGGTTCCCATGGTGCTGCGAAGGATGATTCCAGTGACTGCATCTTGGGAAATCTAAAAATTGTCCCAGAAGTGGACTCCTCACATTGCTTCGACCTGAGCTACTATATGTTGATGCTCTGCTCTCATGGTGAAGGATCTTGCTATTGGGAATAAATAAAGGGTAGCCTTTTCCTTATTTGTATGATGGAATGATGAAATAAAAAATAAATTTTCCTCGGAATCAAATTGGCATCACCCTGTAACCATGACTCCCTTGCACACTGTTAATTTTGAGCAACTAGGTCCAAACTCCATGTTGCATTTCTCATATGATGATGATGATATTTTTGTTGGATTCTGCTTTCGGAGAGGTGCAAGATTGATTTAAAAATCATCTTGTTTGGATGAGAAGAACATGTATTTTGATTTTATTTTCCACACATGTACAATTTGTCAAGGTCACCCTGAATTGTAATGTAGGCTTACAAGCCCAACATATGTGTCACACACCTGCATTGATGGATATAAATTGGAGAGACTTGATGCTCATCATCTCATAACACACATTTCTCATGATCTGATTGGTTCGTACAGACTATAATATGCTTCTCTCTCTCCCACATGTGAATCTAGATGCCAAAAATATGGATGATGCTAGAAATATGGATGTCGGAAATCCTTTTGTTGACTCGCGTTCACTGTTTTGGGAGTTGTCTCATGAGGTGTGTGTGACATTGAAGGAAGGTTGATTTTGTATGTGTTTGAATAAACCTCCGGGAGGTTGGAAGAGCTGGTTTGACGACCCAAAGTCTTTGTTGGCTAGGGCATCCTGTTGATTGTTGTAACAAACATTTCTCTCTATCTTTGCTGGACAAGAAGAATTGTAAATTTTGATTTATTATATTGGCTTGTCTTTTTTCGATCGATTATTATGTTCTATCAGCATTTAATTTCAATGATTATGTGATTGCTAACTGAATTGGGCCTATAAGAAATATTGAAGTAAATTGATTTAAGCATAGAAAATACCATGGTTATCTAAATTTAACATGGTATCAGAGCTAAGGTGAAGACAAAGCCCAAGCTAGTTTGAAAATAAATCACCGAAGAAGTTGTCCTATCAAGGACCAATGGCCTCCACATACAAGGCTTTCAAGAGTGATGATAATCTGACTGATAAGTCTAATTATCATGTCTGGAAGATGTCTTTGGATTTGGTATTGGAAGGTCAAGAAGTCATGGACTATGTGCAGGGAAGATAAATGAGCCTCCATCAATTGCACCGATTGCCACAAAGACAAAGTATAGAAAAGGGGAAGTTAAGGCGAAGATGATCATCAGGGATTCTATTCATAAGCACTTGGTTTCTTATATCTCCGAGTTGGGTACATCTAAAGAGATGTACAATAAGTTGGTTAGCATGTTCATGGCTAGCAATGTTAATCAAGTTCTTTTCTTCGAGAACAAGTTGAAGAATATCAAGAAGGGCAAATAAGAATCCATTCAATCTTATTTTATGAGGCTCACACAAACCATGAATGATCTTTTAGCTATTGGAGAAGAAGTAGTTGATTGAGAGATCGTTCTCATTGCTCTTGGAGGACTCCCCCGTGATTAGTATGTATTCAATACTATTATTATTAATAAAATTTGATTCCTAATTTTGATGAATTGTTGACGAGATGCACTCAAGAGGAGACAAGAATGATGGAGAGAGACCGTCCCTCAAGTGGGAATGGAGGTGACCCTATTGCCTTTACCACTCATGCAAAGAAGAGGAAGTCTCCCTCTGATTGAAGTGGAAATGGTCAACTTTTCAAGAGGTCAAGGAATTCCGGGTATGATGAATCCAATGTTGATAATAACAAAAATGAATATATTCTTATATCTTTCCTCTCTGCTACATGTGACACAACTCTTCAAACCAAGATATGGCACTGAAGGTTTTCTCACCTTCATTACAAAGCCCTTCTCGAAGCAAGGAAGGTGGTGACGAGATGCCTGAGTTTAAAGATGACCATGAAGGTGTTTTTCAGGGTTGTGTCAAAGGAAATCATACAAGGGGACCATTCCCCTCAAGTGTCACGAAGACATCTAATATTTTGCAATTGGTACATTCCAATCTACCTCGTATGATGCCCGTAACATCCTTGGGAAGGTGCTTGTATTATATCACTTGTATAGATGACTTCTCCCACAAGACTTGGATATACTTCTTGAAAAAGAAGGATGAAGCATTCAAGTGGTTTCGTACCTTCAAGGCCTTGGTGGAAAATCAAACAGGGAAGAAGATAAAGGTTTTGAGGACCGATAACAGCACCGAGTATGAGTCGAATGAATCAATGAATTTTGCAAGGATTTTTGCATTAAGAGGGAAACCACTACTGTGTATACTCCCGAGCAAAATGGTTTTGCTAAAAGAAAGAATAGAACCATTGTGGAATTTTCTCGTGCCATGCTTTATGTCCAAGGTCTTCCAAAGTTTCTATGGGGAGAAGATACCAAAACTATTGTGTACATTCAAAATAGATTCCCCCATTCTGCATTGGACTCCAAAACTCTTGAAGAAGACTTCTCTGGTAAGAAGCATGATGTCTCCCATTTTAGAGTTTTTGGAAGTCCCGTTTATTTTCACGTGCCAAAGGAAAAGAGAAGAGAGTTGCATGCTTCTGGGAATAAAGGAATGTTTGTGGGTTATAGTGAAAATTCGAAGGCATAAATAATCTATGTGCCTGGTAAAAGAGAAATGGAGATATGCCACGATATCACCTTCGATGAAGATGTTTCCCTCAAGAAAGTCAGGGATATTCCTAGCTCAAAGGAAGACAAAGAAGAAGAAGAAGAAGCAGGGAAGCTGGAAGAACCAAAGGATGAGCCGACGCCTGATGTTGAAGGTTTTATGGATCCTATTGATCCACCTCCTTCAAATAAAAGGAGACCCTCATGGCTTAGAGACACTCTCCAAGATGTCGAGAGACATATTGCTCCGAGAGGAACATTCCGTAAAAGAAAGAAGGCGAATAGGTACCAACGGTACCTAGCAGCCATGAGCACTATTGTACAATCTAAGCCTGGAACATTTGAATAAGTTGTAAAGCATCAAGTTTGGAATGATGCTATGCACGAAGAATATGAGTCTATTGTGAAGAATGGTATCTCGGATGTGGTCCCAAGACCAAAGGACAAATCTGTTGTCACCTCAAAATGGCTCTACAAGATCAAGCATGGAGCCGATGGAAGTGCTGAAAAGTACAAGGAAAGATTTGTTGCTCGAGGCTTCTCTTAAAAGGAAGGTATAGATTATGATGACATATTTTCACCTGTTGCCTGCTCCACCACCATCTGATCGATCATTTCCCTTGCTGCAACGCAAGGATGGAGTCTCCATTATATGGATGTGAAGACTGCTTTCTTACATGGTTCAATCAAGGAAGAGGTTTATGTGGAGCAACCTATGGGGTTCAAAGTCCAAGATAGAGACACATATGTATGCAAGCTAAATAAATCCCTCTTTGGGCTGAAGCAAGCCCCCATGGCTTAGTATGAGAGGATTGATAGCTACTTGATGAAGTTGGGCTTCACTCGAGGTGATGTTGATCCAAACCTTTATTTTAAGGTTGACAAAGATAAGCCTCTCATTTTGGTTCTCTATGTGGACAATCTCTTCCTGACAGGTGATGACCCTCTTATTCAACAATGTAAGAGGGAGCTAGCTTCTGAGTTCGAGATGAAGTACCTAGGACTGATGCACTATTTCCTAGGCTTGGAGTTCTAGCAAAAGCCAAGTGCGATTTTCCTTTCTCAAGGAAAATATGTTGTGAAGCTATTGGAGAGATTTGGGATGGTGTACTGTAAGTTTGTGTCAACACCGATGGAACTCAAATTTAAGAAGTTGTGTGGAAGTGCTACTGGGCTTGAGCTGGGCAATCCCACTGAGTATCGACAACTCGTAGGGTCCTTGATGTTCTTAGTGAACTCACTTCTGGACATATGTTTTGCAGTGAACACTTTGAGTCAACATATAGTTGAGTCTCATCACATTCACTGGATTGGTGCCAAGAATCTATTGAGATATCTTCGGGGCACAATCAACCATGGGCTGAGATACACTGTCGGGAGTATGAGGCTCCTTGGATATACTAGAGTTGATTGAGAAAGCAGTGTGGTGGATCGTAAGAGCACATCTAGATGTTTCTTCACCCTGGGTTCTGCTTCAATATCTTGGATGCGCAAGAAGAAGAAATCAGTTTCTTTGAGCACCGCTGAGGTCGAATAAATTGCAGCGAGTATGGCCTGTTGTGAAGATGTTTGGTTGAGAAAGCTCTTCAATGAGCTATTTGGGCATGTGCTAGATACTACCGTTATCCTTTGTGATAACCAAAGTGGGATTCGTCTTTCTGAGAATCCTATGTTCCACTAACAATCCAAATATATTGATATTAGGTACCACTTTGTCCGAGACATGGTACAGTGAGGCGCCGTAAGGCTCGATCACATTGGGACTGATGAGCGGGTCGCAGATATACTCACAAATCCCCTAGGGAAGGTGAAATTCTTGACCTTCTGTGAGAAGCTTAGAATCGTGGAAAGACCCTATTGTGAGGGTCACGCTTGAGTTCGACTATGAGCTTTGGGAGCTCCAGGGGGCTTGGTGATAGCTTCTTGGAGCTATAAGCAACCACAGGGCTAGGTTCACCTAACCTTGTTGGTGTGCTACTTCCCCACCGTTATGATATTGAGTTGGTTTTCCCTCTCTTTGATCTATGCCCTACATGCATCCTACCCATGGAGTTCTGGACTCATGGGAAGTACCTCTCATTTGGCCAATGAGGTGGGAAATGTGGATGGAGACCAATAGCATGACCGATGGACACATCGGGGATTGTCGACTCTCTGTGTCTAGGATGGGATGTGTCCAACCACTTGATCTGGGATCAAGTCTAGATGAGATTCTTACCTCTAAATTGACTTTGGTCAGTATGTGACTATCAAGTCCCATTGAGTAACCTCTAAGTTGACTTTAGGTCAGCAGAGTGTGTTGTCTTTGTGACTCACTCTCGTGTGAAGAAGAGCCAGCAAAGCATGTTACAACAAGATGACACAAGGGTGCAAGATAATATATGACAGTACACTATGGTATTGTATGACAGGATGGCACAGGTGGACAGATGGAGTTCTCCCTAGTTGAGAGGGAGTGGTAATTATGGGCAAGTAGGTCCAAAATCCATGTTGCATTGATCATATGATGATGGTGATATTTTTGTTGGATTTCTCTTTCGAAGAGGTGCAATATTGATCTAAATATCATCTTGTTTGGACGAGCAGAATTTATATTTTGATTTTATTTTCCACACATGTGAAATTTGTCAAGGTCGGCCTGAATTGTATTGTAGGCTCACAAGCCCAACAGATGTGTCACACACCTTCATTGATGGATATAAATTAGAGAGAATTGATGCTCATTTTCTCATCATCTCATCACACACATTCCTCGTGATCTGATTGGTTCGTACAACCTAGAAGAGGATTCTCTCTCTCCCACGTGTGAATCTGGATGCCGAAAATATGGATGTCAGAAATATGGATGATGTCGAAAATGGATGCCAGAAATCTGATGCCGAAAATGGATACCAGAAATCTGATGCCGAAAATGGATACTAGAAATATGGATGTGGAAAATCTGGATAAGGGATACTTTTGTTGACTTTCTTTGACTATTTTTGGAGTTGTCTCATGAGGTGTGTGTGACACTGAAGGAAGGTTGATCTTGTGTGTGTTTGAATGAACCTTCGGGAGGTTGGAAAAGCTGGTTTGACTAGCCAAGTCTTTATTGTCTAGGGAATCCTATTGACTGTTGTAACAAACATTTCTCTCTATCTTTGTTGGACAAGAAGAATTGTAAATTCTGATTTATTATATTGGCTTGTCTTCTGTCGATCTATTATTATGTTCTATCAGAATTTACTTTCAATGATTATGTGATTGTGTTCATTTCGAGCAACTAGGTCCACACTACATGTTGCATTGCTAATATGATGATGATGATGTATTTTTTGGATTCCTCTTTCAGAAAGGTGCAAGTTGATCTAAAGATCATCTTGTTTGGATGAGCAGAACTTATATTTTGATTTTATTTTCCACACATGTGAAATTTGTCAAGGTCGGCTTGAATTGTGATGTAAGCCCACAAGCCCAACAAATGTGTCACACACCCTCATTGATAGATATAAATTGGAGAGACTGATGCTCATTTGATCATCATCTCATCACACACATTCCTCATGATTTTATTGTTTCATACAGCCTAGAAGAGGCTTCTCTCTCTCTCCCACGTGTGTATCTGGATGCCGGAAATATGGATGATGCCAGAAATGGATGCAAAAAATATGGATGCTGAAAATGGATGCCTGAAATATGGATGTCGGAAACGGATGTCGGAAAAATGGATGATGCCAGAAATTTGGATGTCGAGAATCGATGACGAAAATCTGAATGCTGGAAATCTGGATGAGGGATCCTTTTGTTGACTTGCATTGACTTTTTTGGGAGTTGTCTCATGAGGTGTGTCTGACACTGAAGGAAGGTTGATCTTGTGTGTGTTTGAATGAACCTCTGAGAGGTTGGAAGAGTTGGTTTGACCAGCCAATGTATTTGCTGACTAGGGCATCCCATAAAATTTTGTAGCAAACATTTCTCTCTATCTTTGTTGGACAAGAATAATTGTAAATTCTGATTTATTATATTGGCTTGTCTTTTGTCGATCTATTATTATTTTCTATCAGCATTTACTTTCAATGATTATGTGATTGCTAATCTGAATTGGGCCTATAAGAAAGATGGAAGTAAATTGCTTTAAGCATATAACATACCATGATTATCTAAATTTAACATATTTCTAATTTGAATTGGGCCTATAAGAAATATTGAAGTAAATTGCTTTTGATGATCTACCGGGTCTATGACTCCACAATAGGTAGCTTTAAAACTAAAGGCTACCCTATAAGTCTCAAGAAAGAGACTTCAACCCTTTGTTCTCTCTCACTATTTCATTTAACTACCCTCATATCAGTTACATAAACATGGAAGGATTAGTTTTCTGAGTTTGGCACTATCTGCAATAACTGGGCATGACAGAGTGAACACATGAGCATGTCAACCCTTTGTGCTCATACCCATGTGCTCATTTACCTTCAGTTGAGCTTGATGTATGAGAATTTTGGAGGTGCGAACAGGAACCTAACTACTTGTTCAGGAACTGAACTGCTAGAACAGAAACAGAATTTTGGAACAGGAATAATACTACCTTCTTCTGTTGCTCTATCAGTTGGCTATGATTGTGCTACCCTTGCAACATGGTTCAGCTCTGCGTTATTGAAGCTACGCTGGTCTTCCCAGCTTGCAGCCACTTTCTCTCAATGTAACTTTACACTTTATAAATATTGTCTTATGATTGCTCTGCCTCTGTCCCACGCATTCTGCAAATAGTACTTCAACTTCCTCGATATTGACAACTCCAACACCTTAAAAGAGACAAAATTTTCTATTCACGCATGGATCTTTCATTGCGGCATTATAAATTCACAAGCATACACATGTCACGTAGATCGACGATCATAGATGATCGCTCGCAAGCCCACACTGATTAACGAGCTCTCATTAACTAGGCTTGACAGCCACGCTCATATCGCCCTTATCCATTGGATCCATACACAAGATCGATGAATCTTCAACGATTTCCACCACCTAACCATGGCACAATTCCATCACTGCAGTCTATACTCTGCTTCACCACACATCCCGTGACTTCAATCTGCAGAACTGCTTCCAAACCTGAAGTACTTCAACCCACAAAGAATATCTCTAAAGGCTATCAACTAAGATCACAGAAGTAAAGAAAAAGAGTCGTAAAGGTATACTTGACCGCAGAAGTATATTTAGTACATACACAACCACCCGATGAAGTAATAAAGAGTTACAGAGGTATATTCAACCTTGATCCAAGACCACAAAACATTAAAAGAGCTAATTATATATCCAAAATCGCATTAATTCATGATTCCCATATACTGGAATTCAGTCAACAATCATCCAGAGACGAATAAACATAATGAAAATTTCCTTTCATTAATAAAATTGTACATATACTCACAATAATAATTTAATTCATCTCTCTCTCCATGGCCTGATTTTCTTCATTTGAAATGGCCTCCTCTAATGCCTTCAAGGCTTACAATAATATAGAAAAGGGATTCTACAACCATTTCGAGTTCAGATCCACAATCTTCTCAACCATATCCTAAAAATCCTCTAGACCCACTTTTAACTCAACTAAATCCCTATTCTAGGATCTCCTAATCCCTAAGATCTTCATGAGATCTTCACAAGTCTAACTCTCTCATATTCTCAAATATTTACATTTAAAACCTCACACACATTTCTTACTCAAATTATTCAAAAATAAAAAAAAATTCCTATTAATAAGTCAAATTCCTTATCAAACAATAGACCCCCTAATTTAACCAAATATACAACGATTTTTTGAGCAAGATGCTCCTGCATCAGCTTTAATCATAGAACATACAATGGTTGTCTAAATTTAACACACACCAATTGAACCCACTGGTGTTCTAATTTTTATACATTATCAATGAATATACTAATAGAGAAATGATGCTTTGAGGTGATATCTTTGTTTTCTAGCCAATCAACAAATTGTTTGGCTTATCTCCTGACACGTTTGAACCTGATTGAGTCAAAACATGATAATTTTCTCCAAACTCATTTGCCCTCAGGATATTGATTCCCATGATAAGTTGGGAGAAAGATTGTAAAGATAATCTATAATCATCTTAGAGTCGCCTTCCACAATTATTTGATTGATTCCCATATGTTTTTTCTCCAGACCCATTTCCCCACGGGATATTGATTCCCATGATAGTTTGGGAGAAGGATTGTGAAGAGAGTCTATAATCATATTAGAGTCACCTTCCACAATTATTTGATTGGTGCCCAGATTTTTTTGCAGCTTTAATGCATCCCATTATCACTGTGCCTTTAGCCTATAGCTCCATGTTTCTAGAAAAAGGTTGGAGTGCATTCCAAGATGTAACCAAAAATAAAAAATTGTCCTCACCAATTTCCCTCAAGATGTGCCAATTTCATACATATCCGTGCAGTTGATCACGTTGTTCCATATAGCAGATCATTTTGGTACCTAGTCCTGTAAAAGGGATAAAGGATAGCTTGAAGGGAGATATTTCTCCTTTAGGATCCTACACCACAATGCTATGGGGATGTTAGAAATTTCCAAGTGATTTTTCCAGCCAAAGCTTTGTTCATTAGGTTAGCTTTTAAATCCAAACATGCCAGTCCACTTGGGTTATGTTGTTTTCAAATTTCAACCATGGTAGCAAGTTGAAATTTTTCTTGGTTTTACTTCCTTTTCAAAGAAAGTGTCTAAACTTCTTTCAATTTCAGTGAGCACTGTCTTGGGTGAACAAGATGGAGCTTAAGAATATTGGCATGGCACTCAGGAGGGACTGCAAATATATAATTCTACCAGCTAGGAAGAGGTTGCTATTGGACCAAGATTCAATTAATTTTATGACCTTTAAGTTGATGTAGTGCCATTTTATTCTTCCAACTCTTGTGGTTGTGAGTGGGAAGCCAAGATATTTGTTTTGGGTTTCTTCACTTTGGAAGCCCGTGACTTCTGCAATCATGGTGATTTGGTTTGAGAAAGAGAATCCTGGATATTTGTTTGTTGGTGTCCAAAATTTGTTTGAATAATTTGGATTTCTTTATATATGATGCTTCCATGAGAACAACATCATGCACAAATTGGGAATGTGTGATTGATTCTAAATTTGGGGAGGTGTTCATTCCCTTTAGAAAACCTTCATTTATGGGTAGAGATCAAGCTCTACCAAAAAAATCCATCATAATAATGGAAAGAAACTCGAATCATATGAGGAACTCGATGCAACCCCTTTGATTAGGACTGAAAAGGTGGTTGATGATATGCAGTTTTAAATACATTAAATTCAGGCTAATATTAACCCAAATCTTCACAGAATCTCAAGCAAAAAATCTCCAAGAACCTTGTTATAGAATTTTGCTGGATCAAACTTCATAAACATGTTATCCTATTTCCTGCTTTTGAGAGAGTGAACTGATTCCTGTATTAAAACAATACAGTCAGAGATCCTCTTGTTTGCAGTGAAGTCTCCTTGTTTAGGAGAATTGATGGAAGCGATGAGGGACTCAAGCTGGGATGCCATAATTTTAATAGGTAGGATGCTGTGGTTTATTAGGCAGGATGTTGTAGTGGCTTGCTATTTATTCTGACAAAGACCCTGCAGCTTGTGTCGTGGAAAAAACCGAAGAGGCAGGAGAACCTGGATGTTATTCATGAGGATGAAGATGAGATAGGGAAAGCACAGATTAAGACCATCATTCTGAGTGCCCACCATTTAGATTCAAATCGGGTATGTTTTTGTGTTGTGGTTTTTGCACACTGCATAATATGAACTTCCTTATGCTTATAAAGACATCTATATGCCATGGTAATTCTCAATATCTTCCAACAAACTACTTATGTCTCTCAGAAACAGTTGCAAAATAATGCATGTCAAGTTCAAGCTAATAAATATTTACATGTTTCCCTATCTATGCGGTGTCAGCAAAGTCCGGATTTTGTGTTACAGTGTTAGTAGGCTTGTCTAATTTTCAACAAAGCATCCATTGTTGCACTCATGATTGAACAATATAAGAGACATAATTCAACTTTCAATTTTCATCATAGAACATCTTGTATTGGTCTGTAATTCAAATAAATGATCCAATAAGAATCCCACATCCACCCAGTTAGTTTTCTTTCAGAAGTGGGGTTATAAATGTCAAGGGCTACTAACCCCATGGGCACCTTGTTCCTGCACTGTAACATGACTTTAACCCTTTGGAGATTGACGGTTCTTGGAAGGCTAGTATTCAACAAGGTCTATGCCAGAACCACAAGAAAGTTTCTCCAAGATACCAATGCCAGAACCACAAGAAATTTTCTCCAAGATGCTAGTGCTAGAACAACAGGAAAGTTTCTCTGAGATGCCGGTCTCATAACAATGGGTTTCTGATATTGACTGAACTGTCCCTTGGATTGGTTTACTTTCTTGTAGTCTTAATTGACATTCTTGTGTCATATCATTGCTGAGGGGGTCATTTTCCCTGCAGTGCTTAAACTATGTTGATGGAAGCCATTGGTTCCCACTGCACCCTAGCTCTTAGGTCTGTGTCTTTCCTTGCATTCCTACATCTCTCTCTTATAATGCTCTTTATCCACTAAACCTTGCTCTTGATAAGGCTGCCACAGATTATTTCATGTCACTTTCTTTGAACTTAAATTCAAATCAAGAACACATATAGCCAAATTGCTGGTAACCACACTTATAAAAGGAGCTTGCACTCTTTGACACATGAAAAATATATCTTTTCACTGTAACCAATGTAGAATTTAAATTATTACCTGTTTAAGATTAAGGAGAAATTGTCTTGTAAGCTATGCCTGAGCTATTGCACGGGCACTGAGAAACAGTAATTGGTATCCATTGTCTTGCAACAGGTCATGTCCATGAAATCCAATTAGAATTTTGATTCTTAAACCACTACAACCAATCACAAAATGCTGAAAACTTGACCGGACCTTGCTTTTACATAACTGCATTTACATTTTTCTAACCTGTGGGGCTTCTGAAATGTATCAAGGGAGCTATAGCTCAATGCTATGGAAGGCATTGAAAGCCTTTTTCATACTTTGATTGTCAAACATTCACCACTGATCAAGAGGTGGGATGCCATGTCATGGTTAATGTCATGTGACCTCATGAGCCAACTTAATGGCCATAGTGGCCTCACTAATCAAAAAGCTCCCTCAAAGAAGGGCACAAACCCACCAGGGGTGAACATGTCACTTAGGAAAATTGAACCCTAGTGGGGAAAAAACAATAATCCACTTTCAATGACCCTAGCAAGCCCCTTTTGACATAACTTACTAACTTTTTAATAATTGCAAACAGACGTCATTACTAAAAAAAAGAAAAAAAACAACATAATGACAAAATCTGAAATTACGTTAAAAAGTTGTCTCTTTTTAAGGGCATGCTATTTTAAGAAAAAAAAACCCAACTAGAGTTACCCCATTTCCTAAACTAGAGTTGTATTTGCCACGCTTTTTCACTTTCAAAGTATTACAATAGATGCAGTAATTTCAAGAGACAAACAAAAAATTACTGTATAACCTTTTCCAATGCTTATCATAACCATGTACAAAGTTACAAATCATATTTATAGCTCTTTACAATTCCTTACTGTTGAGCCTCAAGATTGTGCTTTCTTTCATTCTACTTTACCTCATTTTCCTTTGTCCATTGCTATTCCAGACCCAATTGATCAATGAATTTAGTTAAAATTACTTTTAGAATGATTAACATGACTGACTTGCTAAGTTTTATGATTTTTTTCATTGTAATGAATTGTGACCGGAACTAGCTGCAGAATGCAGACATTCCGTAGCTAACCGGCGATTCTGCAACTGTCTTCACGTTTGGGTATGTTCCAGGTGGCCTCTTAAGAAAAACCGCATATGGGCATATTCCACGTCATGTCTACATTGTTCGTTGCTCACCATGAAGGAAGAAATGAATTCTGGGTATGGTTTTGGTACGTGGGAACACATTTAAGAAGGCAGACTTCTAATAGGACTGTCTTAGTCCAGATGTCTTTTTCCTTTTTACGCAACCACTTCAAGAGTCCTAATGTGATTTCGATAAGGAAAGACAATAATCCTGAAATTGTTGCAAGTCTTGTTATGTACATTTGTTATATAAACACTTGGGAAACCAAGAGCTAGGCTAGATTTTGTTCTAGATTTTGCTTAGATTCTGTGCTACATTTCTGAAGACGCAGAGTGCTCTGTTCAAGTTATTTCTCTTTTAATGAAGCAGACAATGTTGTTTTGAAAGCGTTGATTTGATTTGGAGTTATATTCCGTCTGGTGGTAGAGGGCCCCTGCCCCCTGTACGGATTTATTTGCGTAATTTAGATAAGTATTCTAGCTGCCTTTACATTTTTGAAGTTGAATTCGTAGTTGTTTTCATTAGCTACTATAGTTATACTCGTTCTAAAAACTCTTCCAAAAGATTATAACGATGAATGGGAAATGGCTATAGTATTGTAGGTGTTAGCCATCAGTATTTTTTTTTACATGTTAGTGATGACTATATCTTCAGCTGAGTTTTCTAGAAACTGATTTCCTTATGTCAATATGTCATCCAGAAAACCCTCCCAAAACTTTTTTCGCCTTTCTACCTATTCAGTCCACCCCTAGCAACATCAAAAACCTCATATCACAATCCTATCTAGCTTCAGCCTTATTAGTCTGCCCATCAGCCTTAAAAGGCAAATCCACATCTGTTTCAAAAGTCTCCCCTATGTTAGGAAGTGGCGTTTAGGACATTTCACCTTTGGCAATCATCAAAAAGCCAAAAAAGCCTCCATCTGCAGCAGACCTACCATGACTGATCCCTTAATTTGCAAATGAAATTGACAAACAGCCTTAAGTCGCGCCACTCATATTCCTTAGGTCTCAGCACTGCATAAAGCCCAATCTCAAGCTGACTATTAGGTTTTTCACGGTGTTCTATGGTTCTACAAAGACAGGAAATATATTTCATCTCATGAAGTAAATGTTTGAGTTTACAATTAGAGGAACAGCTTCTTCTAAATGTATTTTGAACCTGAGATGAAGCTGCAGAACAAAAGTCACTCATCAGGACCTTACAGCTCTTTCCAGCATGAAAATCACAGTAAGAAAAGGTCGCCACTGTCTCAGCAAAGGGGTAAATTGTCAAGGCCCAGAACCTCCTTCATTTACAAGCAAAGGGTTAGGGTGCCTCCTTCATACATAAGCAGAGGGCGCAGGCTAGTATTGACTCAGAAGGTTGCAAAAGTCCAGGTTTGCCTCTACTGAAACAATGAAACAATATCTTCGGGTTTCATGAAGGTAATTGATGATCATAACAGGAATGGAGTTTGGCCTGATAAAGAAGCTCATTTCAAACTTGCAAACCATATGAATTGTTGAACTTTAGAAGGACTTGTCATCAGTAAACATCCAAATCATAAGAAGCCTGTTTTGTTCAAAATCAAATGGAATAGATGCTATTAGCCAAGGCCATTACACAGGCAGAAAGAAAGCCCTTAGCTTTTTCAAATACACTGACCTTCATAGTCACAAAGAGTTTTTGTCAAGTAACAGGTCATGAGATAAACAATCCAAATGATAAATTTCTCAGTCACCCTTAGAACAGTGTCACTGTGGCTAGGGTTTTCTTCTAAAAACACAGTGATGCTTGCAAGTAAAGATGCTAAGATTGGTGTGTTTTTCAAGAAGTTTATTTACCAATTGCCATTCAAGAGAAGTACAGCTCTAACATAGTGGTCAAAAAGTCTCCTAGACACCTTAATCGATGAAGAGCCTCCTCCATGCACATAGAGGTCCAAAGCTACTGCAGGGTGCTGAAACTGATTGATACAAGAAAGTAGTGGAAGGATACCAAAGACTGAAACAAGGTCACTACACAGATGAAAGACAGTGCTGATAATGTAAAGGTATTGGTACTCCTATTTCAAAGAACTATCTGTCAGGCTATACCTACAGTAGGAAAGAGACAATATTGAATATATGTGTGCCACTGATACCAAAAGAAAATTGTCTCCTTGAGGAAAGGTCAAGCAACAAAACAATGTCATATACCAAAGGGCCAAGGAAGCGCCTTTCAAGAAATGGTGTTTACAGCTTTCAAATGTTCTGGTGCATTATGAATAGCCCTTCCTTGCTAAAAATCACCAAGAGAGGAAAACAGTGAACATAGTTCAGTTATGAAATGGTTCTTTGGGCAAAAAGAGGTAACACAATGATCAGAGCAAATAAATGACTATGTATCAAAGAGTCCTGTTCTCATATTGCACAAGCTTGTCTTTTCAGATGGAGGAGGTGAGTGGGATTCAATCTAATGAATAGACAGAAGAAGTTGGTTGTGATGAATCACCACTGTTTATATGTTTTAAAAACAAACACAATGGTCATTATTCCAAAGGACAGACTTAGCACAAGGATGCAGTATTAAATAAACAGTGGCAGGGATGTGACACAGTGAGTTGTAAAGCAGAGAATCATGTTATAAAAAGAAACAGCTAGTACAAAGGCAATGTATAAATTCAAGAAAAATTCAAGGAGAAAGGCTTATAAGTCACCTGATAGCAGAAATTATTAACAAGTTGGAGTGACACAGGCAATCCCCTGTTAAGTGATAAAGCAGCTTTCAAATGCCTTTGACATATTTTGAATGACCTTTTCTTTTGTTAACATTGTCACCTAAAGTGTCAAAAAGAGGGACAGAGTCGAGGTTCTGAAATGTCTCTCTTATGAGAACAGGTATGTGACTTCGTGAATAGGCAAAACAAATTCGATGAACTATCACTGTTTAAAAAGCAACTTGATGCAAACACAGTTTTGTATCATTTAAGAAGGGCAGAGGTCTCATCAAATCCAAATAGGACCGGCAAAGTTTAATTATTTGAAGTGATAAAGAAAATAAGAGCGCAAATAAAGACTTTAACTCTCAAAGCAAAGAAATGCCACTGTTTGAACGAAAAACTTCACTGTGTTCAAAGATAGCCATGGGGTCTTTATTTTGTTTTTTAAAGAAACAATGAATGTAGCTGTTGAAGGAGTGTCAAAAGAATGAAATAGAGGAGTACGAAGGCCATTGACGAAATTCAAAGCCAACTTCCGTAGCTCCCAAGGATCACAACGTTTTTCAAAGCAAATTGAAGTTTTCTGCACCGGTTAGGGCAGCGCGACGTGCCTGGGCAGCATTTTACAAAGGCCTTATTCGTCGGCGCGACGTGCCTGTAGGTGGGCGCGACGTGCCTGTAGGAGGCCGCCCGACCACACGACAGGCCGACCCGACAAGATCTCCTGCGCGACGGGTTTTCTCCAGAGGTTGCCGCGCGACTTTTCCAAGCTATCCAGGGTTTCTTTCATCCTTTCAAGCGAGCATCCATCAAAATTGAGGTATTTTTATGAAATCCCATCGATTGCAAGGTGTTGATAAGTGACAAAAATGTTTGAAAACCCCGGACCTTGCCATTTTTGCTAAAAACAAAAGCAGTTTTCGTACACAGTGAGATGAGGTAATTACATTGTGATAATACGGGGTTTTTATGGTTGGGAACCAGTTTGTGTCGTTTTCAAATCTTGTATTTATTAACAACATAGGTTTCAAGAACATAGTGACTGTTGCCTATCTCACAAGCACACCTTTGTAGCAAACTGCCCCCCCTATTTCACTATATTTCACTACTGTAAATTGTTGACAGAGAGTTTCTAAGGGTGGATAGGGCCATTTTTCTAGAGGGCAAGGTTTGTTGGTGGTCAAATCTAAACTTTGAAGGCAGAGGTATACAAGTGCTGTTTGATTTCTTAAAACTTCACGAGAAAAAGTGTCCCTCATAGAGCACTGTGTATTGTTAACCTAGGTTTGCCCTCTTTCTTCACCTCATTATCATGTTGAAAAGCTGATTGACAAAGAGGCTCTAAGGGTAAATGTTACATTGAAGGGAAGATTTCATTGATGTGTTTTTAACTCTGGAGGCAGAAGTACAAAAGCAGTTTTTGTTCTCTTAAAACTTCACAAAGGAAAGGGGCCTTTTTTCTGAAGAACAGAGTTGTTAGTGTTTGAAATTAATATTGGAAACAGGGGTACAGGTATTTGGGTGGCTCTCTTAAACTCACAAGCAAAAGAAGGTGTTTTCTAAAAACCACTGTGCAATGATTTTTCACCCAAGCTAGGTCTGTTTCTTCCTTACACTATATTATATCATTCTAAAGATTTGTTGACAGAGGAATTTTGAGGGTGAAATAAGGCCATGTTCTAGAAGGCACGGTTGTTGATGATCAAGTTTAACATTTGAAGCCAGAAGTACACAGTACACTGAGGAG